>SSNS01000086.1:767676-918138 GCA_006937985.1 Aphyosemion australe
CCAAGTGTGGTTTATGACTCACCTCAGCTGATCATTTCTTTTCTTCATAATAAAGCTCCCAATCCGGTCCCAACATATCAGTTCCAAAGTCCTTCTTCAAGAAAGTTCCTTCTAAGTCTCCTCTCTTACCGCAGCCTGCCGTGTCTCTCCCAACACGCTTCAGCGGTGGTCCGCTAGCCGGTAGCCACATTAGCATTAGTTACCGGTACTTTATTTCCACAGCGTGTCCCCGGCTCCAGCCAAACCTCATCGGCTATCCGATCGCTAAACAGCCAGTGGTTGATGTTAGCTCCATCTCGATCTTCACTGCGGCTCATACCGTGTGCCACGATTAGCTGATGGCTAACCGGCAGACTCTTGTTTACTCCGCTGCTCTGATCCACATGACACCGGACGCCATAGCTGATGCCACCCCTCCTCCGTGTGTGAATCGGTGACAGGCAGCCATGCTAGCTTCCTTCAGGACTGGTAGGTTGATACAACAGCTAACATCAGAGTTTCCCCTAGAAATGTTTACAGCCGTGATGCTTGTTGACTGAGGGGGGTGGCGGATCGCGCCGCCTCGTCGTGGCGGGGGGGGCGCGCATCGTCTCGTCAGGGGAGGGAGAGGGGTGGGCTACGCGTGGCATTATGCATTAAGACTGGACAGTCATTAAAAAATGTTTTTTACCTGCTTGAGTAGTTATATGCTTTGTGTGGGTTAGGCTACAGAGATTGGAAATAAATGAATCTCATGCTTTTTATAAAAAAACGAACCAGATGGCTGGAGTGAACGCTGGAGTTGTTACCTTTTTGAGTGGGCCACCGTAGCTGCAATACTTACTCTGAACTGCATGGCGCTAAAGAGTCGCAATATTTACCATGATTTCTATGAATTTCCCACATAGCACCTTTAAATTAATATTAATAATTAATATTAGTAATTATTATTATTAATTAATATTAATAATTATTATTATTAATATTAATAAAAAATCTGTTTATGATGAGAATGTTAAATCATTTCCATTTGTATAAATGTGGAATTATTCATATTTTCCCCTAAAAGTGTTTGTTTTTGGACTACGGGACTACAACCACAAGGACTACGACTGCAAATTTGTTCGGACCAATCAAAATCTTCAGTGTCACTATACTAACGTAACATTTACGAATGTGGTATTGTGACTTCCGTAAGTGCTACATTCCATAGATATCATATAAACACTAGATGCCTTAACTGGGAGTCTACAGCGTCCCTACACGGCGGCCATCTTACCTCGGACAGCTTACATTCCGTTCTCAATGGTAGCAGATGGAAGGTGAGTGAACAACTTAAACAAAAACACTCTTAACGCGATGAAATATGAACGGATTTACAAGCGGGTTGCATTATTACAAACCTTATAGCACATAGGCTTGATAGGACATACTTTAACATTTTTAAATTAACGGGCCAATTCCGTCATATTTTAGAGCCACATCTCTGGCGTTTATAACAAACCAACCCGTTTGAAATTCGGTTGAAAATTGAGCAAGTTAGAGTTATTTAAATAGTACATTCACCATTGACACCAATGTTACGAAAGGGGGCAGCTGTCCGAGGTAAGATGGCCGCCGCATAGGGACGTTCGTCCAATCGACGAACAGCGCGGGTAAGGCATCTAGTGTTTATATGATATCTATGCTACATTCAGCCAATCATCTAGTGACGTCATCAGCAGGCGCAGGACCCCGATTCGATCCGGTACCTACACCGGCCATAATTTATCTGATTGGCTGTTAAGATCTCGTAAAATTACACTGCAAAAACCGATTTTTAAGAAAGTAAAAAAGCCAAATTTCTAGACATTTTATCTCATTTTTAGTTAAAAAATATATAAATTCTTCTCTTGAAAAATAGCATTACTTAAAATAAGGTAAATATTCTTAAACATGATCCAAATTTTCTTGTTTTGAGTAAAAAAAAGATGCCAATGGGACAAGCAAAAGTTGCTTGTCTAGAATTCTTAGCTAATAAACTAAATAAATAAGATTTTCAGCCAAGCAACTTTTGCTTATCCCATTGGCATTTTTTTTACTCAAAACAATAAATTTTACCTTATTTTAAGTAATACTACTTTTTTAGAGAGGATTTTATTTTCTTTTTAGACTAAAAATAAGATAAAATGTCTAAAAATTTGTATTTGTTTTTAACTTTCTTAGAAATTATTTTTGCAGTGGACTCCAGAAGTTCATCATATGCAGACGTCTGATTTATTTCTGTTTACTGACGTGTCCTTTAGCCTTCGAGTGTGTTTAAGTAAACAAAACTGCTAAATTATATTCATGTTTTACTGTAAATTTCCAGACATGTCAATTCCTCTTACTGGGAACGATCCTATAGGAACATTTTCTTTTTTTTCTTTTTATGTTTTTTTTTCTTTGTAGAAGAGGAACTCTTTGAGAACAAGTCAGCACTAAACAGGGCATTAATTTGATAAAGCTAAGTTTGAACGTCTATAAACCCCCATTGACAGCCCTGGGGATTGTGACAGCCTCTTCAATTAACAATTGATGCTTATATAAGAACATCCGTCTGTGAGTTATTCATGATCCCGTATGCCAGTTGTTGTCATAAATTCATATGTATGCATATGAATAGATATCTGCTGCTGTATGACAAGATTTTCCTCCTCCATCTGACCCTGCCATATGCTTTAAGATGTCTCTTTTGTCCATATTCACTGTATAATTATATCCAGTCTGTTGTTTGGGAAATAAATCTGCAACGAGAAATGACCAGAAACCAGATGTAAATCTATTCCACCCAGACTTAGTTTACAGAGACGTTTAAGCATCTGTTTATCAAACCTTTGGATGATTTTTGGGAAATATTTTTAATGTTTTATTTTGCTATAGCAACTTTCTACGTGTGTTTTGGTGATTTTTATGTTTATATCCATGCATTTGATAAATGCATTTATGTAGAGAGATGAAGCAGCAAGGCATTTATACCTAAATCATTACTTTTGTCATCCATTGTACAGGGAAACATGTCTCCTTACTGTGCATGTGACAATAAAGTTTAGAATCCTGGTAAAGGTCTGTGTTGATTGTGGACCAACACCTGTAGAGGACACAATGTAATTCAGGTTGCTACTTGTGATTGATCTTAATTGGATGAGTCAAATTTCTCTTTTATTTATTCTCATGGGATTTTTTAATTTACTCAACAAAGGTACAATAGAAAAAAATAATATTTGTGTTACTTGAGTTAGTTTTATTGAATGAATAAAAACTGATTAAAAACTCTATATTGTTAAGAATGTATTCTAGTAAATTCAAATTAAAAGCTAAAATCAGTAAATTAACTGAAAAAACCCTTAAAGGGGACATATTATGCTAAACTCACCTTTTGCATCCTTTTGTGCTGCCATGTTGGTCTCTACTGCTTCTATAAATACTCCACCTCCAAATAACCATCCATCTGATTTATGTCAGTGTTTAGTTTTAGGAATCATGTGCCTAAAACAAGCCATTTCAAACAGTCCCCATCTGTGATGTCACAAACGGGGAGTGTTTGAAATAGCTTGTAGAATAGAACCAACTCTCATGCGGAGGAGGGAGCTGCTGCAGGAGCAGCTCTAGTCCGAGCCCCTCCTGGATGTCAGAGCTTCTCAGCTTATAGCAGCCTGGTTGGGTGTAGGATAATTAGTTATTTAATAACCTGGATCACTTCCACTCCAGGTGTGTATCTGATCTTTGCAAGACAATCTGTCCAATCTAAGTAGGCAAGAATTGTTTGTTTTTTTCCGCAATCTCTTATTCAGGCACAACCGCTGAAAGTTTTTATTATCTGTTTAAACTAGCGTTGATGTGGGGTAGCTACGTCTCACACATAACTTCCTGGTTTTCATACAATAGAAGGATTCCAAGACTTAAGCCGCTTTCATTGTAAACACCATGCCAGCAAATCAGCGTAATACTGCCGCCAAGGTGTGTCTTATGAAAGCACTGTGGCGGTATGGCAATGCGGGAATTTTGCAGTTATTGTTCCGCCTAGCTTGGTAGTATCATTACCGCAATGCCGGATTTGTGAATTAAGATTACACCTTGGCGCAACAGAGGATGATGTCATGATCACGTGCGGAATGTCCGCCGAGCCCCGGCCGGCAACTATATTTAAAATGAAAGTAAACACGAGCATAAGTTTCACTTTTGTAAACAAAATCAGCTGAGATGGAAAGCTGGAGTGATGCAGCGCTCCGGGAGCGTCTTTCCATTAGAGCTGAAGCTCAGATCACCAGACGACCCTTCCCTGTGAGCAGTGGCGGCCGGTGAGTTTTTTTTTTTGGGTGGGGCGCTAACCACATATCACCACTAGGGGACGCCAAATTACCACTGATTCTTATGCATCAGCGTCCCACAACTGACGGTCACAGGAGCACTTCCGGCAACAAATTTGTTCAAAAAGTTTTTGAATATTAAGCATGTTTTTGACAAAAACATGCTTAATATTCATCCATTCACCCATATATTACACAAACTGCACACACGCTTAAGGGGAGTAGGCCAATCTAATCAATAGAAGCCACTTTCTACCAACACCCAATAAGCTGTAAATAAACGTGAGGCCGTAAAATAGACGCTACACGTATCCAGAAAAACACACAGTGACACAACGCAAGATATTCACAGAAGTAGCCGTTTAGATTAAAGCCCAGACTCACAAACAAGAAGAATAGCAGTACCACTCTAGTTCAAACCGTATGGAGCGGTGCTAGCCGCTAACGAGGCAGCATGCTATTTCCTGAAGCCAAAAGCTAAAATGAGGCTTACCTGCAGGTTATGGCCATAATCCGTGTGGTGTAGTAAAAACAATCCACTCGGTTCGTGAAGTTCTATATCCTGAGCTGATCAGACTGTTTGCTGGCATTGTTTTGCTGGGAAAATGTCCTTGTGTAACTTCTCCCTCTGTCCTGCGTTTGTTGCTTTATTTTAATGTCCGGCTGGTTGGGTCCAAGCTCTTTAAGGCCAAGTTTTTCCTGTTGTGTCCTCCTACTAAACGGCTCGCTTTTCAAAGACGCAACTGTATTTGTTTTCTCCATAGTTGAGGTGTGCACAGCAGCAGCTACAACAACAAACTGAACTAGCACGACGCGCTAGCCTGTGGAAAGTTTTCCCCTCAGGGCGGGGTGAACAACCTGACCAATCAGCGATCTCCTCCCCCTGGTCTGAGCAGAATTCACCCGGTGAGGCGGCGACGATCGCTAAAAGATGCGACCAACCGCTCTCCTATTCTTTCTCGTTGTGGACGGTTTGGGGACCCACTGCACATGCGCCAGTTAGCCCATATTAAGTCAATGGTAAAGATTGCTGCGCCCGCGAGAGGACACGTGACAAGTACGTCGACGATTCGGCCGTGTTAAAAGTAAAAAGAACATTATTAAACACAGATTACACACAGCACTTAGTCCATATGGTGTGTATAGATCGTTTAGTTTACTTTTTATGTTTTTTTAAATATATTTTGTGATTCCTATCTTCTTCTTCTCCTTCCTGTGAGTGGTGGGGCGGCGCCCTAGCGCCCCCTATGGACGAGCCGCCACTGNGTGTGTGTGTGTGTGTGTGTGTGTGTGTGCGTGTGCGTGCGTGCATGTGTGTGTGTGTCTTACTTTATAACCAACAGGTTTTGCATGCATCAAATGACAATAACACAACAAATATGAATGGTGATCAGTAGGGTGAAATAGGCTATGAAGCCTTGTACAGGAAGGTAAAGGGCTGCTGTGGATTTCTCACTGAGGTTAGATGCACATGTGACTTGATAACAAACTTAATCATATACTGCTTTGCTAAAGTTAAAGTAAATCTTGTAGGTCCTGCTTCAGACGCACTTCACATATTCATATTAATGCATTCACGACTGCAGAGTGAAAGATAATTTTCCATCTTAAATATTTCATTCTTTCTTAAATTTTAGTCTGTAATTATAGCTCCCTAATGGCAGTAGCATCCAGTTTGTCCGTTTTAATTAGATTGTTGTTTAACTATTAATTATGTATCTTTATGTCACATTTATTTGATGCTAACAGCTGGTGTAGATGGGGTAGGATTGGGTTATGATTTATTTACCTGCACTGTGGTAGGCAGATAGGCACCAACATCACCATTTCTCTGCAGTTTTGATTAGCTGCAGCATTACAGCACGACTCAGGATAACATGCACCAAAAATACACAGTTCTGTGTGTTGCTGCTTTGAGCTTTTTGGATTTTTATTAGTAGTCAGAGCTCAGTGAACTCTAATTCATCAACTTTTTGGATTTATTTTATTTTTCTGATTACAAATCCACCACATGTAGAAGTTTACCTGCATGTACAAACACACAAACATTCATGAAATCCTATACTCACTGTCCTTTTAGATCTTGGTGCCATTTCATAAAGCTGATCATCATATTTTCTTACAACTTGTTAAGTTGATTTCTATTTCATTCATTTAATTTATTACAGTTTTTATATGTAAATGATGGATGCATCAGCAGAGTTAGCGTTATGGAGTGCCACAGGGTTTGGTGTTTGGTCCTATCAATTTTACTTAATGAATAATTCCTTTTTTTATTTTAACACATAAATCTCCATTGGTTTTTCTTGCTTTAACACAGTATTACGATGTTTTATTTACCTTAATTCACTGACGGTTTTGGCGACTCACTGTCGCCATCTTCAGAGTCACGCCGACTTGACGGCGTCACTTCCGCTGTTTATATAAATAGACAGCGGAAGTGACGCCGTCAAGTCGTGTCAAGTCTCCTTATACAACCTATACAACGCGCACTTTTTTTATCCCTTTGGCTTGCCATATTATGCCGTAAAGCAACACCCAGTCAGTACATCCTGTTGCGACCCAGAACTCAAAAACTGTATAGTGCAGTAAACAGACGTGGGACCCCCCAACACTATCACAGGTACGAAAATGAACATAATAGATGATAGTATGACGCCAACATTTTACAAAAAAGCATAATTTTAAGGTGTAAAATTTGCGGAATGTTGTCATTTTGACTCCTGAACCATTAAGGTTTAGTTTAAATTGCAGCAAATATTCACACTATGCAGATGATATTCTTCTAAATGTAGCTATTTTATATGTTGAATATCCAGGACTACCACTAAAGTATTTGTTGATCCAAGCTTCTACAAAAAAGTTCTATAACATGCCAGATTTTTAATGTTTCATACAAAAAGAAAGAAAATCAGGAAGCAAAGTCACCAGAATGCTACAGATAAGGAGCAAAAGGTAAAGAATAATACGGACCAACCCTAACCAGAACATGAGACCATGAGTCACTTCACCCAGACTCAGAACCAAACAGCAAAAATAATCCAACATCCACAGACGATAACAGATTCATCCTTTGCAGTTTTTACAAGCAGCATTATGATTGTTTTTCAGCATGACTGACCTGAGTAAGTGAGTGTCGAACTGACAACCTGGCACTCAGACTCCACCATGACCACCACATGAACTTCATGCTCCGCTGAACTCTTGACCTTTTAACAGCGGCAACATTTCCATTATGAAACTGAGTCATGCTTGTATTTGCATTTGGGTGTTTTGTTGCACCTGGTTTGACTCTGGGCTGTACATTTGGCTGAGCGTTATTTGTTTTGTCTCCTGATGATGGGCGCCTGTGATTCATGGAGGGAGTCCAGGACATCTCCGATCGACAGCTGTTGATAGCTCTGAAATCGAGAGCAGCAGTCGAAGCGTAACAATGAGCTCATTGCGCTCTTGGCTTGGTCGCCAGCCCGGCAAGTCTCGGCGCTGGGGGGATTTCATGAATTTCAACTGGGGCCACAAATGTGAATGCACATGGAGATTGTGCTGGGGTGGAGGGAAATGGACTCAACTAGGAATATAACCCAGATAATGACGATAACCACGGCAAAAGACATCAGTAATGCTGGTAAAACATTGAGTAGTTCAAAAAATCTACCTTATTTCAATTTGATTTGAATATGTGAACAGGAGGATGATACATGTATGTTTACGAATGTTTTTATTTTCTTTTACAGACAAAATTAGCTTGAAAAACTGCAGCATCATATCTGGATTAGCTCTGCTCTGTTGTGGCTGTCGTTAGAGAGCCTCAGGACAAAGTGACAGGAAGTTTTATTAAAGAAATCTGTCATCTTTTAAACCTGAAAATACCTGAATCTGAGACTAATTCATGACAACAATCCCTTAAAGAGGCTTTAATGTTAGATTTACTGGACAGACGTGTCTGTCATCCCGTGTTAAACATGTTCCGTAGGTTCAAACATCAGTGTGCAAATTAAAAGTACCATTTTTCATTTAAATCTGCTGATCTTACAGCTGTAATAAACTGGTTGGACAGCTTTGATACCGGAGCCCTCTGAGGTTACCAAAGTACCGTCACCACATCTCAGCTGAAATTAGCATTCTGGGCAAACAGAACTCCCCCGGCTTAATTAAGGTACATCCAACACTCTAGTTCATCACTGGCTTTTATATAACCTTAAAACCAGTTGTATTAGACTTTTTATGTCTTGTATTAAAACAGAAACATTATGCTGCAGATGATTTGGCATCCCAGGATTTTGAATCTGAGCCCCCTATTATGGGAAATCTGGGTTTGTGCAATGATTAAATGCTTAATAAAAAATGCATTGTTGTTGCCAACATCTGTATTGTACGGGCAAACGGCTCACTGGAGTGTGCGAGCCTTGTAAAGTTTCCAAATGCGCCGCTGAGAACCCTGGAAAGTTCACCTAAGAGTTTGCCCTCCTCATTACCAAGCTACTTCTGTTTGTGCGATTAGACTGAGAACATCTTTAATTGCTTTAAAATCTGAATGCATGATAAGAATGGATTAATTTGATTTTTCTGTTCCTACAAGTAGCAGATGGTTTATGTCTTCAGAATGCTCATGTTGTAAAATGAGATCCCCAGCTTGTCTCTGATTGGTCACTGTTAATGAAGCATGCTGGGCTGATTATTGATTTAGAAAATGAGGACAGCACAAGTATTGTGTGTGTGTTGTTGTGATGAATTAAAGACGAGCTTTGTCTTATAGTTGACACAAACCTAAATGGATAACACAAAATATTCTGTTTTTTCTTCCAGGTGCCCCGTCAACGTAATTTTATTGTTTATTTAAAAACAGGCAGTTTTATGGTCGCCTCTAACAAGCAGATGGTCGAGTTGACTTATTTGTGTTTTGTGTTTCTGAATGACCGATCAGATGCATGATGGGAAATGCAATGAGCTGCTTGTCAGGGAAGAGACAATTCACGGGAGAGGGCCCGCGGAAGCTGCATACATTCCCAATTTAGTCCCATATCTCTGTGTGTGTGTGTTTTTTTAAGGTTAGTAATTTTTTTTGCGTTATTATTGGCTGTTGCGAGAGCAGCTGTTCCCCAGCCTCCTTCCCTTCCNTTTCTCCATAGTCGAGGTGTGCGCGGCAGCAGCTACAACAACAAACTGAACTAGCACGACGCGCTAGCCTGTGGAAAGTTTTCCCCTCAGGGCGGGGTGAACAACCTGACCAATCAGCGATCTCCTCCCCCTGGTCTGAGCAGAATTCACCCGGTGAGGCGGCGACGATCGCTAAAAGATGCGACCAACCGCTCTCCTATTCTTTCTTGTTGTGGACGGTTTGGGGACCCACTGCACATGCGCCAGTTAGCCCATATTAAGTCAATGGTAAAGATTGCTGCGCCCGCGAGAGGACACGTGACAAGTACGTCGACGATTCGGCCGTGTTAAAAGTAAAAAGAACATTATTAAACACAGATTACACACAGCACTTAGTCCATATGGTGTGTATAGATCGTTTAGTTTACTTTTTATGTTTTTTTAAATATATTTTGTGATTCCTATCTTCTTCTTCTCCTTCCTGTGAGTGGTGGGGCGGCGCCCTAGCGCCCCCTATGGACGAGCCGCCACTGCCTGTGAGGAAAAAACAAAGAAAAGACCCGGGTATCCGACCCAAGCTTCAACCAGCTGTGGACCGGATCACAGACAAAAAAACCTACACAGGGAATGGGTGGGCGTGGCCAGCTCCAGCATGTTTTCTTAAAGTGACAGAGCCCTGAAACAACTCATTCTGGAAGGTACTGAAACTGTCAAGAAACCAACCAGAGGGATTTAGTGCAAAGAGCTTCATAAATATGTTTTTATATCAACCATAGAACTATTATAACTGAAGAAAAATAGTCATAATATGTGCCGTTTAAAAGAATACACTGATCCAACTCTACAATATCTATTTTGGAACATCCTAAGGTCTCAGGAAAACATCTTCAGACTTTACCTCAGATGCTGGATTTAGAAGAAAAGGCATCGGCAATAAAGACAAAACTTCTCCAACTAAATGCATTAAGCTACAGTCGGTCCAAAGCAGCAGGTATCAAGGATATACTTGTCAAATGAGAATGGATCAACAATAAAATGATCTGTAGGCAACAAGTGTCAGGAAAAATCAGTCAAGAGGAGAAAATAAAACATTTCATTTAAAAAAAGCATCAGGTGTTCCATCCGATCCATCCGACTTTGGAACAAACAGCCTCGGAAAAATCCTGACGCTGTTTTAACTTCTGATTCGTTCTTCGTTTCTAATTTCACCGAATTTTTTCACACGAACCATCTTTGATCAGTTCAAGTTCAACCTTGGATTAGATTATTCTAATCTGATTTATGAAACTATTAATTTTTTTTGCTTTGTAGGTAAAAAACAAAATTGCATTTAATGAATTTCCACAAAAAATCAAATAAACTTTAGATTCAGACTCACAAAGTTCAGCTATCCAATTAAATCTGAATGTTAAATAAACCTAAACCCAAAGCTGTGATTTACGTCCCAGAATCCTTAGCTGCAAAATTCCTTCAAGTCATAAATCTGCAATTCATCAGAAAACTTTTCTCAGCTGCAGTTCAGCTTCTTCCATCATTAAGATGTGACCCTGTTGGACTCTGATGAGCTCCTGGAAGTGAGACACAAGTAGTTGTGTTTGCAGATTTGAGTTTTGACATAAGGGAGGATGCATTAAATTTATGTACATCCCTCACTACACCCACCTGAACTCGTATTAATGTTACCTCCTGCCAGTGTAAGCATATTGACTCCTCATTCCCCCCAACCCACACGTCTTCCTTCTATTCTTAGGCACATAATGTCACAACACAAGCGTTTTACGGTTCAGCGTGACAGAACAAGCGTGTCACCTCACACCCTATTAAGGCATCAACTTCACTAATTGCTGGTTACACTTGAAAACTGCCTGTGAACTTTATTAAGTTGAAATGTGATACTGAGAAAGGCGATAAGTGGACAGGTGTGAAGTCTGAAGGAAACGGGGGGAGAAGGGGCAAAAGTGTTGCTTTGTTGCTTCGTATTGTTGAACTTGTGATGGAACATTAACCCTAAGGTAGATGGTAAACGATTTATCGTGTAATTTAGAGTAAATGCTCACATTTATGTAAAGGCTGAGGGATGATTCCTAACAACTCCATTCATCCATTTTCTATTCCCTCTTGTTCGGGGTCTTGTCGCCTATTTCAAGTGAACAAAAGGTTCAGGATTGCATCACACAAGAAAACAGGGTGGAAAAAAACTAAAAGCTCGGAAATCTGAAAATTAAAAATTAAAGTTTTAACACTAAAGTGTCTCAGACCTATGAGTTTCAGGTGGTTTATTACTGTTAGCACCGAGATGCAGTTAAAGAGCAGATTCAGTGAGAAACTGTTTTTTACTTGTTACATGATCGGTCACTCTGAGTTAAACGTGCAGGCTAAACGTTAAAATAGTCTTCTAACTTTATTTCCTGCATTAGTAAAAAAATGTATGTGGAAATTAGAAAAGTCAGTCAATTGCATGTCACACTAAAAAAAATTGCATTCATAGACTCACCCATCTTGGCTCGTGACTGGGGGGAAGGCTGTTGTTGACTTAGCGTCCAGGAGAGATGCTAGTAGAAGCTAACCGTTAGCATTAGCAACTCCACCACACAGCAGAACTCCTTCAGGCTTGTGTTATTTGTGGAGATAAAACATGCAGAGCAAACAGAGTCAGTGGTAGAGTCGTGTTGCTGTTAGCCAATCAGAGGAGAGATGTCCAAATATCAGGAAATAAGACTCCAGATCCTGTCGTCTGCTGCTCACCTCTGCTCTGACTCACTTCCAGTTTCTGAAACAGGAGCGCCAGGCATTAATTTATGGTAGAGGCCACTGCAAAAGTACTGAAAAACATTTGAATGTGGTCTTTAACTGATTACCCCTTTTAGATCATAGATATCATATAAACACTAGATGCCTTACCCGCGCTGTTCGTCGATTGGACGAACGTCCCTACGCAGCGGCCATCTTACCTCGGACAGCTGTCCCCTTTCGTAACATTGGTGTCAATGGTGAATGTACTATTTAAATAACTCTAACTTGCTCAATTTTCAACCGAATTTCAAACGGTTTGGTTTGTTATAAACGCCAGAGATGTGGCTGTAAAATATGACGGATTTGGCCCGTTAATTTAAAAATGTTAAAGTATGTCCTATCAAGCCTATGTGCTATAAGGTTTGTAATAATGCAACCGGCTTGTAAATCCGTTCATTTTTAATCGAGTTAAGAGTGTTTTTGTTTAAGTTGTTCACTCACCTTCCATCTGCTACCACTGATAACGGAACGTAAGCTGTCCGAGGTAAGATGGCCGCCGTGTAGGGACGCTGTCGACTCCCAGTTAAGGCATCTAGTGTTTATATGATATCTATGTTTTAGATGCCCCAATTCAAGATGGCCACCACAGCTAATCAACATTAGCAAACATAGAAATGGCTATACCTCAGTCATTTTTACAGATATTGAGCTATAATGTAGTGTTTAGTAGCTGCATACTTTAAAGACATACATGTTGAGCATTAACTGCTTGCACAAGATTTTTTAAAAATGTGAGCGATTGTGCATAATGTTATTTTACATTTTTGTAACAAAATGATTAAAACTCTTTCCAGTCTTTACACAAGATGACCTGAGTTTATAATTCTGGCAAAGAAGAAGAAGAAAGTATTTTTTTATACAGCGCCACTCAAGATAAAAATTATGAGACGCTTCACAAGAACAAAAAATAAAAAAAGATTCAAAAGAATATATAAAAAAACAAGATTTACAAATATCGTAATAAAAACATTTATTTTAACAAAATGTGAAGGAAGACAGAAAATAATAAGAAAGGTAATACAGGATCCTGAAAAAGCCACAATTGGTAGAAACTAGGGCTGTAACAATATTGGCAATATCGCGATATCGTCGTAGTAAAATGGCCACAATATCGTTGTGGTCTTGTCACGATAAAATAACACTTTCCAGTCTGCTCCCCCGGAGCATAGCAAAGTAAACTACATAGACCATGATCCTTTGCTTCATCGGCCAGTTTGTCAATGGGAGTGCATGCAGCAAAGATAAACAAACATGGAGGATAGAGGCTACAGCGGTGAACGCAGCACGGAGGATTCCAGTCAAAGTATTTTATGTTGTGAGTCTTATTATCGTGAGCCTCCTCACAATATCGCAATAAATATTGTATCGTGAAGTTCATATTGTGACAATATCGTATCGTGAAATTTGGATATTGTTACACCCCTATTAGAAACAGCAGCATGAAGAGAAGGTAATGAGGAAGAATCAACAGAAAGTCAGAGATGTTCCTGAGATGGAAGAAGGAAGAGCGAACAAGAGAACTGACATGAGAATCCAGGGTGAGAGCTGGGTCAAAGGTCACACCAAGATTCCTGACAGAGGGTTTAGTGTGAGAAGCAAGCTGACCAAGACAGTCTCTGACTTTGGAAACCAGCTTGTCTGGGGCACAGATGAGGATCTCAGTCTTGTCTTCATTCAGCTGTAGAAAGTTCCCAGCCATCCAGGTTTAATTGAGTCTAAGCTTAGACATCGCATGGGGCTTGAAGTAGATGTACAGTTGGATGTCATCGTCGTAAAGACGGTAGAAGATTTCTTTATAAGAGCTCAGGTTGTTCCGGAGAGGGAGCAGATCACATGATGCAATAAAACGTCTATTTGACAGGAAAAGGCTTCCTGATCCAGACTTTGTGATTCTCATCGATAAGTCACACCCTTATTAGAGGCTTTTTTATATCCTGGTGACTTTATGTTTAACAAGAACTGTTATAGAGGAGATCCTCCACCAGGGGGCAGAAGGCATGTAACGGACTGGATATGAGAGGGTTTGGACTAAAGCACTAAACCTGATGCTCCATTTGGATAGCCTAGAAATCTAGACAGACCGTAGCTACAAGACAAGCCTCTTGATTTACTGGTCCGGGTGCATTCCAACCCTCACCTAGGAGCACGAGATTTAGACCCCGATTGAAAGAACGAAATTCAAGATACCGATAATTAGCTTGGAAGGTCAGGATCAAAGTTAGGGAATGCCAGCATCCCAGATTTTGCAGAATAGAGCTGGAACTTCAGAAGGTGGTAATGTCTGATCAGGAAGCCTCCTGACAGGTCCTACAGGGAGCAGAAGGATTATTTCTCCTCTCTGGTCCTGGAGTGTTGGTTAGTTTAGGGTTCTGGTAATGGACACTACTGGGTCAGCTCCACTCAGACTCTTGGTGGTTGTGACACATTTTGGATGTAAAAGAGTTTCAGAATCAGATGAAGATTCCAAAACAACCGTCGGATCATTAAATGCTTACATTATAGTGATGCTTCCTAACATTTACCTCCCAGTTAAAGTCAGTTTGGAAGTTGCATTCTGGTGAACCATCAAACGGGTTTTATTTCACCACGGGTTTTTGTTTTTTTGTGTTTCCTTCCTGAAAACGCAGCAACAACTTTCCAAACTGGGTGTAAAAAGTGGAGCGTGGCAGCTGCATTTAAATATGAAATAGCTGCAGATTTGGTTTCAGACACCTTGTGCTGTGTGCAAACAAAGCCACCGTTTCCACCAGAGGAAAAGAGAATGCATTTAAAGCACCTCTTTGTCACAACTGGGTTCTCTTTGTTTCCATTTGTCTTATTTTTGGGAGGGGGGAGAGAATAGGATGAAATATTTTTAAACAGTAATTACCTGGCCGGGATCCGACACGTGCCGGGATTAATGGGTGACTGAGGAGCATCAGGTTCTGCAGCGTGTAGGAAGCTAAGGGGTGTGTGAGTGTGTGTAGGTGTGTGTGTGTGTGTGTGTGTAATATGAAACACAGCGAACTAAGGACTGGCACATTTCTGCTGCAAGTGTCTTTTCTTTATCCAAGCTCAAGTCACTGCTTCACGCCAAGTCCGTCACAAATGAACACGACAGATTTAGCCTCGTCCCAGTCGTTCCAAATCCATTTGCTACATGTCTGTTTTCCTCCTCCTGGAACAATATTGTTGCATGTTTGGAGTTATTTTTTACCTTCTTCGCGTTGGCTCGCTCCGTTGCAAAAAGTCAAGTTCTTACCGCGGAGTTAAGCAAATCTGTAATTGTGCTTTGTTCGGAGCGCTGTTTTGTGTGTAATTGACAAACACGAGCAATTTCCAATTAATTCATATCACAACAAAGCTTTGAAAAGTGCCTGCTCGGCCAAGCTTGCATCACCAAAGTCGAAGAATGCTGCAGTGCACTTTGTGCTCAGAACTCAATTAAGCGTGTCCTTGGAGTACAATATGTGTGGATTCTTTAAGTCGTTTGGATGGTGCAGGGAGGCGATGGGGTGCTCTTACAGATGGCGTCTGACTCAGACTGTAATTAAACAGATCAGTGTCTAATACACAGTCTGATATCCAGCAGCAGTGCAGATAAATCTCTGTGGGAACGACTTCCTCACAAGCCCCCTCAGGTTGGACACCCTCACTGCAGCTTCTCCAGTCGTCGCTGTCATCAGTGCTCTCACACCAGATGTTTTGACATCATCATTTTCCGTTTATTTTTGAACATTTCTGATCTGATTTTGCTTCAGCAGCGAGCCGAGTCGAGCCGAGCCGAGGAGGCATATGCTCGTGTTTGTCTTTGGCGCCGAGGAGCTTCTCCGTTGGCAAACAGAGCAGCAGAGTGTTCGGGACACCGAAACTAAACGCGACTCTAAAATTCATGTCTGTTGAATTTGTGGAGGAAAATCACGTCTTTTGTTGAATGAAAAAAGTTTTTCTCTTTATGTTTTTAATAACCAGGAGCGTTCAAGCACACAGGTTTTCAGCTTTATTTAAACAAAAATGGAAAACAGGATTTTGCCTCCTTATGAATTAAACTGGGTTAATTCTCTCTCGTTAAAGCTTCTCAATCATGCGTGAAACTTACAGGAACCACCAGCTTTTGTGTGTTTTTTTAAAGGCTATGAAAAAAAACTTCATTCATCCAGTGTTAACATGAATATCTGCATAATGAGAGAGCCGTGTTTGTCAGGTTCTCTCTGTCTTTATCACCTTGAGATGAGTTGGTAAAGTGAAATCAGAAATAAAAATAACTCATTAAGACAATATTTTAGGCGTTTGAATAGATTTTTCTGAAATGATAAAACATTCATCCACATTTTAAAGTTAAAAGCATGATAAAGACAAAAAAGTTTCTGATTGTACAGTTTATTTATTTAGCTGAAAAAAATAATAAAAGTGTTTTCTTCAGTCACAGGAAGTCCTATCTGGAAGCTTTTATTGCACAAAGCTACTTTATAAACCACCATCAGTTTCACATTATAATAATAATTTTCTATTAATCATTTCCATAACAAACTGTTGAGCTGTCTCCTATGGAGGACTGGTGGCATGAAAAAATAAATAAACAAGGATGTGCTGAGATTAAACTCTAAATGTTGGGGAAAATCGACTTGGTATTTTCAGAATAAAGCTGAAATATTGAGATAAAAGTTGAAATATTATTTCCAGAAAAAAGCCAAATGCAGGCTATTTAAAGAGTAGACAAAGAAAGCAAATACCTAATGTATTATTTCCATTCATTATTATTTTTAGCAAAGGTTCTAGTTGTGTTTTTACAGAGTAAAATCTGAATAATGATTCATACAAGGAGCCTTCTTTAGGCCACAGGAGCCTCTACAGCGGAACGTCTTTTAATCCTTCACAATAAAAGTCTAAAATACCTGACGCTTATAAAACAGGTTTTTATTAAAATTGTTCTCTGAAAATAACTCAGAGAACATAAACATTTGCAAACTATCATCTCAATATATCAGACCATTTCTAGTAAGTGAAAAGTAATTATCCTTAAAGCCATACTATGCAACTTTTTCATATTTTTAAATGATTTTCTTGAGCCAGTTTGTGCTAAAATGACCCTTTACAGGGTTAATGACATGTCACTCAGACCCCCACCACCCTCTGTGGTCAGAATACCGCACTTGCAACTTAAGAGTAGTGGTCCGCTCCCTGCTGGACTTAATAAAATAAACTGACATACCTGGAGCTGCAGTCTGCTTCTAGCATGTTTCCTGCATGTTTTAGATCGTGAACACAGCTGATTTGTTTGATTTAGTGATGAACCGCTCCTGTAGACACTAATGAAGGCTGAGGAGACATTTCAGCAGTTAGATTAAGGTGTTAAAAAGACGAACGCACAGCAAGGAGATATGTTTTATTTTAGCTTTTGCTAACGAACACTAGGGGTTGCTAAAAATAAGCAAAACTACCAAGTGTGCCTTTAAATCATCCAGATGGAGCATCAGGGTTAGTACCTTCATCAGAAACCTGCCGTATCCAGACCTATCTATGCTTCTTAAAAACTTCTTTACAGTTTTTGTATAAATCCTATTTAGGATTGCAGAGCTCATTCCAACAATTCGCAGCAAAAAGAAGTAATTATCTCAGCTCTTTTTTTCATGATGTTAAATAAATAAACATCCAAAATCAACGAGAAATTTTCAACATAAACTAAATGACTGTTATTGTTTTCCTGGTATTTCAAGCTGTGTTTTAAGTTCTCAGTGATGTTTTTTTGGCTAAATTAAGTTTTGTATTTCATTTGCAGTGTTTTTAGATGTCTTTTTACTGGTTATTGCCATTTTTGTTTTTGTATTCCTGAATAATTTGACCATATTATGTATTTTATTCATTTTAATAATCTATTTTAACAACTAATATTCAGTTTATCTGGTGATTTAAAAAATAAAAACAAGAATGGAGAAAAGTGATGCAAACATTTATAAACACATGCTAAGTCAGCAGGTTATATTTTGATTCATATAGAAAAACTCTATAAATTACCTAAACGTTTATATAAATGCACTCAGGGTTTGAGTGGTGTGTGTGTGTGTTACACTTAATTTATTTAGTTGTGTAAACCACACCTCATATCTGCAGGCTGAACACACCGAGAGGCCAAAGACGAGAGGAAGTCAACAATTTCTCCTTGAGCAGCGACTTTTATAATAAACCTCGATACAAAAGTCTGACAAACACCTGGAGGTGATCGAATTCAATTAGTAATTAAAAGCAGCATTACCTGTGTTGTTCTGGATTTGGGGTTAAAAGCATCTTTTGATGATGCATTCAGAAAAATTCAAGGTGAATTAATGTCTTTTTCATCACGTATTCAAAGCTAATGAATCACAGTCATTAATCATTTTAGGGTGGGAGATTTTTTTAATTCTTCTTTCTTTCTGCCTTCCAGTTTTTTCTTGGCAGAGTTTGAAAAGGAAGCACAAAGCTGCTGAACACATGAAAATCAAAGCCCGCGCGCTCGTTCTGCTCACACTTGTGAAACAGTTCAGTTTGGCTTTTTGAACAGAAACGAGGCGAACGAGCGCTCCTGCACTTCAGTCGCTTTCTAAATTCCACCAATTCATTTGATTAAATAAACAAACGCATTGTGACATTTAGCGGCACGGTTAAAAGTTTGAATTCTTCCTGCAGAGCTACAAAAGGCGACGTTTCGGTGTTTTATCACAGCGAAAGGAAAATGTTGCAGCTCAAAGTTGTTTTTCTTTGTCAATAAAAACTACAGTTGTTCACAGAAGCAGTATAAATATTCTGCATTTACATCAGGCGATAAAGCAGCAAGTCTCATAACATGCTCCAATAATCTACCTACTCTAATTACTACAGCAATCATAAAATGTCAGAATGAGAGGCAATATAAACAAGGCATAACATCCGAGGCGACAATATTGCACTGATTAATACGGCAATAATGATTCTCCCAGACTAAAAAAAACAATGGCAAAAGTTTCCCTCTAAATTCCAAAAGTTGTTTCACATCAATTATAAATCACTTCAGGAGGCACTTTGTTAATGGCAGCAAAGGAGGAGGAGAAAAGTGGTTTTATTAAAACAATGGAGACGCCGGTGTCTGATCACAAAAGAGGAGACGAGCCGTTATCCGACTCCTCAGCTGATAACGGCGAAGCCTTAAGAAACAACACGTCTCAGCTATCAGAACCAGCATTAACGTGATCCATAACAGATGCCAGAATTAATCTAATAGTATGATAATCCGGTGTGTCAGTGCAGGCAGAACCAATCTGTCAGCGATAAGAAGCCTGAAATTACAGCATCAGACTCAAACGTGAAAATATCTCAAGATCTGGAAACAAGAAAGGAAAGGAAGGAGCTGATGGACAGATACTCTGGAAGGAGAGATAAGATCTACGTCGGCTCTGAGCTGCACCTTCAGATTAAAAGGAAACGTGATGCACTCCATACAAGTCTAACAGCAGTCACGCTTTCATTCTTCTCCGTCTAATGGATTAAATGATTTAGTAAACAATCCTATTTTTCTCTTCAGTTTACCTTCAGCTCCGTATTCAGCATGTTTACATTGTTGACCCTTATTTGACATTTTCTTTCATATGATTACCGCCGTTTCCCCTTCCCCTTCTCCTCCTCCATTATGGAAAAAATTATTAACATCTGCTACACAGACATCAGGAGAAGTCATGCGTGCCTTAATGGCCCCTTGTTTAGTCATTTATGGGCAAGCATGTCATTATTTTAAGATTTACGATCAGCTGGATAGAGAATGCCTTCTCCCGGAGTTTCACCTAGCAATTATTTATTTGGATTTTTATGGCAACAAACTTTCTTTTCCTTCCTCGCTTTCCAATTAATGCAGACAATCAAGCATGTCTTAGTGTTTCAGTGGAGTTTGGTTTTTAGGATGCTTTTATGTTGGAAAATAAAATGTTTGGTGAACAGTATCCTCTACTTTAAAGCATCATAGTCATTTCTGAAGGGACACTGTAAAAAACAGGTCTGTTGTTACAACCCGGCTGGTTTGGGATGAAGAAGAAGGTGTAATGTGAGGAAGACGTGTGTCAGGTGTGATAGGTAAACAAAGGTTTTTATTATATGGTTGCGCCAGTATATATATATATATATAAATATTTTTTGGACATTTCCTCAAAGAATATGAATGAAAACACAAAAAAAAGTTCACTCATGATCAGTGTTGTGAAGACTTTTATTGTGAAAAAAATGTGTGAACTCATTTCAAATCACCATAAAAAATAAAATACACATTCACATTTTTTTCCACAATAAATGGCTTCACAACATCACTGACCGTGGGCGTGTTTCCAGTGTCGGAACTTTAGGGTAATTTTACCGGAGCGTCCCGGCATGCGTGAGTCTCCACTTCATCGGGCCGGCCCAACGGCCCCTTTTCCGGGAACCAACGGAGTATCTGGACAGGGGTAGGTACACAGAAAGTCCGGGTAGAGTCGCTGAGCAGAACCTTTGGTTAACTCATGCTGGTTGGTTGTAATCCAGAGGGAAATGACATCAGCAGACGTATTAGTAAAATAAGAAGAGTTGCTTGTAAAGAAGAATGGAAGCACAAGCAAATAAGCACAGTTTAAACTCCCAACATTAAAAAACGAAGCAGAATTCCCCCCATAATGACATAATTCATGCGGCTTTGCTGTCTCACAGAACACCGGAAAAAACAAAGCTTATTCTGGTCATTGAACGCCACATTTTACATCACACAGCCGCTCTCACGGTCCTCTGAATGGATTAAATTTTTGTACTTCGACAGAGTAAAACTTTTAAAGTTTTTGCAGATACTGATCAGTGGCATCACTCACTCACTGCTGGAACAGTCGCGATATGCTGATGTCTGTTCAAAGTCTTGGAGACACAACAGCTGAGGGGACTGGGCCATCATATCTCTTGGTGAATTTCCCCATCCCAGAAATTACTCTGGAGTTCCGGCAATGGAGACACGCCTCATGAGTGAAAAAATCTAAAGATCCAGGGTGTGTAGACTTATTGATATGACTGTATTCACGCCTGGAGAGGTACTGCAACCAATAACTACAAAACGTCCCAACAGATTTCAACTAAATAGCTCTAAGCACAAGGCTACCAACACTATAACATAAATAAACCAACTCCTGCTATTTACTTCAACTAGTTCCTCTCAACACACACTCCCACTAGGGGGGGTGGGGGGGTCTCTGCACATATCTGAGGCCCTCTTGTTGAACTGGCAGCTTCAGTTTTTAAGCGTGCCACACCTGAGTCATCATGGAGGGGATTGCTTTCACCTGCACTGACCAAATCAAGAAGGGAGGACGGGAAGAGCCGCTGTCCAGGGTGCTGAACATAGGGAGCAGGATCGGGAGCTGACCCTGGTGCTGCACTGTTAGGAGTTACGAGCAGCAGCAACTGAAGATGATGGTGCTGGTCTCCAGGCGATGCTGTGACATCTGTCAGTAATTTTATTTATTTATGTGTTTGTTTGTTTAAGAAAGCTTTCATTTTGTCTATAAAGGTAACAAAAAGTGCCATCATGAGGTGTAGCTGTCTCCTTCTAGAATGCTATTATTGGCTTATTAAATATTTAATCATCACAAATGTCAGTACTTCTTGGTTATTGGCACAATTTGAATAACATAAATGACGGCGTTTTAAGTATCTATCAGTTATCTACAGTAAGGGTAAGAATACCTGCAGGTCCTGTTACTCACAGTGGGCGGAGTCTCTAGGGGCAGGAAGTAGTCCCCTGACCAAAGCAACACTCATGATCAGCCAGATCACTAACGAATTAGTGGTAGAGTGTGATTTTAAACATCTGCTGGAAATCAGAACATATTTGAGACATAAAATTATGACGTGGTATTCCCAAACATCAAATCATTCTTTCTTTCTAAAATACCATCGGTTTCACAAGCACTTCCCTTTCCTGGATTAGCTGCAGAAAGGAAATAGACTGGAAAACGATCGGGTCAGAAAAAGCAAGTCTCTTCTACATCACAGGGAAAACTAGGAATCATGGCCCCGCCCACCTTGATTTGGGACCATCCACAGGAAGTGGAGAGCAGAGAACGTCTCAGCTGGTAGAAGCTAACGTTAGCATTAGCACCTCCACCACATGGCGGAACACGTTCAGGCTTATATTATTTGTGTTGCATTTTTCACACACTAAAGTATTTTTTACAGTATTCTGGGTTTTGTTAACGAATGCGCTAAAAGAGTCGCCTTGCTGTTAGCCAATCAGAGACGAGATGTTTGCATACCATGAATATTAAAAACGCGTAATCCTGACGTTTTCCGTACCCCCTCTTCCTCCAAAAAACTTCCACCCTCTGAAACAAGAGCGCCAGAGCTTTTTTTCCCCAAAGCAAATGACTCAAGGCGTTCTTTCATTCTAAAGACTACAGCCATCATTGGATATTAAAATCATAAATAACCAAAGTGTTGATGAGTGAGTGAGTGAGTGAGTGAGTGAGTGAGTGAGTGAGTGAGTGAGTGAGTGAGTGAGTGAGTGAGTGAGTGAGTGAGTGAGTGAGTGAGTGAGTGAGTGAGTGAGTGAGGTAAAAACAGCGCCTTCAGCCATAAAGGTAGCAGCAGCCCGTGTTTCTTGCTCATTAACTATAAAGCTGATGTGAACGTTTCGTGTCACATTAACAGATTTGTGATTCTGTTGCTTTAACTCAGTCAAACCTTTCTGCTATTTCCAGGCTCTGATGTTCAGTGGCGCCAAGCGCATTTCTGAAAGTGGCTGAATATACAGCATGAGGTCATCCGGCCCAGGAAGAGGTGACACGAGCGTTAAAAGCCACACGGCACAGGTTATTAATATGCACCCTCAGATCACACAAACATTTCTGCACGCAGAGCGCCACACATTCCTGCAGCATCGTGCACAAACCGTTCCTGACATCCTGTCCCTCCGCCCTGGAGCTGCCCTGAGGACGCTGCCTCAGATCAAGGCCATCACATCACTCAGTCCCCAAAGCTGCAGCTACAACACCAGATGAATTTTGTAGGGCCTGACAGGAGCAGTTACGTCCACGGATAACAGAATTTACTCCAAAACGAGATTTGACGTGAAGTGCACCTGCTGCTTCTAAACGACTAATAGCTCTCTTGATAATCTCTTATGACAAAGTACGACGGAGCCGATGTTTTTAATCTTTTAAAGTGAACAGAGAATTTCAGGGATTAATTCATCAAATCACCTTTGGCACCTTGCAGCTCACCGCCGAAGCGTCTGAGTGACTCGACCCAACATGAGGAAGCACAGAGGGGGTGTTCAGGGGGTTTGATCACATAAACCACCATCTGGTGTCAGCACGCAGTTTTGCTCACCATGACCAATTGTGTCATTAGATCACTGAATAATTAGAAAAGGGATCATATCTACTCAGAGAACATGCCTTTCAAACGCATTAGAGTGTGTGACTAATTTCTTCATCACGGTTATAAATGGGCAGGAGGAGCGTCGGGTAAACATCCAAACCCAGCCAAGCTTCAGACAAACAAGCTCCACTTCTGAAGACAAATGTCTTGTAGAAAATATTCTTCTTCTAAAACTCTGAATGCGAGTTTTCCAGGGAAGCCACGGCAGCTCCACGTGAGAAAAGTGTCCCTGTTGAGTTTAGGGAGGGTTTTAAATGTGTCTGTGTCGCTCTGGGCAGTGAGGAATCTTTTATTGATGAACGCTGCACTTTGTCTGTCTGAGTAAAATCCTCTCTAAAGTGTGGAGAAGCTGTCTCTGATGCCACCTGCTGCTTCTACACTAAATTAAGTGGCTCTTCTTGTAGCGTTTTCCACAGATTTATTACTTCTCGCATTAAGACAGAGAACTTTTCTTGTGTCCAGGTGTGACAGAAGAATAAAATACAGATAGAGGAGGAGAAAGGTATCAGGTTTTTGTCTGAATCAGACAAATGTTTGTTAAAAACAGGATTTCTGATTTTAAAAATGCAGGTGTGTGTTACTGTTTGATGACTTGTGTGTATAAAAGCTGCTATAGCAAATCTGGAAAACAAAGTAGCTTAAAACATGTTTTTCATGCTTCAACAACGTTCTAACATAGCTATAAATATATTATGGAGATTTTCGGATTGAAAGCAACTATTGGACCATTTTTTTTAAATCTCCACAGTATATTTATACTATGGTAGAACATTGTTAAAGACATGAAAAATGAAATGTTTTAAGCTAGCTTGTTTTGCAGATTTGTCATTTTAGCTTTAAAGCAGAAATCTGGAGATTTTTTCTCAGACGGCTCCATCTAGAGGCAGGAAAACATATTTCACCCTAACCCCCTCTCCTCACTTCTGTGATTACAGCTGCAACGAAAGCAATGCATCTCCTTCATGAGCGCGCACCTCTAGCTAGTCAACAGAGCTGAAACAAGCTAAAAAACATTGTTATACAATTATTATTCTCACATAATGCTGTTTATTTATTATATCTTTTAAATACTTACTTGTCCATATAGGAAATGTTGCCAACTCTGTATCAGTCTGGTAATTCTGAAAGACGCTATGCCAGTGGTACTCACTCCTGGTCCTGGAGAGCCGGTATCCAGCATGTTTTCGTCCCTAATTCAGTGGTTGACTCACCTGGGCCCAGTTTTTCAAAGTAATCCACTAGGATTCTGGATAACGGATTGGAGCAAATCTTGAAAATGGGTTTTTCAAAAGAAAAAACAGATTACATAATCGGATTAGATCACGTAATCCAATCTTGGTTTTGATTCGGATCAAACCTTTAGTTTGGGTTTTTCAGAACTTTTTTGTAGGATTTGGATCACTTTGATCGCAAAAAAAGGTTTACTAAATCCGGATTAAACCTTCTGAAAAACTGGGCCCTGGGCAGCAGCTCATCAAGCTCTGCAGAAGCCTGTTAATCACCTGCTGATTGAAATCAGGTGTGTTGAAGCAGGGTTAAAGCTAAAACACACCGGCTCTCCAGGACTAGGAGTGAGTACCACTGACATCTGTAAGTGGACGTCTAACGTTATTGACTAATGCTGAGCAGCGGACGATTCAAATTGCATGGGGCTGTACGGCTTAGCAAAAAATATTAACGTATTGGCTACGTTCAAAGTACAGACCATCACTTTCAATGAAAAAAGATCATACCTAATCCCTGAAAGGGGTAAAACTCCAGATTGCTGCTTAAACCTGTAAATACTTCTATAAATAACTCTATATGTACCCCATAATTACTCTGTACAAAGTACTGCATGTACAGTATGCAACCGAGGTTCCCCCTATGTAAAAACCCTGGACAACCCGAACCCTTTTATTCTATTTCTTTAGTATTTCATCACATTTTAGTTCTGAAAGCTTCAGACACAAAGAAATGATTCAATTCTTTCACATTTCCAATTATATTTGTTGTCTTTTGAAATAATTTATCAACCAGATTGTTGACCTTAAGCATTTAACTTTGGTAAAATAAACTCCTATAATCCTTATTTCATGTTTTCCCTTCATTCTCTTCCTAAACAACTGCATGTTTAACCCAGAAAATCTCAACATTAGAACAATGAAGTGACAAAACATAGGCACAGAAGAATTAAACGTCCAAAGGGATGAAATATTTATCCAGCGAAGATGACAGCAATCTTAAACACAACGTGGATCTGTCAGGCGTCAGCAGCAGAGTTTAGGGGAGTAAAACAAGCTAAGTTAAGGTTTGTGTCTCGCCTAAACATCACGTATTTCATTTGAACAATTTACATTGAGGGGATGCAAAAAAAAGAGACAAAGCTGTCACCTAATTTAATTAAGAGAGTGTAAAAATAATACAGTAGCAGCACATATTAGGAGTCTAATCCCGTCACAGCATGTTTAGCACAGTTAACCCTGGGTACCGGTTTATATTCAGCTGATTGGACACATTTATAAAGTGATCCAACGCTGAAAGTCCTGCTTTCAACAACGATTCTGATCAAATGTTTTACAAAGTTGTTTCTTTTTACATTTGTGTTAGAGGCTTTAGGAACAGAACGCTGCTGCTTCATGATGAATGTTGTGAGTCTTACATGCTGCTAAATAAGTGATTAACTATAACAGGTGTGAAATTTAAAAAGATAAATATTAATTAATATTAAAAGTTTTACAAGAATACAACAGCTTACAGGTGAAACTCGATTATTCCAGCGATTTAACTTAAAAGGTGAAACTAATATAGGAGATAGACTCATTCCATGTAATTGTTATCATTGTGATGATTATGGCTTTGAAGAAGAAGAAGAAGAAGAAGAAGAAGAAGAAGAAGAAGAAGAAGAAGAAGAAGAAGAAGAAGAAGAAGAAGAAACAATCTTTTATATAGCGCCTCTCAAGATAAAAACAGCTTATGAAAACCCATAATTCAAAAGTATTACAAGAAATCAATAAAAAAAGGATTTTAAATAGAGAAATGTGAGCCGTCTAAAAAAAATTTAATCATGCATATGTACTCAATATTTGGTTTGGGGCACTTTTGCTGAAATAAATGACCTTTTTTACATTATTCAATTTTTTTGAGTTTCACCTGTAGTTGTGTTTGTGTTAAAGCTGCTATATTGTAACAATAAAATGAACTTATGGACTGTTTTGAACAGTGTTTCTGGAAAAGAAATAGAAATAGTTAATACATTAACCATCATTAATGGTTACCTGAATGGCCTCAGTCCAAACCCATAATTTGAAAATTTCACAGCAGTTCACGCAAGACAATTTTTACACCTCAGGAATGTGTCAATTATATCAAGTTACATTAAATTCTGTTATTGTTTACAAGTGTAAACATCCCTGGTAGTTAAATGTAGTGGTCCCAGTGCATCTGGAGGTCGAGTCCTGCTGGGACAGTAATGTGAAAGGGACAGCAGACGTGAAATAACATAAACTGCTACGTTTACAGTGACTGGAGAATGTTTAAAGGCAGACTAGCCGTTAGCTTATCAATCACGTGACATGAAAACTCTTTATAGAAACGTCATGATAATTTTTTAGAATTATTTTTTTTAGTTTGGCTCTTTTTTTTTGCTGGTTACTTTTGGTGCCTGGATAAGGTCCAGAGACTCGAGACCTGACTCGAGTTAACAGACTAAAGCCGATTAACCAAATACTGATATTCTAACGTTTATTTACCCATGACTGAGTTGAGTTTTTACTGATCCATCCCATAATAGGAGAGATTTTTGGTTGTTGTTTTTTTCTCTGCTGCAGTGTTTTGTGCTTTTCCACTCTCCTCGCTTTGACTTGACAGTTTGTGGTTTCTGCTGTTGTTGTCATTGATGTTTTGTTGCACCTGTGGTAAAGGAAATAATGCAGACACTGAAGTGACCTTTTCATTCGCTTTGATTTGGCTTCAGTCAAATCTGAGTACGTGACGGAGCTTCATGCGTCTGTGCAGAGTTTCAGTCACCTGTTTGTGCTCAGAAGTCCTTCCAACTGAAGCGTTCAGCAGCGTTATTCTGGTCACCTTCTGAGGATTTTATTTTCATTTCTAGTTTGTATAAAACAAAAAAATGAAGGATTCAGGCTCTGTCCTCGTCGCTGCCCTGAGA
This sequence comes from Aphyosemion australe, assembly GCA_006937985.1. Classification (NCBI taxonomy): domain Eukaryota; kingdom Metazoa; phylum Chordata; class Actinopteri; order Cyprinodontiformes; family Nothobranchiidae; genus Aphyosemion; species Aphyosemion australe. The sequence goes on from SSNS01000086.1 coordinate 795,397, forward strand.
TGCTTCAGACCCCTCATTTTAGCCCCGTTCACATGGAGAACGCAACGGGTCCGGCTTCTGTGCAGCTTCCACATAGATAAAAAATGATTGAGTCCAATCAGGAGAAGAAGAAATCATTTTTATATAGCGCCTTGCAAGATAAAATTCACGAGGTACTTCACAACAACAAAATTAAGAATAAGAGCATGATAAAAAAATATATATTATAATAAAAAAATAGGAAAAATGTAGATTGAAAATTGTGAAGATAAAATGAAAAGGACAGAGGTGATCACAGGATCCCAAACTCCTGATCACACAGCTTTTCTATTTTTTAGCTTTATTTTAAAGTAATTTATTTGTAAAAAAATATATAAATCAATAAAAAAAATGGGTGGTCTTATCTTTGAAATATTTAACAACTTTTTTTCTGGAACTTCTATTCAAATTTTACAAACTGTAGTAGTTTTTTTTTTTTTGTCTCATTTTGTTCCAATTAAAAATGCAACTGTTTACAAAGAGGGGCTAACTTATCTTATTTACTTCCCTCCAACTTTGTCTCCCTGCTCGTCATTTTCACTTCTTTGAAACGTGAGTCAAACATCCTCTGAGCTTTACTCTTGACAGCCAAATGGGAGCTTGTGTGGCGCAGCAAGGCGACGCATCTTAAGTTGATAAGGCAGATAACAAGATGCACATCCGCGGTTCTCAGAAGTGCACATCAGCAGCCGTAGTGGCCCTGCACACTTCTGAAGCTCCCTCGGTCTTTGGAGTGTCAGCTTAGCTACACTCGCTACCTGCTTCTCTTTCTCTCTGAGGTTTTTGTTTTTCCCCTTAAGTAGATAAGTTCTCCTCGTTCAGACCTCATGCATTTTTATTGCCATCTGGAGAAAACCAACAGGTTACAACAAGGGGGCTTCAGTGGTACAAATTGCTGCTGAAACTCTCTCAGAGTCGTCTTGACTAATTTGATGGACCATGACTTGTGTGCATGTGTGGGATGATGAGTTTGTGCACGTGTGTTTTTATATGAATAATACCCAGACAAGGCAGAGCCAAAACAAATCTCGCAAAAAATATGCATCAATACCTCGTGTGTATGTTTGAATAACACACAAGCTCAAATAATCCTGCTTGTTTTGTGCCTCCTTCCTCCCCCTCTCCCTTCTTCCTCCTCTTTCCCAGGAGCACCAGAGTTGATGGGTCGTCCCAGACGCCGGTTGACATTTTGTCCCCAGTCCGACCGGATGCAACATAAAAAATTCAGTCAGGCGTGAAAGCGGGAGGAACACCCAGCTCCCCCCTCCGCCCCAGCGTGCAGCTCTCGGTGGGGAGTGCAAGGTGAGCAGAACTTGAGCTTGTCATGGCTGCACGCCTCTGACAAACATAAGTAGATGCTAATGGCAAAATCGTGACAGAGCAGAGTCCCACCACCATATGGCTAATTGCCACAACAATATCCGCTGTGTTATTAATCACGTTTTCATAGTGTGCCATGATAATTGGAATAATTAGGAGGGGAGCAGGCACTGGGATGCTTCTGCAGCATCCTCAGCTTGGAAAAAAGGAATCCTTGCAAAAAGATCTGTCACTTTTCCTTCCATGCTGGTCCCCCGTTTGACGCATTCTTTTTCTTTCCCGCACCTCTACTTCTGGTCCTCTTTCTCTCTGGCTCCTCGTTTCTTGTTTACAGTTTTTGCAGTGGAAAACAGAGATGATAATTAATGAATACAGTAAGTTGGCTGTCATGGGGAGGGTGGCTGGGAGCTGTTCTGGTGCATGGCTGGGGCATTTCAGGTAGCTGAATGAGGCCACAGGCCCCGCTGAGTTGGAACAATCAGGATTTGGGGTTCACTCTTTGTTTCTAACTTAATGAAATGGTTTGCACATTTCTTGTTTCTCAGGGAAAACAGGGATGAACTCACTATTTTTGTGGGTTGTGATTCAACAGTTCCCTCATGTTTGACCTATTCTGGCTCCAGAAATCTGATATCAACGCACAGTGAAATTCATGTTTTCCAAACTTCCAAAATGATCAGATCCAACTTTTTCATCGTGTACTGATGCTTTTCAGCTAAGTTAGCTTTATGAAAAATAATTTGTTGATTTGGGGAGTTTTTAGGGTGGATGGATAAACAAAGAGTAAAAAGGCTAGAAGCATGCAGCAGCAGGTGTGTTACATCTATAGGATCCTTCATTCAGGCCATTATTCTGGCAGTATTATCAATTTTATTTTAATATTTTAAAGGACAAGATCTCTGAAACTGTTACTTGTGTGTTTTTTTTAAACATGATCGATCACTCTGAGTTTAACATGCAGGCTAAACATATTTCTACACCTATTTCCTGCATTAGCCACTGAAAGAAAACAGACAGGGAAATGCTTGGATTGGAAAAGCCAGAGACATTAGCACGTCACATTGTCAAATTAGCATTCATGGACTCAATCACCTTGGTTCACGACGAGGAAGGCTGTTGTTGGTTTTAGCGTTCAGGAAACAGCAGAGAATGTTTCGGCTTGTAGAAGCTAACTGTTAGCTTTAGCAACTCCACAACATGGCAGAACTCCTTCAGGCTTGTGTTATTTGTGAGAATTAAACATCAACATTGGAAAGCAATTGGATTCAGTAGAGTTGCTTTGCTGTTATCCAAATGCTGTCTTCAGCTCACCTCTAGCCCCTAAAACAGGAGCGCCAGAGCTTTTTTCCCACAGAAATCTACTCACAATGCATTTATTCCTACTACCACTGCAAATGTGTTGAAAAAAAAAGAGTGAATTTACCCTTTAAGATGACCTTATTTGGTTGTCAAATGTAAATTCTTACAAGTGAAAATGAACAAGTCGTTTTAAACCAGCTGACTAAACTGTGAAATTACACTAAATCAGATTTTGTTTGTAAATGTTGAATATTTATATTCATCTTTATTCCCAGTTTAACTCTGGAATCTTTTTATTTCAGATTAGTGACTCATCTCAAGCTAAATCTAGAGCAATATTTAGTTTCTCTAATTGTCCACAAGGTCTTCATGATCATCTTCATTAAAACATTTAGCCTCTCTGTCTCCCTTCTAATACCGTTCACACCTTCCCCTGTGTGGCTGGTTAACACTACAGATGACTCAGGCAAAGACTAAGATCATTTTTATTCCTCACTTCCCACTCATTCACTTCACGTCTTCACAGCTCTTCATCGTCTTCGTCATCATCCGCAGACATCTAGCCTACACGGATCTACGCTCAAACGGAGAGATTTTATTCACGTTTGCTTCAGTTTTGATATTTAAAAGCATGTTTAGCTGCTTGGTGAGTTTCCCAACATTACAAGAAGCACATAGATGGGTAACAACAAATGTGTGTTTATGACTGGACAAAGATGGCGTCATCAGAGCCTAGGCTGGTCATGATATATGATATAAGTTCTTGTTTTCTTTTGTAAAAAAAAAAGATATATGACTGTTATAACATCAGCACCATTTATTATTATTATTCTGATTCTGTTACATTATTCTGTGCTGAATAAAACTACACATTTATTTTTATTGTTGTTAGTGTTGATGTCATCTCCACCTGCCGACCCCACGGGAGGTTTAGCGACAAGTTTTATCATCTTTGGCACTAAAACGAAGCTCCTAATTTATGTTCAAAAGCTCAGAGATGTTTTAAAGTTCTCTGAAGTGGAAGAAAGAATAAATTTAAAAATAAAGTCATTAATGAAAAATAGAAATCAAGAAACATATTCATGAATAAATTTGAAGAAAATAAAATAAATGTATCAAATAAATAAGCAATAAAAGTGAACAAATACTTTTAAAAATCTAGAATGAAAATAACTGGAAAAATTCATAGAACTGTCAGTTCTGGCCATCGTCACAATCAACTCTAATACCTTTTATTCTCTGGTGCTGAATCCATCAGGTTTTTTAACTCTAACCCAACCACCATCATGTTCCGTTCCTTCATAGCGTAACCCTGCATAGTTGTTCATAGATATGTTCCATATCTTCTGAGCAGAATTAAAACATCCACTCCAAACAAGAATCACATCAACATAAACCCATCACTGTTTCCAAATCCAAAAGTCATTTTAATTTGATTTATATTTAGGAAATAAAAGCATCCTCTACCCACATTTTACATGCAGACCTTTTTTTTTTAAACGTCACATTAACACGTGTGTTTAATTTATTTTACAGTGTATTCCCTCCTCATACGATTTCTGTCATTTACTGCTTTTACAGTCATTGTCTATTATAATATTGCTGTTTCTTTAACCTGTTGCCTTTTTCTCTGAACTTTAGCTGGAATAAATATAAATTACAGCTCCTCTGCGCCGCCCACTCAGGTTAACTGAATCATTCTAATTATTTGGTCCACCTCAGCATCTGCTTAAAAAAAGTTTATGGCCCTCCCTCAGCTCCAATCTGTCACACAGACATCAAATACTCCGATGTTGGGTGTTTATAGTTTTCTTACAGACATGTGTTATGTATGCTGAATAGGCGGAAAAGAATTATGGTTCTTGTATAGAATTAGGAGGGGCCCATGATGCTTTTCCACCAGCCTCGTTCTCATTTCAGACAGTTATGGACCCGCGAATGGCAAAAAACAGCTGCTCCTCTGACCATAAAGCCCAGCTCTGAGCCCTTAATTGTTACTCTGAAGAGAGGGAATTATTTCCACCCCGACCCACCCGGGGAACGGGGAATGAGGAAAAGAGAGGGAGCGGTACGGAGATCTGGAGAGGAGCTGGAAATGGGCTTGTGGCGTTATAGAGGGCAAAGAGTAGGTACAGTAAGACAGAAGTTTGTAGTTTAATCTTAAATTCAGACTCAAACCTTTAAGTCTGTGGGTCGGTCTAGAAGTGATGACTTAAGGGTCAAACAGATAAATCTGGGTGTCATCTGCATATAACTTTATTTTTATGGCATCTTTCCTGCTGGAGCACATTTGAGGTATTCTACAAGACAAAACAAGCAAATGTAAACTAAACTCTAATGAAACTTTTGGTAATTTAAGAACACTAAGTTAAAGGTGCATGCTGTAAAAATGAAGTAAGAATGACACCCTGTGGTCAGATTTGGGTACTGCAGTCAATGTTTCCAAACAAACCAACGACTGTATTTATAATGGACAAACATTCTGCTCCGTAGGTTTCTGAATAGTTAGCTAGTGTAGCAATGAGCTAACTGAGCTAAATGAAGCTAACGGATTTTGGCGGGCGCTTTTAACCAGAAAATCATGGTTGAGTGACTGCTCTTTTCTGGAGCCAGCCCCTAGTGGATGAGGGGGGTACAACAATTTTTGTCACTTTCGTGTTAGCTTCACTTTCGACTGGCGGAGTTTCCCCCTTGAAACAAACGAGTGACTACCCCCTCCAGATTGTGAGTTTTATGGCTGTTGCCAGTTATGGATCAACACCAGATGATTCTCGATGGTGAAAAGACGAGTCAGTCACCATAAATCAATACGTACATAAATAAATTTCACTGTAATATTGAGTTGTTGGTAATTGAAAAAGTAGCTTGTGATATTTTTAGAGCCAACTATTTGTTTCTAATTCACCGTTAGCATTGTTAGCTCAATGTTAGCCTCTACCCTTCTTTACCCGATATTAGAGTAAAACAAAAAGATGCCGTGGCTTCTTACGGTACAAGAAATAACTTCTGGGTCGCTCCTGTTACTGGTTTAAGTTTTCTCCAAAACACTGCTGTGTTTTGCCGGCAGGTGTCTGATTACAAATATCGGCAGGCTCACAGATAAACAATAACTCTGTCCCTCTTTAGCTTTTCTAAAAGGAGAAAAACTGACAACCCTCCCAGTCGGCTGAGAAGTAAATTTGTTTTAATGAAACCTTCCTTCCAACATGATTGAGACATTAGGCTGTTTTGTGATTATTTCACTGTAGAATTCTTACTTAGCCAGTTTTCTCTTTAGATGTTACTAAAAAAACAAAACAGGAGGAAAACAGCTGGGAAAGTGTACCGGTCTGAATAAAACACTTGATGAAATTTAATTTGTATTTCAACATTGTCATTCATTATTTGTAATTTAAATCTTTAAATCATAATTTGTTAAAGAGAAATTCCTACATTAATAGATAATAGAAAAATAAAAAAAATAGAAAAAAAAAACATAAAAATAATGGCCTGGAATAATCGTTAAGCTTTTCTTCAATCATCCCCATATTTTTAGAATTATTTTAGTTTAGTAGTTTTTTCCAAGTTTCCTAAAGAGCACATTTTATTAAGATTTAGGGACTAAACTTTGAGTTAAAAGTCATCATCAGGAGAGCTGATGGGTCAGAATAAACTTTACTTCTATTTTTATTGGCTCAAACTCATCATCTATAGTTTTAAATTAAGTGACATTTATATTTTATAAACTTTAATCACATAATTATGAACTCGTGGTAATGACTGATCTAGTTTGGAGTTTCTGAAATGACTTCATGTTCAGCTCCGTCACAAAATGCTGCTCCTTTTATCTTTCTCCAACTTTTTCCTCCCATCAGAACCCCCTCCTGCCACGGCGTGTTTATCTGCACCCCCTCTCCCTTTCTCCTCTCTAGAGGTGAGCTCTAGGTTGCTCTTCATATTAGTTTGCTTTCCACTTAATGAAGCGGTGGAGCATGAAGGTCCAAGCACTTCTAAACAGTGTGTTCATTAAACCAATGGTGCTTAATGATGGCGGCGAAGCCATTGGCGACCCGTTGGTTCCTACTGAGTGTGACCATTAGCTTTAGAGCCAGCTGGGGGGTGGGGGTGGGAGGTGTCAACAATACTGTCACAAGGACGTGTAGCCCTCAGTAAATGACTGCAGCAGAGTTTGTCACATGAAACTAATCAGATATAAATGATTGTAGCTGCAAAGATCCCAGAGATCTCCGATTTCCTAAAGTTCTGCTTGGATTCAAACGTCTGCAACAAAAACCAGCAGCAGATTAGTTGTTCCTGTGGAGGTTTTGATGGAAATAAAGTCCCAGAATCAGTAAAAACACCTTTATCTGGCAGGTTAGTTTCTCTTTATTTATGCTAAAGGTTTCACATCAAATTCACTTTATCATCTTTTACTCTAAAGCTTTTATTTTTATTTTACAGCTCGTTGCTTCATAAGAATTAAGAATTATGTATCAGATTTTCATTTTTGTTTAATTTAATTTCCTTATGAAGCATCAATCTGGATGTTTTTATAATCGAAGAGCAAAATCCTCCTGAGCTGAACAGACTCACAAATTCTAAATGTGGGTATTTTTGTCAGTAATCAGCAGATTTTGGAGGTTTTCAGCAGCTCTTTAACCTCCAAATATTAGAATATGTTTTTTTATGAAAGCTCCTTTTGATTTTAATTCTTGATTATTGTTTAAAGTTAAAATATCCTTGTGGGACAATTCCTTTAAAATGTCTAAATTTATTGACTTTGCCCTCTGATATAAATGTATTATTGTGTCAGAGGTCTTCCTTCACCTTTTCATTTTCAGGTATTTACACGTATCCCTCAAAGCATCACACACACACACACACACACACACACACACACACACACACACGCACACACACACACACACACACACACACACACACACACACACACTCAGATGAGTAAATTTATCAAGAAGTGACTGAGAAGTGCTCTTAGTTTCTGATGTGAAACAGTTAAAGAGGTCATCAGGAGAACGATGTGAATGACTTCAGGTCAAATTCCCACATCTTAAAGGTTAAAGAGCAGAAAAATAATTTTATAATAATCATAATATTTAAATATAAATTCATATTATTATATATTATATATATAACCAGCACTTTTTTATGGATCATTTATTCTTTCAATGTCTGGAGTTTGATCTGAATGTTTGTGACAATAAAGAAACAAACAGTGATGTTTTTAGGTCTAATAGTTAAAAAAAAGATCTCCATCAGTAACAGGTGACATGTTGTTCTTTTGTTTTTGGAGTCAAACTCAAAATGGTTCTCAGTTTATAAAAAAGACACGAGTTTATGTTAATGGGGACTGTTTTAGTTTGTAATTATTGTAAAAAAGAGGATTCGGATGAGTCCTCCTTATTAAACCATTTAAAATAAAATCACAGAAGATTAAAACTGAAGAGAAACATCAAAGGTCGACGAGGGAAGAACGTCGACTGTTCAGGAGAACACGTACTACATTAATGCATAAATAAAGCATACACACACGCATGCACGCGTGCACGCACGCACACACACACACTTGTAATCATATGTATAATGACTGCACTATGCCTAACTCTAATGCTGTTCTATTCCTAACCCTAACCTAAACCAAAAGTTAAATCACACCATACCTCTAAAATAACGTTTTAGGGTATTTTGTCATTGTGTGGACCAGCCACGTCCCCACAATGTGGAAATGTCCACACACTATAAAACTTGTCCACTTAAGCATATAAAGACACACACACACACACACACACACACACACATACACACGCAACATGTACACACACACACACACACACACACAAACACACACTGTTTTCTGTGAGGCCCTCAGAGAACACACTAATGCATCCAAATATATTTAACAGATGTTTCGTTTTATTTTTCATGATAAAAACCCGTTTCAGAAAATTTACTTCATAATGGAAACACCAAGTTTTCCTTCTGGTTTCCTTCTCCTTCGTATTGTGAGAGAAGTGCACCACCTAATGGCTGCAAGCGTCTCTTCCTGTAATGAAATGATTAAAACTTCAGTAACCAGAAATGTTTTAAATGGTTTTGCAAAAATTACAGAAAGTTATGGAGAGAAAATTCAAATTTTACAGTTTTTAATCTTCAAAGTCACTTTTCTTATTCAAGTGAATCATCTTCTAAATGTATTCAGTTAAGTTCTGCTCATGAAAATCCAAATCTAGCAGGTTTTTCATGAAATATTTTGCATATCTTTTACGTTTATAGTGAATTTAAAAACCTCCAAGGCAGGACTTGTGTGGTTTCAGATTTTCCTGTTTTACAGTGAAAATGAGATGAAAATGACTGTTTGTTCCTTTGGAGGAGAAGAGGACTTGGTGAGGAAGAGGGACGAGGGGCGATCTTCCTCAGCCAGCCGGATCTGTGGAAGAGGAGTCGGCGATGGAGTGGTGTGTGTGTGTGTGTGTGTGTGTGTGTGTGTGTGTGTGTGTGTGTGTGTGTGTGTGTGTGTGTGAGGGCTAAGTGAGGCCTTTATAAATGAAGGCAGATGCCTGGCATTATGAACTTGTCGGGTCGCAGATGGGGATGGTGGTGATGGAGCACTCGACTCCCCGGATGATTATCACTCACTCTCCTCCTTTTTGCCTCTCGACTGCTGAGGATGAGGGGAGGAAGAAGGAAGAGACAGATTCAGATGTAAAGAAAAAGATGTAGTGGAATAATCCAAGGAACAAAAGAGCACCAACGTGGACTTTTGATTAAGTAGCAAGAAGCAGAATTTAAATAAAATCCTTGTAAAAGCTCTAAAGAGAAAAGCTTGAACCCCTTTTGGTCTTTTTTTTCCCACTATTTCCTCCTTTGATTGATATCAGTGTCGGTGTTCGGTGATTGATTGGATTGCCTGCGGAACATCATCCCACTAACTAGTCACTCTGAGCAGAGCGTTTGTCACTGCCATTGATCTTCTTGTAAATGAAATGTTCCATTTCCAGTGCATTTTATTGTTAAATGCAGTTCATTAGCTGCTCTGAGATTTATGGCTGTGTCTCCTCTTGTGGACTCAAACTAAAAAAAGGAAGACGAGTGAGGAGCTCAAAAGAGACAGAAGTAGAAGTGGAGAACAAGTGTTGATGCTCTCAGTCTGCTGCAGACTTGATGGATGAGCTCATGTTAGTGGAGAGATAATGATGGTGAAGAGGAAGTGTTTCCTAATATGGGATAGTTACACTTCTGTGTGAACTGAGAGCATCACTAGCCCCCTTTTTGATTCATTTAATGTTTTTAACAATGCATCCCTTTTTTATTTTATTTGGTTAAAATGGAGGAAAGAATAACGGCCTAAAATTTTAGGGAATTATTAAGTTTCTGCTATTAGATTTAATCTCAACAAAACTTTTGTTCTTATTTCAGGTTGAAGGTAACGGAAAGGTTCTGACCAGGTCACAGAATCAAGTAATCATCAAAACCTCAACTGAAAAGTTACTGTTTAACACAGATTTATTAGATTCGAGTTAAACAAAAACACATTTTTAGTGTTCAAACCACTGATTAAACACCACAAACACCAGTCAGGAGCTTTTTAATCACTGAATCAATTTTATAACTAATGCAGAAAAACTGAAAATGTAAAACATAAAATGTTCCTGCACGGCTTTTTAACTGGACCTGGATTTGGGGTCGTTTTCCTTTTTCATGACCCGGTTTGGTCCATGATTCCCTGCTGGACTTGTATTAGACTCTAGAAAACGTTGTGGTTCAGAGGAGATCATGGTGAACTCAGACCAAACCATCATTCCTCCACCGCCCTGCTGACAGCTGCTAAATGAGCCGTTTGTGCTGATTTTCTCTGATCTCTCATCATAAAAACTGAAACAAACATCAGAACCTGATTCTGGGGTTTTAGTAATTTGACCTCTGACCTTTGGGTAACTTTCTGGAATGATTGACAGCTGTCCTACATGTTTTCCAGTTAATCTTTCTTCTGTAGTTTTTTGGACTCCAACTAGTGTGGAAACAACTTTTACTCCTCCCTAGAGAGATCGGCAGCAACAGTTGTTTCCCGATCACCTCTGATGTGTTAACACGCACCTGTATGCTCCAGACCAACCTAATCAGCCTGATTTCTACAGGGTCACTTGTGTTTTATTAAAATGATCTGGAACAAAATTACTATTTCCACATCTTTTAAATGGTTCTGCTGTTTTATGTGTACATTTTTTATATTGAAGTAAACAATTCAGTTTTAGTAATCAGATCACTTTTTCTGTTGTAATGGTTGAAACTTGAGATTTTATGGGAAAAAAATATTTCTGAAGAAAAACAAAAAATTCAGTGAGACTTTCTTAAAATGAGACAATTTAGTCTTTAACTTTCATTCTTTTTATCTCATTAAGAATAAAATGGATTTAACTGGGAAAGAAATACTAAAAGAAGTTCTCAAAACATGGTTGAAAAAAAAAAATATTAAACTAATATAATAAGTCTTGTTCACGAGTGAGGGAAAGATGGAGCGTGAGATCGATAGGCGGATTGGTGCTGCGTCTGCAGTGATGCGGGCGTTGTACCGGTCTGTCGTCGTGAAGAGAGAGCCGAGCTTGAAGGTGAAGATCTTGATTTACGTCGATCTACGTTCCTACCCTCACTTATGATCATGAGCTTTGGGTAGTGACCGAAAGAATGAGATCATGGATACAAGAGGTTGAAATGAGGCAGGGTGTCTGGGCTCTCCCTTAGAGATAGGATGAGAACCTCGGTCATCTGGGAGGGGCTCAGAGTAGATCTGCTGCTCCTCCACATCGAGAGGAGCCAGTTGAGGTGACTCAGGCATCTGATTAGGATGCCTCCTGGACGCCTCCCTGGTGAGGTTTTCCGGGCACGTCCAAACGGGAGGAAGACCCAGGACACGCTGGAGGGACTATGTCTGTCGGCTGGCCAGGGAACGCCTTGGGAGTACCTAGGCATTTTGCTGGATGACTCGCTGAATTTTAAGTCCCACATAGACAATCTAGTAAAAACACTTAGACTCAAATTGGGCTTTTTTTTTAGAAACAAAATTTGTTTTTCCTTTGAAGCAAAAAAAAAAAAAAAACGCCTGGTCAATGCAACTTTTTTATCAGTCTTGGACTATAGAGACTTGTTATATATGAATGCCTCGGCTCAGTGTCTTCATAAGATTGACTCGGTATATCATGCTGCACTGAGGTTTATTACCAACAGCAACGCCTCGACTCATCACTGTGATCTTTACCTGCGGGTGGGATGGCCCTCCTTAGCCTCCAGGAGAGCGAGCCACTGGTATATTTTTATATACAAAGCTATGCTTGGACTTCTCCCTTATTATCTGTGCACCTTAATCTCATGGAAAAGGGCTGCCTCCTATGTTTGCGCTCAAGCGATTATGTACAGTTGGAGGTTCCGTTTGTGCGAACTACCATGGGAAAATGTGCCTTCGTTCACTCAGCTCCCTCCACATGGAACAAACTGCAACAAAATTGGAAGCTAATGGAATTAGTTTCACTGAACACTTTTAAGGCCAAACTGAGAGCTTTTCAGTCCACTGTTTTTACTTGTAATTGTTTTTAAATGTTGCCTATTTTTCTGTCATTTTTGTAACTGTTTATGCTGCCTCTTGGCCAGGACTCCCTTGGAAAAGAGGTTTTGAATCTCAATGGGACTTTTATAAAGGTTAGGTAGGATTCCCCTGGAGGAGCTGGCCCAAGTGGCTGGGGAGAGGGAAGTCTGGGCCTCTCTGCTTAGGCTGCTGCCCCCACGACCTGACTCTGGATAAGCGGAAGAGAATGGATGGATGGATGGATGGATGGATGGATGGATGGATGGATGGATGGATGGATGGATGGATGGATGGATGGATGGATGGATGGATGGATGGATGGATGGATGGATGGATGGATGGATTTTTTTCTTATTGAGCAGGTTTAAGGGTTAAAGACGAGGACGTTGCCCCCTGAGGTAATTAAGGGTTAAATATTGACGTTTTCTAAAACACCAAGTTCACAAAATAAAACCTGTTAATTTCACTTGTTTCTGTATTAACTGAGAAAAGGAAAACAAAACATTCACATCTGCTTGAGAATGTCTTTTTCTTGATTTATCTACCTATCCCCTCTGGTAAGCATAATTAACACGTCCCAGGAATGTCTTCATAATTCATCGTCTGGGAACAAAGAGAACTCGGAATATTAGGAAAAAACTACCGTTACACCTTGTTAACACCTAGTTGAAGTTGTAACTCACAGGAGTCGTGTTTTGTTTCGTTTCGGGCTGAACGGTGGCATGTTTGGTTCTGGGTGTTGATTGCTGTCGTGTGTTTGATTCTTCCCCAGAGAAAAGTTGTCAGTCAAATTATAACCGATGCTTTTTGACTTGTGCATTTTAGTTGTTGGAGTTGCGCCAGTAGAAAGTGAAGTCAGGGTGCAACGCAACACTTAGGCTGTTTGTATTTGAACTTGTTTTCAGCCAACTTTTATGCAGCTGAGTCTGATTGAAAGTTAGATTAAACTTATTTTCTTTTCCTATTTAAAATGTTTAAATATTGTTGCTGAGTTATATGGTAGTATCAGTCAGAGATTAACTTTGTTTTATTAGTCTGGTTTTCTTTTTTTGGCTGTTTTTTGGTGGTTACTCAAGCTACGAAGGCTTCATGTTACGAGGAGTAGAGGTAAGGAAGGTAGAGGAGTTTAAGTATGTAGGGTCTACGGTCCAAAGCAATGGAGAGTGTAGAAAAGAGGTGAAGAAGCGTGTGTGAGCAGGTGGTACAGGTGTGATAAGAGTTTCAATAAGAATGAAATGAAAGCTGTGGAAGACAGTAGTGAGACCCAGAGGTGTGGACTTGAGTCTCATGACTTGAAGTCATTCATTTTATGACTTTAGACTTGACTTCAAAAAAATGTTCAAAGACTTGGACTTGACTTAGACTTGAACCTTGAAATTACTTAAAGTGACTGTGTGTATTTTCCCTGTTGATAGGGGGCAGTACATACCTAAATCATTACAAGCAAGCGGTAAGACCTTAGCAACGGATGGCCATTAGGGTCAAAAATCCCTGGGAGCACAACCTCCAGCAAAATGAGAAGCACATCAGACTCCCTTTCATCACTGGCAACGAGCAAAGAGGTAAATGTTTAAAACAACGTTTATGAATGGCAAAAGTTTTGTAACCGCTTGTTACAAATCTGTAAATGCGTTTTGTCCTCACAAGCTCCCGTAGAGGGAAACATCGCGTCTAATATGGCGTCGCCCAGAGACTTATGGGCTCGACACATGGGAGGCGACATGCTGCAGCGGCCAGCAGCAGCGGCCAGCGGCAGTGAATTCTTGTAAAGCTCTGGGTAATCCGACACGGCAAGTATTAACTTTTCCTCCATGTTTACCCGGAGATGTACTGAGAAGCATCCTGTGCACTAATTGGTCAGTCAATGAAACCTCTGCTGATTGGTCCTTGTCCGAGCGACAGCGATGAAAAGTTGAAAAATGTAAACTTTCTGGGATCGCGTTGCTGGCTCGCCTGTGCGCGCCACATGCTCGAGCGCACAATTTCACATGCATGTTTTTCGCGTGTCGCTTAGCAGGAGGGAGACCCGCAATTATTGCTTTGTGGCGCTTGTCTCGTTGAAAATGAATGAAGGGGAGGGACCGTCGCCTCCCGTGTGTTAGACCCGCGCTGATGAATTTCATACCCAGTTTTTATGGTTATATGTTAATTAGCCGCCAATATTTTTCAACAACTGGGCATCATTTAATTCATTTTCAACATTTCGATGGATGTTTACAGAGATTAATGGTTAAAAATTACACATCGTCACTTTAATATTTTACCCCGTGTCTAATTTAAAACATTGATTATTTCAACGTTGCCCACTTTTAAGTAATTTCACTCATCCCATATTAACAGACGTCTCTCTGTAGGCTCGTACACTGCTCAAAAAAATAAAGGGAACACAAAAATAAGACATCCTAGATCTGAACGAATGAAATATTCTTAATAAATACTTTGTTCTTTAAACCCATGAAGGTCTGGATTTGGAGTCACACTCAAAATTAAAGAGTAATAAGACACTACAGGCTGATCCAGCTTTGATGTCCTTAAAACAAGTCAAGATGAGACTGAGTAGTGTGTGTGTGGCCTCTATGTGCCTGACCCTACAACGCCTGGGCATGCTCCTGATGGTGGTGGATGGTCTTCTGAGGGATCTCCTCCCAGACCTAGACTAAAGCATCCGCCAACTCCTGGACAGTCTCTGGAAAAGTAGCTTCAGACGACAGGATTTGGAGTCTTATTTCCTGATATTTGGACATTTCACCTCTGATTGGCTAACAACATCATGACTCTACCACTGACTCCATTTGCTCTGCAACGTTGATGTTTTATCGCCCACAACATAAAACCAACAACATGCATCAGGAGAACACAGAAACATAGAAACACCAAACAGAGGGAAGAGCGGATGTTCAAACCCGGGACCTTCAGCAGGGTGCAATGGGAAGCAGCTTGATACAGTTCAAGAGGAACCAAACTCCGTTTGTGCAATTCTTTTATGAATCCTGGCATCCTGCATTCACAGAAACACAAGGGTCAATTCTTCTGAATAAATCAGACTTTATTAATTGAAATCTGTGTCCACCGCTCCACTTCCTGCCTCATAACAGACAAGCCAACGCCATTGGAGAGTAAACCTGTGGCGACGCCAGGACTGCGTGTTGTTTCTCATCCATATTCAGCTCCTCTGAACTGGGGATGGTAACATATGGTTGCTTCTCACGCTACATCCCCCCCACCCTCTTCTGTACAAGAGAAACAAATTCAGAATTGGATTTAACACTTCAATTCCCCGCTGACCAACAAGGCTGACACAATTACGATGCTGGAGATGCCACACATACAAACAGACACACATTGGGTGTAATCCAATTAGAACAGAGCCGTGTGTGTGTGTGTGTGTGTGTGTGTGTGTGTGTGTGTGTGTGTGTGTGTGTGTGTGTGTGTGTGTGTGTGTGTGTGTGTGTGTGTGTGTGTGTGTGTGTGTGTGTGTGGAGAGAGAGAGAGAGGCGGTCCACCAGAAATAAGCAAAAGTTTTCTAAGTGTCTCTGATTAAATCTGAGGAGCTGAAACAAAACATCTGCATGTTTCAGTGTTTTACTTGGTGACCTTTAGCCCCTCTGAAAGGTCACAACAGGCCCTGTGGTACCAGGACCTCCTCATAACTCCTGTGAGGTTCTGATAATCCATGTTTGAAGTAAAGAATGAAAGAATAGTTTATCAAAAAGCTACATTGTAGATAAGTTAAATAACTTTTATGAACAGGTTGAAGTTCTGAAGAGATGTGTATGTGCTACTTTTACTATTAAATGATTCCTGCACACATACAGGATCAGTAACAGGCACGTTAGTATCCTGAGATGCCCTTTCTGAGGTTTTCAGTGACAAAGCTGGAGAATCACTGGTTAATTATTAGATCAGTTGATTTTTTTTACCGCCGTCTCCTCTTTAGAAAGAAATCTAAACTATCCGAGTTTCTCTTTGGTTTTGGGGCATTCAAATACCTGAAGTGTCTAATCTGTTTAAATCCAACTTGGGTCCGTTTCCTCCTTGGTGTGATTCTTTTTAGCAGGTGTGAACACAACAATCTCAAAAGAGCTTGCTGTTTTAAAGGAGTCATCACCTGAAATTTTCACTTTTCCACTTGAAAAAATGTCGATAATGGCTTCCTAATGATTTTTCACTGGCCGAGAAGCCGATATTTAACATTGACGCATTTGTTTACTCTTGCCTTCTTCAACCAGCTCACATGCACCCCACGAGCACGTGCACTACAAAATGAGAACTTGAGCTCTGGCCTATATGTCGTCACAAAGGCCAGATATAACTAAATATGAGGCAGCGAACAAACCAGCACAACAAAGCTCATTTCATAACGTGAAACGCATAAATTATGTCTTACCAATGCTGGTCCGTGTTACGGGGGAAAAAGTCCACTCGGTTTGTGTATTCGATCTTCACAACAGCATGATGAGCCGATGCCAGGCTGTTTAGCTTGCTTTGTCCCATCTAGACTGTTTACAGATCTCCAATGCCGCGTCCCATTATTTTCCGGTTTACGGCACTTTGCTGAAAAAAAACCTCAACAACAAGCGAGGAAGCCATTACGCATGAGGCGAGGCTCGGGCTCGTACTGTTGGATCCCGTAGGTCACTGACAGGTCGGGTTCAGTTATAACTTTTGTTATTTTGGAGCAAGATGCTGAAGCTGCTTCCTGCTTCCTTCCACCAATCAACGCGCCCCTCAGTCCTGCGAAGACCTAAGTATGCCCTCAGTGACCACTCTTGAAGGAAACATACATACATACAAATACCTTGGTGTCTGACTTGATGACTCCCTCTCCTTCAAGCCCCATATAGATAATCTTGCGAGGAAACTCAGACTCAGACTGGCCTTCTTCTTTTGAAATAAATTGTGTTTTTCTTTTTAGGCAAAAAAACGGCTAGTCGCTGCAACATTTTTGTCTATTCTGGATTATGGAGACCTCGGTCCATTTACCGTGGGATAGTGATCCAACACAACAACCACGTGTACGGTGCAGGTTTGAGCCAAACGCCCTCCTGTAACCAGGTTTGTGTGGCATTCTGAGATGCAGGAAGACACAAACATCAGTAGCTCCTAGCTAGCTGAACATGAAGAGAGGACTCAGGTGGATGATAAAGATCTGTTACTTGACTGATATTTGGGCAGATGACCAGATATATCAGCTGACTTGTAAAAACACTGAAAAATTCAAATAGTTCATAAACAGCTCAGGGAGGGGGGTTAGACAGTGTTGTTAGCTAGCCTAGAATCAGCAGATACAACCTTCTTCCTGTATTTATCTCTGGTAGCCCCGCCCACTGACAATCTGACCTATCAGCTGATTCTCACCTGGTTTTTTTGGTTTGTTTTCACTTTTCTCTGTGAAAAGAAAACTAATCAAAGGAAAAAGTCATAAATAACAGAAAAATGACCTCATTCAGACCAGAGGAATTGAACTACAGGTGTGAAAACATCCTAAATTGCTGTTGATCTCTAGCAGGGCATTAAATCTACCTGTAGATTGGACTTTTACTAACATCCTGCTGAACACACCTGTGGTCACCAAACAGCTCATTCAGCTTTAACTTTAACCCTGCTAGTTGATGAATGTAAACTCTTAATTTCTTTATTTACTTAGTATTAAAGTCACCGTGGAGCATCGAGGAGGTGGTGAGGAGAATCTGCCACCGAGGCACCAGCTTAGATTTCACAACATTACATCACCTGTCTAATTGATCCTTCTGTTTGGGCTCATTTCATACCTGCATAGAAGTGCTGATAAAAGGGGTCTGGTTTCTCCCCCTGGCTGTGCGTGTGTGTGTGTGTGTGTGTGTGTGTGTGTGTGTGTGTGTGTAGGGAGGTAGGTATTAGCCCTGACAGATCGCACTGTTAATTGCTAATTGTGTTTCTCATTAGGCGCAGGGGTGACAGGTGTTGTTAGAGTGTTGTGAGTTCTATCGGCACTCTCCCATGAATTGTGCGTTCTCCCTGCGCACCACATTGACGATCCGTTCACTAATGGTTCCCTGGAGGACTCCCATCAGCCCCTGGGCTCGGTGCAGCGAGGGTTCGGCTTTAGATACTGTGTAGCATCAACAGCCGCACTGGGAGGTCTCAGAACAGAGATCTTTGTCAACTTGCACTCCCTATTATCAGAGTCAGCACAGAACTGCCTCTGAACAGGATGTTAGGTGGATTTATTTATTTGATTCATTTATTTTATTAATTTATATGATTAAAATTATAAATATGGGAAAATAAAAAAAGAACTTAACATAAGTCCGGCTATGTTCAGAGATACAATCAAACTTTTATTTATTTTTTATTTTTTTGAGGAGAAGCCAGAGAGCTCATGTGTTTATTGGTTTATTTAAATGTTTGGTGGTTCTTAACCAGCAGGCTGAACACACCCAGTGAAGTACCTGGTTTAAGTAATCCCATAAATGATGACAAGTGGGGTTAAGCTGGTAATCATCTTGGTAAATAACCCCATCTTTTCTATTTTTAGATGTGTAAAATATCACATTAAAGGGGCAAAATGTAAGAATTCTAGATTGAAATAATCTCAAACTGTTTAATGTCTCAATCATGTTGGGAAGAAGCTACATTGACACAGATTTCATTCTCAGACGACTGGGGGGTTTGGGGGTTATTTACAAGCAGTGAGTTTGTGAGGTTGCCATGTCTCCAGTGAGCTAACGCTCCAGCGCAGGCATTTGTAATTTGACACCAGAAGGCAAAAAGCTCCTGGGTTTTTTAAAGAACCGAAGCCAGTAAACAGGAGTGACCCAGAAGTTATTTCTTATACCTCTAAGAAACCACGGCATCCTTTTGTTTTACTCCAATATTGGGTAAAGCAGCCCAGAGGCTGATGCTTAGCTAACAATGCTAATGGTGAATTAGAAACAGTCAGCTCTAAAAATATCCCAACCTACTTTTTTATTTACCAACAACTTGATATTACAGTGAAATGTGTGTGTGAAGTGAATAGTGAGTCAATCGTGGTGTTTTACTTCCTTTAATGAATCGTTCAGAACTATAACAACAAGCTAACAGCAAGATAGCAAACAACCACACTTCCTCTAATGCCGAAGAAATGCTACCATAATAAGTGTAGTAAGGGCTCCCTACCGTAAAATACCCAAGAGTGCTAACACCAGCTATGACAGTGTATTTATCTATTTATCAACTTACTGTGTATGTCTCGTCTTCACTTGCCATCTAGAATCTTCTGGTGCTGATCCATAACTGGCAACAGCCATGAAACTCATGGAACGGGAGAGAGAAAGTGATTGCAGTAACCAAATATGACCACAGGATGCCATTCTCACTTCATTTTTACATATTGCACCTTTAAACAGGTGGAATTGGCATCAGATGACCAATTACAATTCTGGGTCACAAAAATAAAACTGGCTCTTAGAAGAGTAGATATCACCTGATTAGTTGTGGCAGCGTATCAGGTTGACTTCAAAGGTTAGTGGCTCATAGATGCACATCAAGGGATTACTAGGGTTTGCTAGTCAATCACAACAGGCTAACTCAGTGCTGTTGGAGTGATTTGCATGACAAACATTTGGTGACCAAACAAAATGGTGATTGTAGGTCAGACATCATCGGTAGCTGCCATCAGGCTCCACCCAGGTACCTGATCCACCACTACCACGTTGAGAAAACTTGCTATGTGATCAAAGTCACTAAGACCCTATCACACTCTGGTATATGTAACACGGAGCTAATGTTGTTCTGAAGATTAGGGATGTTAAATATCAGCTATTTTTACCAATATCTGATTTATTCTAACCCTTAATTTCTGGTACCGATAAAAACTGATACCAATATATGTCAACTAACATCATCCTATTAAGCGTAATTCAACTTTAAACATAATCTTATTATTTACGTTAGTCCAATTGTGCCAAACACACAGAAATATCGCAACAACTAGATCTGGAATGTGTCCCATTTTGAGTGAATATTCAGGCTCGCCTCTTCCTGTTTGTGTTTCTAGATGCAGTTCCTCCATTTTTTCAGACTGAGAGGATTCTAATGCGATGCACATGAAATGTGCAGCATTTATATTTAAAACTACACTCAGCCTGTTTAGTTTGGCAGGTCAGAAATTCAACGGTCTCGTCCTCACTGGGGACGATGAAATATGAAAATGTTTGCTGTTATGTTGCATGTGGTAATTGCATCAGCGGGGACATAATGTGTCTTACTGATGGTCTTATGTGTGTTTGAGAACAATATGGTTTCAGTTTCAGTAGATTTCTTGTAAAAACCTTCACACTTGCAATGATTTTCACACTCGTCAGCATAACGGAAACAAAAAAAGGCAGTTTTTTTTGTCAAATTAACAAAGTGATATTGTGAGATGCATTGCTGTTGGTTTACTTTTGGTAAATACATTTTATCAGAGTTTGCACAACTTTTTGAGCTTTAAATTTAATTTTAGACTTTGGTTGTAAATCCAGCTGTTTATCACAAACATGTCCTGCTTCTATATATGCTTTAAAGGGGTCATCTACGTCCTATTATAGTCTTTTAGACCATTAAAATAAATTGTATTGGAAAAATAAATAAAAAATGTGCTTTTTTGATCCTTTTCTGTAAAGGGCATATTTTCTCGCGAGATCACACGCGATATTTCGGCTGTCTCGGACGCGCGCGGGACTGAGGAGCGCGTTGATTGGTGGAAGGAAGCAGGAAGCAGCTTCAGCGTCTCGCTCCAAAACAAAAAATGTTATAACTGAACCCGACCTGGCAGTGACCTACGGGATCTAACCGTGTATTTACGAGCCCTCGCGCGTAATGGCGCCCTCGCATGTTGTTGAGTTGGGACAAAGCAAGTGGAAAAGAGAAAATTTCAGGTGATGACTCCTTTAAAACCCAAACCCCACCTCATTCAATTTCTAAATTAATTGTTGAGTTTCATATATTTGACTGAGTCCTCCTGACATTTGAACACGTTTAGTGGCCCGGTTCACACGGCAGGATTTTAAAGTTGTTGGACAATTGTCAAACCATTGGGGGACCCCAGATGGGGTCATAAAAAAATCACAAATATGACCGTTTTGGTTAAACAGTGTGTCGTCTCTGGCCACACAGCAAAAACTACAATAGAATTGTTTTCACACATGAACATTCCCCAGTCAGATGTGATGTCTCGCACAACCTCTGGAGATCAAATGTAACTTTAAAGTAAACATGGTGGAGGAGGAGCGTGCAGCGTGCTTATGTCATCTTTCTTTCTGATTGGCTAAACTTCACATTCAGCGTTTGTCCCTGAAAATCAGACAAAGACAACTCAATATGTTTTACAGTAACACAGAGCAGTTTCCTGCTCCTCTGCCCTACTGGTTGAAAGTGGAATTACAACTACTGTAAACAACCCTGCAGCAGCCTACTGTAGCTAGCGCTAACAACAAGCTAACACTAACATGAGCCATGTCTTACTAAATAAGCCACAAATCAAAAAGATCCACACTGTTGGACAAAACAATATTATTATTTACAGCAAACTGAAAAAGCTAGCTGCACAGAAAATAGCTAACAGCCCTAATGCAGGTTTAAGAGCGCCCCATAGAACACCTACCCGCTCCACAAAGCTGTTAAGTGCAGTATCTGGCCAGCAGAGGGCTGCAAAGTGGTGTCAGATATGAAACTGGTCAAGTTTCTAACTCAACTATCACTGAGATCAATGTTAATGCTCTAGCTTAAAGTTTAAAAAACTATTACGTGTTACTTTAAAGCCTTGATTTATGATCAGAGCGGTCCTGACTTGCTTCTGATCAAAGCAGAGCGCTCTTAACCCACCACACGCGGCAGGATTATCTGATAAGATTATCTTTAGAGTCATTACGGTAATTCAGGACATCCTCAAGATTGTCAGAAGGGGAGGATCTGGTCAACAATCTGCATAATTATAAAATTTTAATTTTCAAAGTTGTTACAGCTGTTAGTTTTCTGATTTTATTGCTTAAATCCAGAGAATAACTGAAGCCACTCTGTATGTAATAGAATATCCAGCAGTTGTGCTGATTGTTTTGGCAGCTGGTAATTATTACTGCAGACCCTTGTGTACCTGCCTGGCTGCTGCTTTGCCTCTGTTGAGCCTTGTTGTCACCGGCTACTAATTACAGCCCGAGGCCTCCGAATGGCCAACTGTGAGTGACACGTGTCCCCACGGTTCACGCTGCTGTCCCTCATCACCACTATTAGCTCGGCGTTGGCTCCACTTGGCAGCCGTTATTAGCCTGGGTATTAGCGTCAGGCTGACTCACTGTGATACGCAGATAAGCGCCTGTCACAGCACCCATGTGGATGTTCATTGTTGGAGACCTCATGGGATTCAGTGCAGCTCAGAGTGCTAATAATAATAATTACCCCTCAGAAGACGGTGTGGTCCCTGTCCATGCATCCATGTTTACAGTCAACGTCGCCTGGGTCCCTGAGCATCGATGAGGTTTGCTCAAGGGAGGATTGACGTTTAGTAATTAGAGAGATCCAGATGAGTGTTTGATTGTTGGTTGGTCAAAGAAAATGAAAAAAGTTGTCACAAACGGACTAAAAGTGACCAATTTTAGTCGTCTGCAAAAGTTCTTATTAGATCGTTTAACAGACAAAACCCAAAGTCCATCTGACTGCTTAACATGAATACAGACACTCGCTTTCCCCCCTCCTAACCTATTCCTGAAGTGGACCTGTGGATCTGGGTGGAAGGTCACGGAGCCATGAAGGACTCACTGCTCGCTTTGCTATCCTCTGACCTCCCTCACCCCTTCGGAAACGAGAATGAGCCTGACCATGATGCTGCTGACTCTCTGTCGAACGGAGGGTCCCCCTTTCCCCTCCAGCCCCTCCTACTGTATGATGTGACTGTCAATTTATATGCTGTTGAGGTTTTTCCTGAATCTCCACCGCTGCCCCCGGATTGGGAGCAGGGCGAAGGGACATGGTTTTTTTCTCCCTCATACCCCCTCCCCTCCTACTGTTGGTTTTTCTTCTATCTTGTTTCACCACTGCATATGGGAGCGCCATTAAGGCTGCATGCCCACAGTTCAGCCTGATTCTGTCATGTTGCGTCTTGTGTATGTCTAATCTTGGACGGGTTGTTTCTGAAACTGTAATTTCCCCACTCAGGGACAAATAAAGGTATTCTTAATTCTTAACAACAAGAATCCTGCAGCAGATCTTTTGATCTCCACACCATAACAAATATCTAACGAAAGGTAACTGTCAATATGCTGCACGTTCTCAGTCATCCAGGTCATGCTAATCCAAAGGGGTTCGAAGGAAGGTAACTGGACTTGTTTGGTTTCTTGAAGACGTCTTGAAGCTCAGTGGCGTCGTTTATGCAGTCCAGTGCAGTGAGGACTGTCCAGACCTTTACATAGGAGAATCTAAACAACAACTACACAAGCACATGGCACAATAGCACAACCAGCTCAGTGGCCTAGTGGTATGAGTGTCCACCCTGAGACTGGGAGATCGGGGTTCAAATCCCGGTTGGGACATACCAAAGACTGAAAAAAACGGAACCCAATGCCTCTCTGCTTGACCCTCAGCATTAAGGGGGGTTAAACCACCAAATGGTTCCAGAGCACGGCTGTGTCTGCAGCTCACTGCTCCACCAGGGGATGGGTCAAATGCGGAAGGAACAAAGTCCACATACTGGACAGAGAAGATAGATGGTTTGAGAGAGAAGTAAAGAAATCTACGGGAAAAACCTTCATTAAATAGAGGAGGAGGCCTCAGGTTTCACCTTTCCAGCACCTATAATGCAGCTCTGAGCCTAATTCCCAATTTCAGTCTGGGTCACACCCTCCTGCATCTAATCAATACAACGATTCCAAAACAATAGACTCTAACGACTCCTCATGAAGGTAGGGAGGAGGGGTATTCATAGGTAGTTTCAGCTCGCTCGACTCTCCAATATTCCAGTCAGAATTGACAAAGCTCCTCCGATGAGAAGCGAAACATCTTCAGGAAACTTAAGAACTCCAGTTGCCTTCAGTCAAACCCCTTTGGGTAACTGTCAATAGTGTAATTATTATGGTAGCTATTAAAAAGTAATGAAAACAGATATAAGACATTTTTTAGAAGTACGTCAAAATTTTTAGTTTCAAAATAGAATAAATTTATATTAATTTATTGTATTGAGTTTTAAGTACATGTAAAATGTAAGGTGGTATAAAACAAACCATCAGTAAAATGTTACAAATTTTAGTTTCTTACTGGAAAAAAAAAACATGGTTAAACATTGATGTAAATCAGCTCTTCAAGCCTTTTGACCTTTGTTAGCATGTCTGCTGTTTTCCCTTAGACACACACACACACACACACACACACACACACACACACACACACACACACACACACACACACACACACACACCAGGTCCCAGCTGGAGGTGAGTTCATGTCTCTGGGGATCTTTTTATTTTCCAGCACACGCAGCAGAACCGTCCAGTGCCAATTAGCTGATTATTTATGCTGACATCTTCATCAACAACCATTCTGCTGGGTGACTGAGTGAATGAGTGACACGACGATAACGTTCTGATTTCACTCTGAATCCAAGCCTCTCTGGAGACTAAACGACTTCTTTAGATCTTCTAGACTCTAAACCTGCTGGTTTTTGGTCTCGATATCAGAAAAAAGTAAGTTAGATTTAAAAAGCCTTTTAAGTTCTTTAATTCTGTTTTATGGAGTAAATCTCTTTAGTTGAATTCAATTTTTTTACATAAGATAGTTTTGCTACAAATAAAATACAAGAGGTCAACTTGTTCAGGTCAACAGAAGCTTTTTTATTTGAATATGGAAAAGATACAAACATGAATAACATGTCTACTCTTCTCTTAGCTGTTAATTAATTCTTCTACCAAACAGCATCTGACACGTTTTATGAGACGCAGCTTTCCAAAAACCTTGAAAACAACAAATTATAAATAAAACAAAGAGTCAGTTGAGATTATAGATGCACAAAAATCTGATAGGCAGGGATTTATTGCAATAATATAAAAAGGGGCTGTATTATTGGTTGCACTGTTGCCTGGCAGCAAGACGGTTGCAGGTTCAATTCCTGGCTGTAGCTTTTCTGTGTGAGTTTAGCATGTTCTCCACATGCATTTTAGCCGTGTTGCTTTCATTTTTCTTCAAGTGGAGTAAAGATGTTTGCTGTTTGTCCAGATTCCCCCTCCTCTTCCCGTTCACCAGTGATTTAGAAACACTTTAGACTTCCAGCCTCCTAAATGATGCAGGATTTTCACTAATCAGAGTCTGCAGCAGCATCAGTGACACTGATCGTGAGGTTCGTCACCCACTTAGCGAGCCGTCTCGGAACAGTGGCTGGTGTGAATCCAGCGCTCCGATGATGGGATGTGACAGCAGGTCCCTGAGCGAGTCTGAAGTGTCCACACACGTCTTTGTCCCTGTCACACTCGCTGTGACAGAGTTAGACTGCAGCGAGCGTCACAAGCTTTTATGAGTGTGTGTGTGTGTGTGTGTGTGTGTGTGTGTGTGTGTGTGTGTGTGTGTGTGTGTGTGTGTGTGTGTGTGTGTGTGTGTGTGTGTGTGTGTGCGTGTGTGTGCTTTATGACATACATATTATCCACATTAACACCACAGTGATCCTGAACCAGGAAACACGACCGTTTTACTGGTTTATTGGGACATTTTCTAGATTTATAGTTAGCTTGATTTGTTAAACTGTTGCATTCATCAAGATGAGGTGTCATTTCTCTTTGTTTATTTCATTTTAATTGAAAACTGAAGGTCTAGTATTGAGGGGATAGGTGGAGCCTGTGACCTTTCATGGAGGACTCGTAAAAATCCGTGATGGAGCCGTAGCTGCTGGGTCAAATCTTAAAACAACATTGTGAGCAATCAGCATTCATGTGCTTCTAACGTGTGAAGCTTTAGCTCAATTACTGTAAAATCGACTTGCTGCCATTTAGGTCTTGGCTGCAGCATGAATCACAGTGCAAAGGTCAATCAGTTGTAGAGGATTTTGTTTTGAGAGTTTTATTAAAAATTTATTCATCTCAGACAAATATTTTGTCCTCTAATGTCCACATCAAGACAAAATAAAAAAATCAATGATTTTTTTTATTTTTCTGCGTTTTATTCATTTAGAGCAATAAGGGGTATAATAGCATGCAAGATTCATACATGTAAAAATATTATGAAGGATGAAGGTACTGATATTATAAGATAATATTGTTTTAAAAAATTTATCAAAATATCTGCATATTTATTATTTTTTCTTAGTTAAGTTCAGTGCTGCTTCAGTAAGAGAGACTAAGATATGGAGTTAACCTGTTGGTTAAAGGGTTCATGCTAAACCTTTAAATTAAAGGTGCAATTTGCAAGAATTCTACAGTGAAATAATCACAAAACAGTCTAATGTCTCAATTATTTGGGAAGGAAGGTTACACTGAAACAGATTTCATTCTCAGCCGGCTGAGGGGTTGTCAGTTTTTCTCCTTTCAAAGAAAAAAAACCAAAGGGAAGATTTAGAATCACTGAGTGTGAGGTTTCTGAGTCTCCGGTGAGTTAACGCTGCAGCGTCGGCATTTGTAATTCGACACCAGCAGGTAAAAAACTCCAGAGGTGTTTAGGAAACCTGAAGCCAGTAAACAGGAGCAACCCAGAAGTTATTTATGGTACCCCTAAGAAGCCACGGCCTTTTGTTTTACTAGAGGCTAATGTTTAGCTAACGATGCTAATAGTGAATTAGAAAAACAATAGTCAGTTCTAAAAATATCTCAAGCTACTTTTTTAATTACCAACAACTCCATATTACAGTGAAATGTATGTGTGAAGTGAATGAGTCAATCGTGGTGTTTTAGTTCCTTTAATGAGTCGTTCAGAACTATAACAACAAGCTAACAGCAAGACGGCAAACTCCTCTAATGCCGGAGGCATACTACCGTAATAAGTGTAGTAAGTGCTCCCAACACCCAAGAGTGCTAACACCAGAAATGACAATGTATTTATCTACTTATCTATTTACTGTGTGTGACTCGTCTTCGCTCTTCATCTAGAATCTTCTGGTGCTGATCCGTAGCTGGCAACATTTGTGGCGGCCATCTTGAATCACATCTGTCTGTGTGATCTCCACACGTGGATAAAAGATTCATGTTTAAATGGACTAAGAGATGTTGGATGGGGGATCTTCACCAAGTTTCACTTGCTTCCAAGTTCTTTAGTTTAAAATCATATTTAGTAGGGATGTGAATCTTACAACTCACGATTTGATTAGATTCCGATTCTCGGGGTGCCGATTCGATTCAGAATCAATTCTCGATTCAAATCGATTCAAATCAATTCACAATCAATATTAACAAAGAGTGTTAAAACTACTTTCTTCTGCAAGTTAGAAAAAGCTATGGGAAATTGTTATTTTACTTTAAAGAAAACTGGTTATGTTCAAGAAAATGCAAATTTACAAGGTAAAATAAAGTGATTCTAAAACTGTAAACAGAGGCAATCTTTTGATGAAAAGGCAACATTTTTTTTGCTTACCTTTTAAAATTTAACAAATCTTTACAGTTACCTAATAGTAGCTTTGAAAGTAATGCAGTCAAATACTTTTCAAGTATGCGTGGCAACAAAGTTTGCATAAAGGCGGCATTAAACACTCGAACTAAACAGGATAACACCATTTAAACATTATAAAACATAATGTAACTTACTTCTTGACTCATGGAACACACAGGATAATAATAAAGGTAAGTCTCTGTCGTATTTCAAGCGATTGCAGCGTAGGAGCAGCTACAGCGAGCAGCTACAGCGAGCAGCTACAGCGAGCGCCGGTGCTCCAGCAATGATGCGTTCAGGGACGCTCGGAATTACGACATTTTACATGAAGGCTTTCAGACAGAATCGATTCCGAACCTTTATGAATCGATTCTGAATCTTTATAAGTAAGAATCACGATTCGAATGTGAATCGATTTTTTCAGGCACCTCTAATATTTAGGTTTCAAATTCAACATTTATTTTACATTTTATACATTCAGATTGGATTCCAAATGTTTATTTCTTACATGTTTAGTTGGATTTGATGCGTGATTGTTTATATTTCATTTTAATAAAGCATAAACACAGTTAAGGATATAAAACAAAGCATAACTTTCTCCATGAAAATCATAAGTATGGCAACATATACCAGATAGTTTATAACATTCTGGGCTTTGTGATCATGTAGACTGGAGGTCATCAACAGAACTAGCCTCTTTTTTTTTATTCATGTTCCTGGTAACTGTTTTATTTCCTGCTCCGTGACATTTCCCAGTTCCTTTTTTTATTGTACTTTCTGTTTCTCCCAGTGGATGGTCCCAGTCTCAGCTACGTGGGTCTCAGACTAACCAGCAGCCGCTTGGAAACTTGGAGCAAATCCAAGACAGCTTTAAACATGGATCCTTGTTTTTACCTGATTTCACGTGTCATTTATCACACCAGCCTTCACTTACCTGGACCCCCAACGCTCACACACACTCACTCACACACGCACTGCCTCCAAACAACAGCCCATCTCGATTCCACCCCTCCTCCTTCCAGCGAACACTGTTTAAACAACCCGGTAAACATGTCTGTCTTCATTCATTACCCTGCTTCTCATCATGATCAAGCCTCCAGATTTAATGAGGCAAACAGATATTTCTGCGGTGATTGTCTCGCTCTCCCACAAAGTATTAAGACTATTAAATGGACACATCTGTTTTTAATTAGGAGCTAAAGTCACCTCGACGCTGCCTTCCATGTTAATGGACTCTGATTCCATCAAGGCTTCCTCAGCCTGACAAACAAAAACACTCAGCCGTGTGGTTCGCAGTAAACAAAGAGCTGGAGCGGCGATCAGCGTGAGAGGACAGGATCTGCCGTCCAAACAAACCGTCTTTATCGTCTTAAAGGATTTCAGGACATCAAACATCTCATTTCTGACCTGTTTGTCACAAATGCATGCAGAATTTGCCACTGATGCAGCTAACGTCCACAAAATCTGCAGGATCAATGCAGTTTAAAAAATAATGTTATCACCAACGAGCTGCACGGTGGATCAGCTGGAACACGCAGCAAGGAGGTTGCAGGTTTAAAACCTGGCTGCAGGATTTCTTCATGCACGTTTGGATTCACAGGCCAAAAACATGCATGTTAGGTTAGATAAGGCACAAAAACATCATGTTTAGATTTGTTTAATCAAGATTCCATCAACAGAACGTCTCTCTGAGGATTGATTGAGAAAAACTTTTGTTTTCTAACTGAAAAAGTTTCAGCTTTAAGCTTCTTTGCATTTAAAAAGAAGTTTAATCAGAATCCTCAAAGGGAAGCGAAGGTGTCGCCTGTCTGATTCCACACACACACACACACACACACACACACACACACACACACACACACACACACACACACACACACACACACACCACGTCATCCTTTCTGACTCCTTCTATTATTTAGTCTCTGTTTTTCTTAATAAAATGCCATATGCTCACAGCACCTCTCTACTGGCTCCTCACGGAGGGGAGAAGCAGTGCATTGTGGGAGCAGCTCTCCCCAGGCAGGAAGGGGGAGAAAGGAAGAGGGCAGGTGTGGCGCAGTGTGAGGAGGTCCCAGCAGAATCAGACCTGATTAGATGGAAACTTCTGAAGAGCTTCAGAGGAAAGATGGAGGCAGCTAGTGCCTGAGCTCAACCTGCCATCTGGTGGACGTCACGTCCACGTGCAGTCGTGCACGCACCCGAAAACAAACGCCACAGACGTTAGAGGAAGAGGGTATCAGAGGAAATCCTGGCTGCAGGGAGGGAGCTTTAGAAATAAAATTGCTGCTGATGATGTTGGCCGTCATGACCCTGGAAACTGCAAAAATGACACTTTAAAGAGGTCTTAGCTTCAGTGCAGAACAATGTTTGACTTTCAGCCGTCTGAAACCTGCAACGTGGTAGATTTGAGGAAAAATGACACAGAAATTAATTGTTTATATATTCATGACAATAATAAAGAAATGTGCTGTTTTCTGTCTAGTTTTATGTCAACAAAGCGATATAAATCTGTGAAATAATGACACCATTGATACAAAATGTCAATCTAACGTCTTGCCTTATAGTGGGTTCTAGTAGGAAATGTATGATAAAGCGTAAAAGAATAATTTATCAAAATGCTAAGAGACACTGAAGTGCAGTTTTGAGACAGAAATGAATCATTCTGCAGAAGGAAGTTACCTAAAAAGAGCTAAAAGTAAAAGGATGACTTTGATACACTTAATCAAAGTTCAAATAAATACAAAATTGGATTTTGTTGAAGAAACTTGTTTAAAGGTCAACTTTGCTCATATTTTTAATACATTTGCAGTGGTCCCTAGTAGGAATAAATGCCTTGTAAGTCGTTCTCTGGGGAAGTAGCTTCAGACAACAGGATTTAGACTCTTATTTCCTGATGTTTGGACATCTCTCCTCTGATTGGCTAACAGCAACGGGACTCTACCACTGACTCTGTTTGCTTTGCAGCATTAATGTTTTATCTCCACTAACAACACAAGCCTGAAGGAGTTCTGCTATGTGGTGGAGTTGCTAATGCTAACGGTTAGCTTCTACTAGCCGAGACGTTCTCTGTTGTTTCCTGGACGCTAAACCAACAACAGCCTTCCCCGTCGTGAGTCAAGATGGGTGAGTCCATGAATGTTAAGTGACAGTGTGACGTAGATCTGTCAGGATTTTCTAATCCTAGAGTTTCACTGTCTATTTTCTATCAGAAGCTAATGCAGGAGATAGGTGGAGGAGACTATTTTCATGTTCAGCCTGCATGAAAAACTCAGAATGACCGATTATAATCAGAAATAATAATTTAAAAATAGTTTTTCAGTGAAGTTGACTTTAAGATATATTAGCTTAATTTATTTGAATGAGACATTTATTAATTTTCCAGAAATGTAAATGTCCAGAAACTCCAATAGAATTAGATTTAAAGAAAAAGTGATAGAAATAAGCTATTTTTCACCTTATTTGGTCATTTCCTTTTCTCCTGATGTGAAAAGACCAACAGTTTATTAGCTCCTTGATGTCTCCATCTAAAGTTTTATAGTTATTATTTATAGAACTTTTAATCATCTTTCAGGTTTTAAATGATTTTTATTGGTTATGTTTATTTTATTTAAGGACAGAAATGTCTCACAGGCTTCTGCTGCATAAAAATGTTAAAACAGTAACTTTATGTCACCACTAGATGGCAGCAGTAGACCAGCTGGTTCTTGTGCCTTTTCTGTTTTTAAGACTCAGTTCTTTATCTTTTAGAAAATTTCAGTTTTGATTGAACATAAAACTTTATTATTTGACAAACGTGTCATTTTTTCCGCACATTAATTCCCACAAATAATTTTCGCTCTATTTTGTAAGTTATAATGTGCAGTGTGTAAAAATGATAATTAGTGTCCTACTTCCCAAATTAGATGACTCACATCAGAATGTTTGATGTAATTTCTTCTGATTTATGAACGTCAGCCTCAGATCTGGAGGAGGCGGCTCTCCTCTGGGCTGGGATCCTCCCCGGTGCACGCTGAAGGTCATGGCACCAAGACATCTGCAAAAACCTGAGATAAGACCTGGGGAGTGTTGAAAAAAGGCCTGAAAAGATTTTTGTAGCAAAATAAATGAATAAAGGTTAATTTGTCTTTTTCCCTGAATCAGGAAAATCATCAAATTCTCTTAAATGGTGGAAAACAGGAGATTCCCAGATCCAGTTTTCCGGTTTTGAACCTTTCCAGCATCTCAACCTGCTCCAGAACACGCTTCCTCGTTTTCCTCGTGTTGTTGATGGTTCTGTTAGCTGGAGCAGGATGAATCGTTCCAACGTGAGTAAAGATCTGAGTCGGCTGGGCTGATTGTCAGTGTGAATGAATCAATTGATCAAATTTATGAAATGTAGGTCAATTAAAAAGCTGCACAGTTGAGTGATCCGATGAATCCCCCCGCTGTGGTGTTGATCAGAACATTCCAGGCCTGAATTAATGCAAAATATCAAAATAAAGCTTGATAAGAAGTTTGCAGCACTTTTTCCTCTCTTTTTTTTTATTTGCAAATGAGTCCTGTGCAGGATTTTATTTCTGGAACAAAACTGTCTTTTATCTGCTAAACTGGATTAGCTCTCCCTCTCAGGCACATCTGTGGTGTAAACAGAGTTTTGTGGACTTCCTCTTCCCCTCTCCCTTGACAAACGCTCATTGTGCCGAAGCGTTTCC
Organism: Aphyosemion australe; assembly: GCA_006937985.1. Lineage (NCBI taxonomy): Eukaryota > Metazoa > Chordata > Actinopteri > Cyprinodontiformes > Nothobranchiidae > Aphyosemion > Aphyosemion australe. Next base: position 827,860 of record SSNS01000086.1, read on the forward strand.
CCTCTCTCTGATCTGGTTTTTCCCCTGAAACAATGGATCATAACTCAGACAGGAACCAGCTGCTTCAGCAATTACATTAATATCTGTACTGGAGTTTATTGGCTCACCAGCCTCTCTAATCAAGTCAAAGGAAGCGGAGCTATCCCTCTTCTTAATGGATAGCATGCTCCCAATCTGCTCCCATTAAGAATGGATGTCATTCCTCCACCATTAGAGCTGCAGCATCACATCCAGACGGCGTGAGTTATGGTGTCAGAGGCAGCTCGGAGAAAGGGTCCTTTGCAGTCCCTGACGGTGTGCCTTTGAGCCAGAGAGGCAAGATCTCCATGTGACCGCAGCATGACATCAGCTACTGTCACTCCACATCCTTTAGTCGGCGCATTGTGGCGAGAAGAAGGAGCCATTATGTAGCCGAGTACAGTCAGAGTTTGTCTGGAGATCTGGGGAAGGCGAGGGAGAATTGTGACAGAACGGTTCTGGCCTCGGTCCAATCAGAACCACCGTGTTCAGCAGCAAGAACAAGTCGTTATTGTGTCACACTTTGAGAAATACTGCAGTGTGACATTGTCCCCAACGGCGGGTCGTTCAACCTCACTTCCTTCCTGAAGGCTTTAAGGGCCTCGTTGTTTTAACGGCAGCTCTGAACCAAAACAGAACCCTTTATTGGGTTTTAGTTTGGACTAAAAATACTTTTATGTGTTCAAACAACAAGGAACTGATATTTCTCTTCAAGGTGACTGAAGGTGAGAGCTTTATGTCAGCATGAACACTTTATTCTGATCTCTAACATCAATAATAATGAGTACATTGTGCATTCAACAGTGGCTTTTCCCCCTCATAGTTTCTCCACTTCTCCGTTGTGTTTTCTCTCCATCTAGATCGTGACCATAACGGTGCACGCCGGTGCACCGAGCTAAAGGAAGCAGGTGTCTCATGAAATGACCATCCCCGTGTCACTGAAGGAAATCCTGATGAGCCACAGAGCTGCGTGTGTTAACGGGACGGTGGTTCAAACTCCCGCTGACTTTGTTATTTAACAAATGCAGGCAGGGTCAAAGTGCCTGATGGCTGCAGACCCAGAGACAGCAGATTCACGCCTGCAATGTAAACAGTAGAATCATGAATCTGCAACAGGTGTAAATCAGCGGTTTCCAGGTCTGCAGCTGTTCCTTTCTCGTCGGCAAGAAAGGTACAAAAAGAAAGGTTTATGATTGGTCAGTCGATGTAACGTGATCATGCACAGATCATTCTCTTTCCAGTCCGGAGCGCAAACTGGGTTTTTTGCTAATCTGCAGGGAATATCTACAAGAAAGTTCTATAGAAAGTTGCAAAGAGGCACTTTTTTGAAAAAACTCATTGGCGGGGTTCAAAAAGTCATTAGGAATAGTGACGAAGACGCTGAGTTGGCAACACTGGACAGGATTTGGAGTCTTATTTCCTGATATTTTAACATCTCTCCTCTGATTGGCTAACAGCAACACGACTCCACCACTGACTGTTTGCTCTGCAACGTTGATGTTTTATCTCCACAAATAACACAAGCCTGAAGGAGTTCTGCTGTGTGGTGGAGTTGCTAATGCTAACGGCTAGCTTCTACTGGCCGAGACGTGCTCTGCTGTTTCCTGGACGCTAAACCAACAACAGCCTTTGATGTTACAAGTCAAGATGGATGAGTCCAAGTGACGTAGAGCTATCAGGCTCACCGTCTATCAGAAGCTAAAACAGGAAATAGGTGTGGGACACAATTTTCACGTTCAGCCTGCATGTTAAACTCAGAGTGACTGATCATTTTCAAAAATAAAAAGTAAATAAAGGTTTCTTTTTAAAAATAGTTTTCCAACAATGTGAGATGTTTCCTTAGTTTTTCAGGCTTTTATCAGATTGGTGTTCTTCTAGTTTTTCATGCCATAAATAATTTCTTTTTGTTAAACTAATTCAGAGTAATTATCATTAATTTTGGATAAATCTGTTTGTTTTTCATAAAAACTGCGGCCATCCCCGGAACCATGAACCCATTTTGGTCAATATGAAACCCTGGTATTTTATTATGAACCATTATTGGGCCAGAACGAGGCCTTTTCAGCATCTGAACGGAACTCTTTGTGTGTGGGGACATAAAAAGCCTTCATGGTTACACAAGGCGACTCCTGAAGCAGAGTGCTCTGATGGCTGATGGTGATAAAAATGTTCCCTCCATTAAACATCTCTAAAGATAAATGCACCAAACAGAATCTCATTGTTCCGGCTGAGAAGAGCTCTGATACTGTCTGCTGCATCATCATCCACGACCGCCACCACATCACAGGATGCAGCTCGCTGCAGAACGACCTCTAACATCATGGTCTGTACGCCGCCCGGTCGCGCACGTCTCAGCCTCACCTCCAACTGTGAGATGAGGCTCTTAATTTGGTCCTGATCAGAAACAGAGCGTGTGAGTGTGAGGAGCTGGAGACGGCGCTCTGGGACTGCCAGAGAGATGTCTAGCAGAACATGAAATATTTACCAAAAAAACACCCGATGAAAGGTAACCGTGCTGCAGTTTGTGTTTGTGTGAGTCTGGCCTGCATGCCCCGAGGCTGAGAGATCCTCATGCAGGAGGTGAAAGCTAAACACTGCATTCTCTTTGCTTCATAAGTTCGGATCTGCTTCATCAGTGTTCCAGTAGAGAACTGGGAAAACCAGTTAACCAGCTGTCAGGCTGAAACAATCCTGTCATGCATTCAGAACGGCAACATGTTCACTAACAACTGATCTGCTGAGATAACAACTGACAGATGCACAAATAAAGTTTATTACAATCACTTTTAATGTGTGAGGCGGCCATATTGGATTTGAAGTTGGAGCTGGTTAAAATAATGGAATCAAGGAGATTTGAGTGTTGTGTACTATAAAGTAATTCATCATTTTATGAAAAGGACATTGATATTACATTAATCCCATGATTATGAGGACTTGCAGTAAGAAGGTTACGGGTTCAAATCCCAGCTGTAGCTTTTCTGCATGGAGTATTCTAGCCTTTAAAGCAACACTAAAGAGTTTTTAACATTTTAAGCTACTGCTTTCAAACTGGTTTCAGTGATTCTTGAGCCAGAAACTAGACCGACTTCACATTGGACCGCACTCTGTCGCCCTCTGCTGACTAGAAAATGACTTAACTGGTTTGTGATTCAGGTAGGAACACTAGTCTCTACCTGATTTATTGGAATAGCTGTTTACTGTGCCAGTAGCTAACATAAAGGCTAGCAGTTAGCTTGTTCAATTCAACGACCGTCAATAAAAAGCACAAAAAGAAGAATTAGTTTGTTTTTTGTTGGCATCATGGTGGAGCCTAGAAGTAAAAGTCAGGGAGTAGCTAATGTCTTTGAAAGCAAAGCAAAGAGCTAAAACCAGAGTGAACATCGGCCTACACTCGTTTGAGGAAGCTAAAGTGTTAATGATAACCTGGCTTTGTTGCTACTGGACTATAGAATTATAGTTTCTGTCCAACAGTGTGGATCTTTTACCTTTGTGGCTTATGTAGTATCAGTTGATCGTGATAGCATTAGCTCAATGTTAGCGCTAGCTACAGCAGGGTTGTTTACGGCAGTTGTAATTCCACTTTCAACCAGTAGGAGGGATAAAATGTATTCAGTATTGCTTTAAATCTGTTATTTGAGACAGGTAACAGATCTCCAGACTCGTCTCCTTATGCAACACGAAGCCTACATTGTTTGTTTTGTTTTCACTGCAGCAGCTTTAAAACAAAAAGGTCCGTCCAACAGGAGATGTTTTCTCAGTCCAGGTAGAGTAAATCATCTTGAAGCTCCTGAATCAGAGAACTGTTTCTGTGTAAATTTCCCTTATTTCACCCCTTGGACTCGGCTCTTCGGCTCAGTTCCGCCGAGCCGACTCGCTGCGGGGCTTAGATGTCGTCTCAGAGCTGAATGAAGAGGCCCGGTGTCTCTGAGAGGAGAACCGTGTCCTCTGATGAGGGACCAAGGACGGATCAATAAACTGAGGGAACAAGAGGTGAAGATGATAATGGGGGTGTGAATTTTTTGACCTTCATCCATTAGAGGATCTGAACCTTGTCCACGTTTGTGCTGCAGAGGCCTCCGACTGACTGCAGGATCCAGAGACCCGGATCTAGTTCTTCTGACTCTCTTTTGTTTTTACACCTTGTCCAAACACGTCCTGCACAGCTCTGGAGTGCCACCGCTCTGACGTAAACATAGAGAGGATGATTTAAGGTTTGGTGCAGCAGACCCATCCATCCCAGCATCCATTCGTCTCCATCTCTCTCTGCTGCCGCTCACTTCTGGGAAACTGTCTCTTTACTTTGACTCCTTCCAGACGATCAGCTCTGATCCTCTCATTGTTTTGAAACTCAAATCCTGTCGTTTAAAACCTCAAGCTCAGAGTCTGAGGATGATTTCCTCTGTTGTTTTTCAAACCACCGTGTTTCTGATGTTTATGGCCCTGAATCTGCATTTCTGATGGCTCTTGTTCAAACTGCTGCCTGTTAAAGTGCACAAATGTACCCTCCATTTGAACTTTCCTATGAATGATAAAAAGTCATTTTGTGTTATAAACATTCAAGACACGTTTAAAAAAAGTTCTCTTAAGAGTGCATTAGAGAGGCGTCTGTGGTCACTTTATGCTCTTTACACACATTTAGCAGATTGCAGAGCCGTGTGGAGGAAATGGTCCTGAGTCTTATCGCTCAGAGAGGTAAAAGGTTGGCTTTTAACTGCAAAGATAGGAGGAGTTCAGCTCAGATGTAAAAACAAAGATCACTGCTGCTGATTTTATTGACACCAGAAACAGGAACTTTAATTAAAGGCTGAGTAGGAGATATTCTCTGGAGCATTTTTCTCATATTGCTTAAAATGTTCTTCACATATTGATGGAAACCAATAAATAAGTTGTCTTGTCAAAAAAGGAAGAATTTTAATCTCCTCTGAAACGTACAATCCTGGAAAAACCTCATCCAATTACTGGTAACGTCCCGTTCTTAATGATTGGATCCTGCTCTCTGACGTCCCTCCCCCCTCTGCACATACAGCTCTGTGTGCACACATCACACGTTCTTGGAGCAATCCAACAGGAAGTCAAGCCAGAGCTGGGCTAGCTATATTATGATAAATGACCTCTACCTTTCAGAGTCAGAGGACTCCAAAGCACTTTACACTACAATGTAACATTCATCCATTCACACCCTTTTGATGATGAGCTACAATGTAGCCACAGCTGCCCTGGGGCTCACTAACAGAGGCGAGGCTGCTGAGCACAGGAGCAGGTAAGGTGGCTCTACATACAGATAGGTGCGTTAAGTTAGAAATTATGGTAGAAAAGGTACTACAGCGGGTAAAAAAGGTAGGGTAACGTTACGTTTTCATCATGGCGTATGGGTGGAGCCTGAAGGAAGGAACTCTTACCCCACCATTAAAGGGGTATTTGTTCAGTTCTTGCAAAGAAAGAAAAAAATATATATTTTTAAAGTCATCCTTTAAATATGAATTTGATCTCGGGTGGTTTCCATGGCATCAAGTCCAACAGTAAAATCTGTATAAAGAGTCTGATTAGAGTAATTTTAAACAACATAAATAGCAGCTACATTTATTTGTTTTATTTATCATTATTAATTTATTTCTTGTTTTAGCTAACAGGGCTCCTGCGTAATTCCTAAAAATGTGCCCCTATCCTGATGTGAGTGCAGAAGAATCACTGCTAGGATATTAGCTCTTCCCTCACCAGAGCAGCTCTGCTGTTAAAGGTCTGGTTTTGGACTCACCATCGGATGCAAACTCCTGGCTAGCGGTGGATTATTCTAGCCTCTCAAGGGCTGATATATCCTGCATGCTTCAGATGTTTGTTTTTCTTCCTTTGCTTCAAATAACCTGATTTGAAAGAATTGGTCTAAAACAGGATTTTTCAAAACATTATGACATGCTGAAGCAAGAAAACATCTAACACATGCAGGACATGAGGACCAGAATAGTCCGAAGCTGCTAACTCCACAACAGCTCCGAAAATAAGGATTTAATAGAAGGAAGCTCTTTAGCACAAAGTGGATCAGCTGTAGTTTATGATCTTAAACCCAAAGAGAAATCGGTAACTTGCTCCGGGTCAGGATTAAAGTCTAATCGTGATCCGTTTATGACTCACTGAACAAATAAAGTTCTGCTTCTGTCCATAAAACAGAGCCGAGTTTTCTGCTTCAGCTCATGGTTCTGAGCGTGCTGCTGGAGGTTAATCCAAAATGAGCTGTGACTTTATTTCCCCGGGCTCTTCCTGCTCCGCTCAACACCAGACAGCGTTAATCGATACTGATGCACGTCCTGGTCTGACTCCGGAGCCGTCCGGTTCCAACCAGGAGTTCCTGTCCTCTAGAATCAGATCCATGTGTGACCGTGAACACGAGGAGAAATTACATGAGTAATTCTATGTGATGTAGGCATGAGGAGCTCCATGATGTAAGGGAAAATTAGGGTGAATGTTCCTTTAATCCAGCTGGAATTTTAATCCAGTTTGAGTCAAAGTAAAAAAAAAAAGATAGATGAATAAAGTGATTTAGTGAGTCTGACAGGAGTTTATATAAGCAGAGCAGAGCAGTGGGGGTCAGTACGGCGGGCCGGGAGGAGAGGTGAAAGGTCGAGGTCGGGCGGAGCATCCACTGGTTCCTGACGGGCGGCGGGAAGTCGGTGAAAGAGCGAGTGATGTAATCGTGGTGTAGAAGAGGAAGAGGAGGAGATAAACCCAGCATGGGTGAAGCTCGGAAGCAGGTTTCTGCTCAATTACAGAATAATCTCAGAGTTAAATAATCCAGATTATCCACCTAAAGACATCCTGAAATCTGCTAAATCAACATTATTTTGTTTCCTGTTCTTTATAAACAACCCATTCTCATTCCAGGGTGAGTTTGCTGCAAAAACAAAAAGAAAAGGGCAAAAAATGTAAAAACTATTCAGAAAATGTAAAGATTACAATGAAAAATAAGATAAAACATTAACAAAAGGGTTGAACCTATTTCTGCAGGTTTGTTTTTGAGTATGAAGGAAGCTCTGGGTCTGTTTGATGTTTATTAGACTCTGAACAGGAAGTGGGAGTTTTATTATTTTGTTTTCTGTACCTTTTATGAGCAATGTGGAACTTTTCCAGGACACTTTTTTACTTTGATGCTTCCTGTAAACAGACGACACCTTCCTTTAGTCCAGGAGGCTCAAACATTGTGATTAAATGTCAACATCTTGTTGGAATCACCTCAAACTGTGACGTAGCTGTGATGTCATAACTTTCTTATTTTTATTCTGGTTTAGTTTCTTTATGATTTAATCTCATTTTTTCCACACATCCGATTTCTCTTTTAAGTGATAAATGACCCGCACTCGTATAGCACCTTTCAGAGTCAGAGGACTCCAAAGCTCTTTACACTACACAGCAAAGAGTTGGTTTTTGACACTAAATCAGAGTTAAAGTACCAACTCTCCAAAAAGAGTTAAATTAACTCTTTCTGGTGTGGACCCATATAGACACTTTAGAAGTGTTGAAATCAACCCTGACAGTGTTAATTTGAGCAAGCTGAATTTGCTGAGTACAGTGTATCATTCATCCATTCACACACTGATGAGTTACAATGTAGCCACAGCTGCCCTGGGACACAATGACAGAGGCAAGGCAAAGGGTGGGTTAAGTGTCTTGCTTAATGACACACCAGCAGAATTCTTTGCCGGGAGTCAGGATTGATCCTGCAACCTTTTGATAATGGGACAACCTGCTCTACCTCCTGAGCTACTGCTGCCTCATTCAAGTCTCAAATCTGTCCCAAATTCCAGTTCTTCAACTCCTCCCAACTTTTCTTCCATCTCTTACACCTGGCATGTCCAAAGAGCGGTGCGGGGGCCATTTGTGGCCCTCGGAGTGATTTTGTGTGGCCCTTATCTGTATTTGTAGAATGGTGGAATTTTGTCTCTTTATTAGGCCGCTGATCTAGGCCAGGGGTTCCCAAACGTTTTTCTTTGAGGACCCCCTTGCCCGTGTCCAAGACAAGCCAAGAACCCCAACCCCAACTCCTACACGCATAAACACACTAAATGTGATCATTTACAAACTTTCTACAGACATACAGAGTTAGAACTTGTATATGGAGTTCTGATTATACTGTAGGGTGTGTTATTGGGATTTTATAAATGTAATTTTTACAAATAAAATCTTGCTAAACTCACAACCTCAGCAAAGACAAAATTGTGGGGACCCCCTTGGGGGTCCCGACCCCCAATTTGGGAACCCCTGATCTAGAGCAACACTTTTTTTATTAATATGTCCAGATTTTTACTAATATGAAACCCATTTTAAGGGGTATAAATAAGTCTATTTTAAATGAGGAAAATTACATTTTTGTGGCCCTTTAGAACTTCTGGGTCTCTTGGAAAGTTTGGAGTCACCTGACAGATGAGAAAATGACTGATCAGAGGTAAAAAAGTTATTTGGTGAAAACAGTTTGCTGATCATCCAGAAAGACACATGCAGAGAGGATCGTCCAACATTGTTTTGTTTTATTCGACAGGTGAGACTTGAATTACAGCTGAAGTGCTTCTTTATGTCAGCAACAATAATTATTATCACACTGAAAATCCAAACGGCTCGTTGCAAATGACAGGAGGTCTGGACAGCATTTAGGAACCAAAACATCGATTCTGATGAGGAAAAAAAAACAACAAACCAACATCTGGAGCTGGAACCAGATGAAAACATCACTTTGCTGCTGATGCTACAGAATATGAAAATACCTGCTGGAATATTTAAGTTAAAAATGAAACTGAAGATGGGCTGTTCTAGTTCTCTGAGTCAAACTGGAATCATCAAATAAAATTCAAATAAAAAGTCTGTTTGTATAAAATATGATCCTTGGGTTACATTTCTATAATTATTGGTAATCATTTCAGATTTAAAATTCCATATATAACGTAAATGTATAGCTTAACTGAAATAAACACAAATAATTAAACATATTCTAAAGGGCTCTAGTTTTTCCAGTGAAATAAAAAATAAAAAAGACTAATAAAAAAATGTACTGGAAACAGATTATTTTTAAATAAGACAATTTAAGACATGATTTTTTTTAGCACTGAAAGATTTATAAATTAGTCAGTGAATCCAAATTATAATAAAAAATCAGATTTTTTCTTATTTGTTGCAAAGTAGTTTAAATTCAAAATAATCTAGCATAGATTTGGGATTAAATTATGTTAACTCAATCTGTTTTCTCTCCATAATTCTGATGGAAAAACGAATTTAGTGCAGCGTCGTGGTTGTGGGGCATTTTTAAGCAAATTTCTTGAAAATTAAATGGAAAAAAAAAGAAACTGAGCTAATTTTAAAGAAATATTTTGGTTTTTACTCAAAAGGCCTCATGACTGATGAGTCTAAAGTCTATGTGAATTTTTAAAACTCAAATTTGTTTGCAAGGAACTTCACATTTTCATCACTGAGCTTATCGGATGAGTGGCAAAACAATATGATGCAAAATTAGTCGAGATAAAAAAAATGCATCTGCAAGTATTAATATTTATGTGGAAATAATGAATATTTATATATTTACTTTTATCAGGGGGATTACCACTGAAAAATATTATTTAAAAAAAATGCTAAGATAATTATTCAAGTGCAAATAAAAGTTTAGGAACAGTCAGACGGATGTTTGAGATACTTTATTTCTTTTTGCTAAATTAAAAGCTGAAACGAGATGTTTTCCTTTTATATTTGATAAAAAATCTGTCGTTTTGATCAGAAAGGCAGCATTTCCTCCAAATCGCTCCAACAGCTTCTAGTATCCAATCACATCAGACGATCACATGATCATGTTTAAACACAAAGCAGGACGACGTTTTTAATAAACAAATCTGTTTCCTTCAAACAAATCGAACCAGTTTCCTGTTCAGGAAAATCCGGAGTAAACAAACACGTTGGTTAGGACCCACAAACCCAGTTTACAGTAGAAAAGATCCAACAGAACTCCGACTTTGGTGAAACTCGCCCTTTGAAAAGGAAAAAAAAAAAAAAGAAGCAGGAAATAAACGAAGAACATTTCTGCAAACAAAACCATGGAAACTTCCCGGATCCTCTCCCTGCAGCTGCTGGTTGGGAATACTGAGACTCTATAAACGTTCCCTCACGTTGGAAGTCTGATCCGGTCTCCTCCTCCTCCACACAAATAAAACTTTCTCACCACAGACGTGCTCATATATCTTTTATAAAATAAATCTCATATTTCCAAGTGTACATTATTAAAATGACGCACGCTGCAGATAAAAGGAAACAGGAACTCTATATTTACACAGAAGGTTGGATTATTTTGGCAGACGAGAACATCAACGAGTCCGGTTTTGTAAACAGCTCCCGCCTCTTTGTTCCTACGCATCAGTCCCGTTACATTCATAGCTCAGAAAAATTGTGCTTTTTAAAAACATCCTTTGCAAACATCTGAGGCCTTCTAGTCTGGAGAAAGCTGAAGTTCACTCCGCTCTCATCCCCGTGAGACGGGAGCAACGGGAACGGTTTCATCCACGTTTCATGTTTGGGAACGATGAAGCTTTGGAGGTGATGCAGGTCTCTGAGCTTCAGTCTGGAGCAGTAGAGGCTGCAAAATGTGCTTTGGGTTCAGGAATGTCCGTGATGGAATGTGGAGCAATGGCTCCCAGTCAAAGGTGAAGAAGAACAATGGATTGATGGAATGAAGAACTCTGGAGTCTGAGAACGTAGGAAAGCACCGGGAGCTCTAGCCGTCCTCGTCGGTGAGCTCCTCCTCCGCCAGAGCCTTTTCCGGGATGGCCTCCAGGCTGCGTCTGCTCCTGGCCTCAGAGGAGCCGCCCCCCGCTCCTCCTTTACTCAGGTTACAGGTGAGAGCCGCATAGTGGATCTGCTTCAGGTTCTCCTGGACTTCACTCCTGGCATGTTTCAGCAGGTCTGCCTGACCCTGAGGAGCAGAAACACATTAGAGCGATTTTAGCAGAGCTTCAGGAAGAGGGACGCACCGACACCAGCGTCAGGGGCTACGGCAACTCATTTGTGTATTTAATGGTCCGAGTCATTTTCCCACACTAGGACTCAGTCGGCTGAGACGTTTATGAACGTTTCATGTACATCATGGCTGATGGAGATGTTATCCAGTTCCGTTTTATTTAATGTTTCACATCAAAACCAGTGTCGGTACCAGATCTGCTCGGGGCTCTGTGCCGACAGATGACATCACTACGGCAACACCACTGGGACAAACTACATTTACTTTATCAGCTAAAAACTAAAATCGATATCTGACTCTACCAACAGAACGGCATGAGTGAACTTTTATAAACTTTTATAAACACAGCTGGTTGCAGCAGGTGGTTTTATTTTCCAACAACAGCGTCTCACCTTGAGGATGGTGATGTTCCAGGTGAAGCTCTCCACCGCCTTGTGCAGCTTCCTGCCCTTTAAGCCCTCCTTCATGGACAAGTCGTGCAGGTTCTCATGAAACTCCATGGCTGTGGGAGAGAGAGGTGAGAGCAGGAGGTCAGGTGTCTGGGACTCACAGAGAGCTCTGATGGGAGTCTGAGACCGGGAGCCAGACTTGTTGTCATGGTGAAGAAACACATCAGAGCAGAGATCCTGGTGGTACTGTCAACATTTCACATTCTACAGCAGCAGACGAGTGTGTGAGAAGTGAAATTCCCAGACTGTGGGAGCGTGCTTCTCTCTGGATCACAGATAAGGCGTCACAGTTCCTAGGAGTTCCTGCAGTTTTCTCTATTTGTTTAGTTCGATGTTAGGATTTTAAATTTAACGGATGAATGAATGGACTTTATTAATCCCACCGTGGGAAAATTCACTCGTTAAGGTGGCACTCAGTGTTCATTTTGACAAGATATTTTTATTTAATTTTAGTCGTAGTCTCGAGTAAAATTCTTATTAATTTTAGTCACGATTTATTCGTCCATCTAAACATTAAAAGGTGTTACTCTAATAATGCGAGGAGGTTTATTAGTTTTTCCTGCACTAATTTACCAAGGTGAGCTGCCTGAACGTTTTTCTCACAGAAACACCGCTAGAACACCGAACGCTGAAAGAAAAATGATGAAACAACCAGATGCGTGGCTCCGTGAGTTTAGTTTGGCTGCAGCAATCTACTCCCGTAGCTCTCACCCGCCAACGCTAGCTACTACCACCGTAACACGTTTAAAACCAGAAGAAACCCCGGATGTGTACTCAAGCAAATACTTTTCAGATCGTCACATTTAACGCTTTTCCTCCCAGCCGTGGACATTTTCTCCTTTTAGACATAAACTGTTCCACCTGTTACCGGCATAAACATCAATATAGGATGTCTGTGGTTACCGGTAGCTTGGTCAGCTTCACCAACATCCTCCTTTCACCCATGTCCTCAACAGAATCCAGTGGGCAGCCCAGGACCGAGCTAGCCTTATTAACTAGCTTCCTGTCTCGGTCAGAGCTGCCTGCACCTCAGCAGACCACAATAAGATAAATCAGAGCCAACAACAATATGGACGGATTTTCATCCAAAGAAGAAAAGCTCTTGATCTTTTTTTAATGTTGCTGCTAAATAAGAACGACACAGTCAGGAGGGACGAGAGGGAAAAGCACTGGGAAAAACAAACAGCAAAGGGAATGCCACCCTCTTCTACTGAGGATCAGCGTCCGTCTCATTTCTATCCTGTCTCTTCTGCATGTCCCGAGCTAGCGCGAGGACGTGTTTCATGTGGAGTTTGCGTTAAGGCGCTGCAGCAGGAACCTGAACCTGAGCAGAGTTCAGACTGAAGGAATCACAGTCTCGTAACATGGCTCTGCGCGGAAACTCCCTCTGAGAACACACACATTTCCGCTCCAGGCTCAGATATCAGCCAGAGCAGGTCGAAGCGCCTGTCAGCGCCGTTGCCATGGAAACAAGCGTGTATCCACGTGTATGAAAGAGGGAGAGAACCCTGTTGTGTGAAATCACCTTGTAGCTGTAGAGTTGGCTGCTTTGGTGCCTTCCAGCTGAAGGAAACCCAACAACCACTCACAGTTTACAGCCAGAGGAGAGATTTTTATCCCTCTGAAGTCGCAGCCAGTAAATCCTGAACGCACTTTGTTTTTGCCCATTTCCCGTTTTACCCTCGCTACCATGTTGTCACTTTCAATTTCAGCTTACAGCTCTGACTACAGCTGCTGTGCACAAGAACCGTAAACCATCATGGGGAAGGTGCATGGCTTCCTCTGTTTCTCTCAAACACACACACACACACACACTGGGGGTTGCCTAGCAACACTGCATGTAGTCTGGAAGGGTAAAAATGGGGAAACACTCTCAGCGAAGCATTTCAGATGGCCTCTGATGAAAACGCAGACTCCTGGCTGCAGAATCAGGTTGTTGACTCGGATCGGAGCGAGACCTACACATCTCATTAGGCTAATTACTAATTCATTAAGAGATTACTGTGCTTCGTCAAACCAAAACGCACTGCTGCAGATTTGATCAAATGTGGTTTTGGCAAAGAAAGCATCAAACATTGATAATGAGCTGAGCCGCCGTTATCTTCTCTTTCATTTGAAGTGAAGGTTTCAGATCTTTTGTAGTGGGTTTCTGTGGAAAGTTTAGAAACGATTAACACCTTAGCCGGCCTCAGTTAGAAGAGACAGATTTTATTTTAGAGTTAATTCATGGTTGTTTCACACTGGAGTCTGGTTTTTTAAAGGAAACTCTCACCAGTTGAATTTCTCGTTTCTTGTTAGTAAACTTCAACATAAAAACATAAACAAAATGGCAACAATTGTTCATCTTAAATTAGCAGATTTATTTTTAGAACGATATCTGCCGTTAGGTTTGGATCAATGACCAGGATGTGCTGGGACAACTTTCTCCTAACGACAGTCACAAGTCAGTTCAGCCATGATACCGTCCCAAAACTCAGGGACAGGAAGTTCCCTGGAATTTAACACACTAACTAGGAATCAGAGAAGGAGCGCTGGAGAGGAGACTATGTCTGCACGTCTGCTGGATGGTGAAAACTCAACTTACTCTACTAAACAATTGACCTTTCGCCGAGCCCCACCCCCCTTAGTTACTGTTGCCAACTCCGACAATAAGTGGATCAAATACTGCAGCTCCGCAGATTTCCGTGATGGAAAGAAGTAGACAGATGCGTGTCAGCGACATTTTTTGGAGCAATTCGTCCTCAATATCATCCCGATAGAGGCAAAAAGGGTTACAGTATGCAGTGGAGGGATATATTAGTGTCGGCTCTGCTGAGCGGAGCGTAGCAGGGAACAAGGAGTTTGGGAGAAGGTCCGGCGTCTGGGGACGCGTGGATCCGAGTAGCTGTGGCGGCGACGCGGTGTCCCTGTGAGCTGTCAGATGATCTGAGCTGCAGGCAGCTCTAACGGAGAAAAGCTCCCGGCGCTCTGCATCGCTCAGTTTATCATCTCAGCTGAGTTTATAAAATGTAACTTTTTATGCCCGTGTTTACTTTCATTTTTAGTTCCCGGCCGGAGCTCGGCATTAATTAATCATGTGATCATGACACCACCCGCTGTTGCGCCAAGGCTTAATGTGCGTTTATAAGACACAGTTGAGGTAATATTACGCTGATTTGCCGGCACGGTGTGTCTTATCTAAAAGGGTCTTGGATAGTCTGGGAGGCGGACCTCCGCCCAGCTGCGGGCGGGGGGAGCACTCATGCTTGCTGGCTTGCTGGTTGAGTTCGATGAGGAGGTTCTGAAGGGAAACGAAGGAGACACGACTACTATCGAGGCTAATGCTTAGTAGTAAATTAGGCTTAGCTTCATCATTTTGTTTAGAGCTGTCGGATAGTAACGGTTGCTATGATGTGTGATTGGACAATAGCCGTTCTGGGGGCGGGGCCGGCGAAAGGCTAATTGCTAAGCGTGATGTAAGATGTGTGTATTAGTTAGATATGTATTTTTATTTTTCTGTTTTGGTGATAAAACATTTATAAAGCTCTTCAGTTAAGAAAAGCAAGCCTTGGATGGAGATCTCTGTTTTGTTTTAGTTGCGTGCTAGTTGTCTAGCTACATGATGTCAGGACAGCGTACGTTCACTACATAGGGCAAATTTCTACTTCTTCACAACTTGTGCAAAAGAAACTGAAATATCTCAAAAGATAAACCTCAGATATGTTATATTTTGACATTTTGAGAGAGAGGAGAAGCAGGTGACGAGTTTGATAATACGTGTATGGTATATAAAGGTTGTGTCATTAAAAGACTGATAACGATATTTTCCAATATATTTTAATGCTGATATATTGGACGATATTAATGGTAGACCGATAATATCGGACATTTAATATATATACAACCTTTAAAAATATGTATTTTGTTTGTGAACATTTAGTAGTTTAAAAACCTGTTGAAATGTTTATTTTAAGAAAATATTTAAAATAAGATCAAGTCTATTTAAATAAGAACAGACCAGACTCATAACAGAATAATTATTTTAGACAAGGGCCCTCGTGTTGTGTTCAGGAGATACAGGTTCCCAGGAGAATATAGTTATTTAGCCTATGTAATACCAGCTGGTTGTTATTCAGAGTAACATTTGTGTTTCTGAGGCTCTAGTCAGAGTCGTGTCCAAAAAGGACAACAATATTTTCACTGCACCATATCACCATCGTAATAACTACCAGGGAATATCTCCCATCCCTACCTGATATTCAGTCGGTGATGGATACAAGCACAAGAAGCTGCTTTCCTTTAATAATTCACTGCTTGTCAGGTAGAAAGAAATGTGCAAAAATCAGGAGCAGGTCAAGAATGATGACGTTAGCGATTCTTCTGCTGCCTGTTATGTGAGGCTCCAGGACAAAGTGTTCCTAAAATCAGACTGTACACCTCTACATGCCCCCCCCTTAACTTTGGTTCCATCCAGCTGAGATTAGAGCGGAGGAGTCGAGGAAGAGACAAAAACAACACGGGATCTGAGGTAACAGACATGTTACAGAACCAGGAACGTGACAGCTGGATCTTTTAAGGAGAACTGAAGCTGTGTAAGATCACACAAATCAAATAATTTTCAATTTTGTTTAAATATGGAACCATAAACTAACCAATATTAACTTTTGTTTGATTTTTTTTTTAAACACTAAAACTTCTGCTGGTTTTTTTTGCATTCTGCACAGAACACGACATTTAGGAACACCTTGTGGGCTGATTGATATATTCTGCAGCAGGTTTAGCATCCAGAGGCCCTGAGTGCTACATGTGACCTACGCAAATCTAAGGGAAGTGACACGCCTAGTCAGAGCCACCAACACCTGAGTGTGTGTGTGCCCTGATGCTGCCTTGGTGGATGCATTTGTGTTTATTATTTCCTGTGAGGAACAGTGGCATTGGGGGGTGGGGCTTCCTGAGCTGATGTGATGGATTATTCAAAACTTTATAGCAGTTGATGCTGAAACAGTTTGTTGTGCTTAAAGAGAATCTGGTTTGAACTGACCCAGTTTCTGCATAACCACGCTGGGTGCACAGCACACACTCAGACGCACAGTTTGGATGGAAGTAAAATCATTGTTGGTGTTCTACGGTTTTGCCATCTGTTGTCCTACTTTAGAACTGTTGGCTGGTGAGTTTTCTCTAGATGATGTTAGATAATGATGTAAAAGGCCATTTGAAATCGAAAAAGAGACGTTTGATCAGATTTTTGGGATTTGACAGGAAAAAAACGATTTCCTTAAAGAAAACCTTCATCGTTCAGAAAGTCAGTGTTTTGCAGCAAAGACAAATGCACAACCCGTCAGGAGTTTAATCTGCAACGTACACTGCCCAGCCCAAAAAAAAGTCACCACCAAAAATAAAAAAAGGGTCACACTCTAATTTTTTGTTGGACCACCTTTAGCTTTGATTACAGAATGCATTCTCTGTGGCGTTGTTTCGATAAGCTTCTGCAATGTCACCAGACTTATTTCCATCCAGTGTTGCATTAATGTTTCACCAAGATCTTGCATTGATGATGGTAGAGTCTGACCGCTGCACAAAGCCTTCTCCAGCACATCCCAAAGATTCTCAATGGGGTTCAGGTCTGGACTCTGTGGTGGCCAATCCATGTGTGAAAATGATGTCTCATGCTCCCTGAACCACTCTTTCACTATTTAAGCCTGATGAATCCTGGCATTGTCATCTTGGAATATGGCCGTGCCATCAGGGAAGAACAAATCCATTGATGGAATAACCTGGTCATTCAGGATATTCAGGTAGTCAGCTGACCTCATTCTTGGAGCACATCCTGTTGCTGAACCTAGACCTGACCAACTGCAGCAACCCCAGATCATAGCACTGCCCCCACAGGCTTGTACAGTAGGCACTAGGCATGATGGGTGCATCACTTCATCTGCCTCTCTTCTTACCCTGATGCACCCATCACTCTGGAACAGGGTCCATCTGGACTCATCACACCAGCTTTTTAATAATGCGTTGGACAGTTCTGAACCCAGTTTTAGTCGTTTCTGCAATCTCCTTAGATGTTTCCTCTGCTTGATGCATGCCAATGATGTGACCCTTCTCACACAGACCAACATCTTTTCCACGACCAGATGTGTCTTTCCACATGGTTGTTTAAGAAACGAGAAGCAACTCGTTGCACCAGTTGGGGTTAAATAACTTGTTGCTGCAGTAATTATCCAATAGGAGGCTCGTACCTATTTGCTTAGTTACTTTTTTTGCCGGGCAGTGTAATTTATTTTGTTCCAGCAGGGAAAAGTCTTAACGGTGTCTGTCAGCCGTCTGTTCCTTAACAGATCAACAACAGGTGAGGAGCACAACTCAGGTAGGTCCAACAAAACCTGAGACTATAAAAAGTATTCTAATCATCACATGTAAATCTTTGTCTAGCTAGCTTGAAGCACATTTTATTCCCAAGGCAACAGCTGCTAAGTCTTCATGTCAGATGATGAATTTGTCTCTATAAAATGGACAAGAAGCGAGCTGCTTTAGCCTGATTTTCAGCCAACTCTTCCACGTGAAAACATCTGCAGATGAGTCTTTTAACAGGATGTTTGACTATTAATAAAAGAAAAGTGAAAACCATTTAGACAAAGCTTATAACCACATGGGACTAAGTACTCCTCATTTTTGATTATATAATAATAGTTTCCATGTGGTGATTACATCAATTATTCACTGAAATAACAGAGAATGCACTAAACTGTGCTCTATTTAAAATAATTTATACTGAAACATGAGACTTTGGTCACATCACACATAATAGAAGTGAATTAAATCCTCAGCCTTTAATTGAGAAAAGGCCTGACATGACATGTTTTCTTTAACCATACAGCTAGAAAACAGCACATCTGTGAGCAACACACCTGGACTTCACCGTCACAGGAGTGGATCACGTCCACACACATCAATTACATGGTAATTCCACTTATGCAGATATGGTTCATATTGAGCGAGCTGTGTTTAGTGGCCGATGAATGGATGAATAATGCTGTCAGACTCGTTCAGCATTTGCTCACGCCTTACCTGCTTTTTGAGTTTGCAGAATTCTGTCGTAGACGCCGTCGCAGTTCTCCAGCAGGGTTTTGCTCGTCTGGATCACCTGAAATAAAACAAATTGTTTCTGTCAATCCCATCTTTGTTTTCACGTTTTGCTATGAAACAGGAAGCAGCGTCCATCTGGTTGCTGTTTGGTATCCAGGGCGCGTCGACAAAATAAGCGGTTATTCCAGGGATGTCTGTGGGCGAGGTCACCGAGCTGCATCTTTCAAAACCAAAATTAAAGAAAAGCAGCCAGAAGTAATTAGGTTTTCTTTATTAAAGGCTGTGCTCCTTTTCCATTAGCAGTGACTAAGTCTCATTTAAAGAGGAAACTGAGGGGCCGTCCCTCCACTTGGCTTTAAAAGAAGCCGCTGATTATCAGGGTCATCTGATGTAAACATCTCACTTTGCAGCAGATAATTAGCATGCTATCTTTGACAGTGCAGCTGTGAATGATGCTAAGTTTAGCTCCTCTGCTGCTATGCGTCTCCCTGATCGAGAGCACAAACTCTGCTGACCTGCAGACCGTCGGAACTCTCCCGGTGATCCGTTTATACACTAAACACTTTTTCACAAAAACGCTCAAACGCTTCAGCAATAAAAATGGGTTAAAACTAGATTGTTGTTTCAAAAGTGTAATGATGGATTCAGAGGCTGCTACTAATGAAGGTAAATAATAGCAGAGCTAACACGTAGCTCTGCCAGACCATCTGGGTCCATCCTTCTCAGCAGCAATCGCAGGAAACCCTTAAATGCTTCATCAGCTCCTGACAGGGTGGTGAGGTGATATTTTGATCCAAATGTTCTGTTTTTGATTAGAAACAGTTCAGCTGAAACCACTTATGAAGAAACTTGATTAAAAGAGAAAAAAATTCTCAATGCTTTGTTTAATCTGAATTTACTTTGTTTCACAAGAACCGTTATTACACCAAACGATAGTTTTGCTTGTCCCATCAAGCATAGATTGCACAGTTCATCTTCCTGTAGCAGGATCTGTCACAACCCAGCTCCCTCAGTCCTACCCCTCCCTTTACCATGAGGCAATGTTTAGTGAGAAAAATACAGTTTCTGCTGCTGGGGACTCAGAGAAAACAGGAATGGTTGAGGTTCGGCTTAGTGCTGCTGTTGGCTGTAAATGGACACGATTTAAGGCTGCATGCAGCAGGAATTAGTTGCATAGATTTATTACACGTGTGTGCATGCCACGTGGTTAAGCATAAATAAAATGAAAAAAGCACCACCATGCAACTAATTATTTAATTGAATTCATATTTAGTAATATTAAGAAGCATTTAGATTTCATAAAGCGCATCAAGTTAGGACTTGGTGCCCCTCTAGCTGAGAGAAACACTAAAGGTGTTATTTAAGGATCGTTGAAACCGTTCTTTTGTTTCCTTACGTTGGTAAGTTATTTTATCTGTGTAATGATTTAAGTCTATTCAGAAAAGCATTTCAGTAAAAGCCAGTGTAAAAATTAGGGATGTTTTTTTGCTCCCGATCCGAGGCCGAGTCATTTGATTTTGAGTATCTGCCGATACCGAGTCCCGATCCGATACTTCAGCAAAGCATTAAAAAAGAAGAAATGAAGGAAAAACACGTCCAAGTTTTACTTAAATTTTTTTATTATTATTTAGGTATGTCTTTTTTTCTGTATTTATTAGGGGTGTTCCAAAAAGGGTACTTCACGATTCGATTCGATTTCGATTATGGGAGCTTCGATGCTTCGATTCTTCGATTATAATGGTTGTTGGTTCGATTCAATTACTGGTGCCACGATTCTTCGATTATTAACATTTTTAATGCTTTTTTTTCATACGAGATAATTGTCTTCTTCTTTGTCTACATTTGTAAATAAATAACCTATCAATTAACTCAGTTCCTCTAAAACTACTCTCAGTAACTACTATTTTTTTTTTTTACATTTAACTATTTTTCAAAGACAAAATCTTATTTTATGACTGTATGACTTGTGTAAATATTTGCACTTTGACCAACTTAACTTCTATCAGGGAAAGCTTTAAACATTTAAAACCTGCTAGGGAAACATTTTTTCTCTCCTTCCTTTACTTTATTTAACAACAGAACATTATTAGAAAACAGTTCAATAACATGCAAAACAACATGCCATCACCTCAACTGTCTTACAGCTTTTGAGATATTGAATAACATTTCATTTCTACTGGTAACAATGTAATGGTGGCATGTCTATAATGTACGGGTTGGCATTAATCCAGTTTAAATTACGTTCACACAGATAGAAGTGTTTGTGAATTAAATACTACAATGGCTTGCCATAGTCCTGGAGCGGTGTGTTGCGCAATCTCGTAGCAACAACAACAACGTGAGTCCCGGTAGCTGCTGTGGTTCTGCTCCATAGCTGCAGACAGCTACGAATAAACAGGATGGTGGGACTTTTCTTCCGCTTGTAGAGTTTAGTCATTCTTAGTTCCAAGAGCATCGTGTTTTATTGGAACCCACGGCGTGAGTCTGCTATCCGCTAGCTTAGTTAGCATTAGCCAATCTGCCCGTAGCTGCGCGTTTGATCCCAAACTTTGGACCGTTTCTGCTGGTTCCTCCATTTTCCTCCACAGCACCCAGATTACAACATTGTGCGCCAGTAAAAAGCATCTTCCTTACACAAAAACAAATAACTTACATTTGATAAGGCTCTTTTAGTACCGGCTTTGCAACACAGCTTTCACGTTATTTATTTTTTTAAGCATCGGCATTCATTAATCGATTATGAATCCTCACGTGAAGCTTTGCGATGCATCGCCACATCGATGAAATGCACCCACCCCTAGTATTTATGTCATTTCCTTAGTTTATCTGCCAAAAACATCACTTGTTTAGGAAGTACATTAATAAAAAACGTGTTAATATTATGAATAAATTTAAAAGTAGCTGAGATGCTCATATTTCATTATTGTTTATGTCCTCATTATGTGGCTGTGGAGTGATGCGCAGATTTTGCAACATGCCAGCAGCGGTGAACTATCAGGAGCACCGGGACATTTCCCAATGGCCGACATGTCCCACTCAGTAATTGCTGAGCTAGCTACTCAGAGAGGGTGGGTGTTAGTGTTTACAGTCTAGAGAAGGAAGGATCTGGATTCATCACTACCTGGATGGGAAGGAGCAGGCATGTTGATGCAAACATGCCCCATCCAGCCCTTTGTAATAGCTTTAAGCTAAAGGTAAGAAGCAGCTGAGACAGGAAAATGCATGTATGAAGCCAAAAACTGTTTTGTGGGTGTTTTTCATGAGGAAATAACAATAGAACATGGTCAAAAGCTTCAAAAAGTGGATTTTGCATGATATAGTCCCCCTTGTCTAGGTTTTCTAACAAACTAAAATGTATTTGGACCTTGTTATTGGTTCCTGAGTTTGGGGCAGACAGTTGCACAATCCAAAATAAATGAATCACGCTGTTATTCTGTAAGCAGTAATGACTAAGTGCTTATAGCTGTTAGTGTCAGCTGCAGTAGCAGCACTTAAACGCTGTCTCACATGCTGTGATTACCTTTGTGATGGATGAAGAAATTGCTGTCTTGGTGGCAGATAAATGCCTAGACGGTGCCTGATTTGCACACTAAAAACGACCTTTTAAGTGCAATGGTTGGTGCTCTTATTGTAATTACATGCATGTAACAAAGACAGGAATACTCTTTCTTTCTGGGTGATGTTTAGCGTTACGGTTCTATGTGTTAATGGGACTTTGTGTTAAATATGATGTATTTTAAGTAACCCTCTTGGTCTTTTTCCATTTAGGAGGTCTTGATCAATTGTTATCTCTAGATTTTGGCTTTGTTTTCATTAATTTTCTGTCCAGTCCTTGATTCTAACCACATCAGTATAAACAGTAATGAACAGTGTTGAATGTTATGTTGTTGATTAATTATTTTCTAAAGAGCAGCTCTTTAGGAATCACCTTGGAGCTAAAAAAACCCCCCTGCACACACCTCCACCTCCATCTTTGGTGTTTTTAAAGACAAACAAGTGGTTTTGTGACAGGATGCCGGTAACAGACTAAATTTAAAATTGATTCTCCTCTCAATTCTCTTTGTGTTGACATAAAACCTTTCTTTATTCGTGAATTGTTCATTGTCCAACGCTGAGTAGATTGTTAATATGAAAGCAGTCATGTCTTTGACTGGAAATTAGGTAAAACGCAGCAAAATTTCAAAGAAAAACCTTGAAAGACTTTCAAAAAAAGGATGGAATACAGATTTGGAGCATTCTGAAAACATGACAATAACATCAGAGTCCTCAAAAGCAAATAAAAAATTAACAGAAGCTGAGGACTTTATGTAAGATTGCTCTTACTCAAGATCCAGCTCGGATTTCACCTTCTGAATGACGACCTCCAAATTCACACTACCTAAACTAATCCTCTTGCTGTTTCCCGTCAAGGTATTCTTTCCATAAGAGTGAATTATAGCCCTCCAGTCTTACATTTGAAAGGCAGAAGGGTCACCTTAATCAGGCTGCATCGCAGTCATTTCAGCTTCATATCTCCTGAAATATGTGAGTCCCAAAGGGTTTGGAGTGCCATAAAAATAGCACAGATAAGTATAGATGGCACATAATGGTGCTGCAAGATTCCTTTTTTAGCCCGTTTCTCCAGTTAATAAAAAAAAACAAAAAGTTGGGTCACATGAAATGTCTTTTAGCTAGTTGACATTTCTATTATCTTCATGTTACTGAAACCATGTTCATCTCAACACGGCCATCCTCTATAGATAATTTACAACTCTGGTCAAATTTACTTGTTTTAAATCACTCACTTTATTACCCGCCTTCCCTGGGTACTCTAGCTGTTATCAAAGGGCACCGAGATCCTTACAAAACTTTTAGATTTGTAGAAGGTAAACAGGCAACACTGTAATGTTTTAGAAATGGGTTGTTGATTACATCAAGGACAAAAATTAGCTGCAGTGTGCACATAAATGTTATATAAACATAGGAAATTAACGTATTTGGGCATCTGGTGTCTTTTACCCACCCAGTGGCTCCAGACGTCACACATATTGCATTTAGCCACAAATAGCATTAATTTCTGCCCAAATAAAGCTCGACGATGTAAAATAAGCAAATCAGACATAATAATCACGCTAAGACAAAATAAAGTCTATTTCGGGGCTTACCAACTCTACCAGAACATTATGTCAAGTACACAGTGGGACTGAGGTGCAAAGAATGAAAATAACCTAAATACTTTAATGATTCTTTCTCAAAACATGTTTGGCTTTGATGCCTCCTGATGCTGTAGCTGGGTTTGTGCTGACCCAGCAGAACATGTCGTGTCAAACGTAATGATTTTGTTGGGAATAACCTCCGTGGCATATTGCATAACTTGTGATCATTGATTTCATTACTTAACAGCGTTTCGGCCCTCTTACCTAACAATCTCTGTGCGTGCCCACTATATTAGGTAAACCCAAGATATTGATCTAAATGAAGTCAGAGCTAGCCTTCTGGTCTGAATCTAATCTAGTTATTGGAAAAATCCATTTATGAACAAGCAACATTCCTGACATTACTGTTATTTTTTTCTGTGAACTGAAGTCTACAGAATGATTACAAAGAAAGAAAAGCACAAACAATTAAACATTAAAGCTTTCCTGATCACTAACCATGTCGTAGGTGCTGGTGACTTTCTTGAGGACCTCTGGTAGCAAGCCTTGGGGCTCCAAGTTAGGATACTGGTCAGTGAGGCTGAACAGCAGAAGGGGGCTGTTGTCAGGTCCCGTCAGCCGAGGGGAAAGAGCCAAGATGCACTGCTTCAGGTTAGCCACCGCTGAAAGGCCACACAGCTCTTTAAAGGACACTATGGCATTCTGCAGGAAAGGAGAGAAACTACATGTGTGCTTGCCAGAAATGGATCTAGTTTAGAAATAAATGCCAAGCAAAAATATTAATCAACTACACTAAAACAATTAGGGGAACCACTTTTTCCATGGTACCTACAATTATGTCACCAGAGATCACCTCTCTCAAAAGAAAAGGCTGGAAGCTGCTGTGAGAACTTTCATTTTGGCATTTGTTAGCTGCTCATAAGAACCGCATCCTTTTGCACTGACACAAACATCAAGTAGAAGTGAAACACACCCACAAATCCTAAACTTCCTGTGAGGCCAAATTTAAACCCAACATAAACAACCGCAGGGACAAACTGTGACAGTGCAATCAAGATGTGTTGTAGTCTCAAGGCTACGAGCTTGTTATTTCACAATAGTTACATTATAAACAGGAGTACCAAAATAAAATCTGATAGATTGCCTGCAGAAACACTTAATAATACCAACCAGCCTGGTATGACATCATGCACTTCCTCAGACATCCAGTTTTATAAGTAGGAATTCCTTGACAGGCTTATGACATGAATGTGTAAATACATATATCTAAAAAGATCAATCCTGGAGAATTCAAATGAGAGTCTTATTATAAAACTTGTCAAACTGTCTGGTTTTGTCTATCCAAAACTAAATCAGTCAAGACTGGTGGTCTGTTTCCACGACGAGATTTCAGGTCACAAATTCAAAGTACATTCAGTCTTCTCATTCAGAGAAAAGCATGTGTGAGCATAATTTTGTAACCAGTGTGTTCTAGTGTCATTTACTGCCCCCAATTTCAGTTTTCTGCTGCACTGAATTTATGTGTAAAAATATGATGCCATATAATGATATAGCCCCATGAAGCGTTGGGAATAGGTTGGCCAAAGCAGAGAGATCTTAGAATCAACTCATTCTATCTGACAGGAAGCTCAGTTCATGGTGATGATCCAAACATGTTTATGCAATCATTTAACCATCAATGCTGCGGTATCTTAGACACAGTGGCTCCAGTTAAACAGATTGTTATATCTGACAGAAGGAACAGTCCTGGGATAAATGAAAATATTTAGTTTCAGAAGGAATGCCGCAAAGCTGAGAGGTGTTGGAAATCAACTAGGTTAGAAGTTCATAGGCTGCACTTTTAAGAGCTTATAACATCTTTGAATGAGATGGTGTGGCAAGGTGTTAGCATTACTGGCACGTGTTAGAATTAGGCGGCTATCACTTTGTTTTCTTTGTCGCTCATCTGCCTTCACTATAATCAATACTTGAAAAGGCCACTCCCAGGCACAGGAGTAAAGGGTCTCACCTGCATGTTTTCTCTGAGGTCCGTTCCTTCCCGCAGTGGAAGCAGGGCTGTTTTAAAGACATCATCAACAGCTTTGATCTGAAGCACTCTCATGCTGGCATATTCTCTACACTTTTTGCCTTTTCGTACAGATAGTCCCCTTTTGTGTGGTTTGCCACCTCCTCTTCGATTGGTTATGGCCACGTGGACAAACAACAGGGTATTTGGCAAAACCTCTCCAGTCAAAGACTGCAGAGGTACGTGACGGAAACCTGGTTGCAGACACTCAAAAGGGATCGTATACTGGCCAATGAATTCATCACCAATGAAGTCGTCGTCTAGTACCACGAAGCGCACCATTGCGAGTTCAGGGAGGTTAATCTGAAACTCAAAGCTCTCGTCAAACAGGGGATTGTCTCCATTTTGATGAACCGTTTTAGTCTTTTGTTCAGCACAGTCTGCAGGAATGCCGTGTATTTCCACATACATATAGGGGTCCACCACATCTCCTTTGGCACCAGAGCCTTTGGGTTTGGGGAAATTTTGCCCACTGATTATTTTGATGTGCAAGAGCTGTGGAGAAACACCAGGCACTGAATCTTTTGTGTTGGCACTGAAATATGAGACCTGCTCCCTCATGATGGCAGGACGAAGCACATATCCACAGTTGCCGTTTTGACGGAACCAACCAATGTTTAAATCCATCATCAGGCCGGGAGTCTGGTAGTTCATTGCTACAATCTGGCAGCCGCACTTCCAGAAATCTTGTGGGTTCATGTTGCTAGAGTCAATCCGCATTGGACTTGGGTAAACCCTTGCTAAGAACTTTTTGTTGTAGTTAACAAAATCACCTGGGAAGTCACAGGCACAGCGAGTAGCAAAGACCTCATTGAAAGAGCAGAGCTCCCAGGGTTTCTGGTTCTGGAAAGATGTTGGGAAGTCTTTGAACTCTACGGACTTGCACAATGTCACCAGATCAGAGAGATCCTTAAGCAGCTGGAACTTTTTGAGTGCAATGGTCTGCTGTTCTGTAGATTCGATGCTCATCTTCTGAGACATCTCTGCACCTTCGTCTTCGTCCGTCACCTCCCCTTCTGAATTGGTGCAGTTTGTGTCCAGTTTCTTACCCTTCAGTAGGATCTTTCCCTTCATTTCAGAGGGAGATGGCAGGTAACAGTCCTCGGGTTTTGGAGAATCCACATAAATCTTGTCTCCAAGGATCTTCTTCAGATGCTGAAACATGACTTTCTGCTGCTTTAAGGAACAATGATTTTCTAAACACAGTATCAGTGGAAACTCAGAGGCAACAAAGGCATACTTGTTGATGACATCAATGACACTGCGAAAAACAATCTGCGAGGTCATTGTGTGACCAGTGTAAATGACAGGTTCATTATCAGGCCCATCCCACACATCCAGCTCCACACAGCGGCAACCCATCTTAAGGGCACGGATATACCCCGTCACATCAGAGGGTCCTCTAAACTGATCTTCTATCAGGTATGTATTGTGGGATGCGTTGATGTAGTAGTGAGACAAAGGCTGGTTCATGTCTTGGCAGGCCGATCTTTGCTCAGGGTCAAAAATGTGGCACTCTGGAGACATGAGATAGTTAGAAAACCCATCTAGGGAAAGCCAACCCTTGAGCCGTCCCTCTTTAGATGGCTCATACTTCTGGATGACGTCTAAGCTGGTGTCTTCACTGACCTGTGCCATTCCCTGCTCTGCCTCTAGAAATATCATCAAGTCCTTGGAATCAAGAAATTCCTTGTTACTGGAGAACTGAACAAACAGAAAATAAATTTCTGGTCTGGTGCAAAGATCATGAAATACTTCAATGAACTCATCTTTTGTCACATCAGAATTGACTTTGTCCTTAGCTTTGTGAACCTCCTTGAGCTTCAGTTCTATTTTCACATTTTTAAGTCCAGGGTTAAGTCTCTTAATAAGCTGCACAGCAGCATATATTGCTATTTGTTTGCTGTTGTTGACATCTTCCTTGTCAAACAGGTCACTTAGCCAAGATGAGCGCAAGTTGTTCTGACTGCTCTCAATCATATTTAAGGTATGCTTCCCATATGAGATCAGGTACCTCAACCCTGTTACCCATATGTTAGCTACATCTGCTGTGTTTGCCACCAAGTCCAGGGACTCATAATTGTCTCCAAAAATGACTGAAAAAGCACAGTCCTCTGATATCTGGTCATAGGTGCCATTAGTTCTAAAAGTGTCCGTATTTTTGCCTGTCCGAACCTCCTTGATGGACTTGACATCGATTTTTGCCTTTTCGGACTCCTTCTTTGTCGGCTCCCATCTTAAAGATTGCATGTCAGCATCGAGGAGGAAGTAGCGATGATAAACCCGTGAATTGGATCGCACTTTTTTCAGCTCTGTGCCATCGACCATTGCATTGATGCAGTCACTGGCACTACTGATCTTCTTCTCAGTAGGCATGCTGCTGAATGATACAGTCTTCTTTCGTTCTTTACGCTGTCGTCCATCCTGTAAAGAAACAAAAACACCACAAGTAAATAAAGGGCCTGTTTAAAGAGGAAATTGGTTTCTTGGAATATATTTTATTTATTTGGACAATATACATTTTTTATTTAGGCTGGATTTAAATATGAAAATGTAGTTACTTAGAAAAAAGTTTTACCTAATATGTATTCAAAACCAGTGCTTGATTTTTTAATGTCCTACTTATCACTCACTGGAATCAGATTTAGGACACTCGCTCCCTCCATCAACAAGCCTCCGGTCCTCTCATCACACATTTCCCTTCATATTTTTTGTGAAGAGAACAAAATTTCAAAGCAACCTTTTTCACTCACATTACTATTTGACTTTCACAGCAGGACTGGGGACAAAACAAATATCTGGCCTTGAAGCTGTCAAAACAAAACAAGCAAATTGAGGCAGATCTCTTCCAGAACAATCCAACCCAACATGCCGCCTGCTCTGATATAACGCTTCTCCCTGGTCCCATTTTGTTGCCGTTGAATATTTTCTGAGAGGAATCACAGTAGCAACTGTGCTGGGTGACTTAAGGTAACTGTCGCTGCTTATTATGGAGATAGAACAGGGAATATCCCTCAGGAAGGGATCGCCTACTCAAATCCAGCCATCTACAGCAGACACATTCTGACTTGCTTTTTTTTTTTAAAACACAGCAACACCATATTACTCACTGGATTGCTGAAACATTTTTATTTGCCAAACTCCCACCATAACCATCCTATAACTATCAGTTTATTTAAAAAGCATCCATTATCTAAATCTCTAGAATAAAACTAGCTTCAATACTCCAGTTAAACCTTTGGTTTTATTTTTCTTCTGAGCCTTTACTGAGTCAGGGCATCAACTCAAACAACCACACTGCACATGAATATATGTAAAAATCTCATACTTTGCCCTTTATTCAACACCGAACTTTGTTTCTGCTGACAGTGTTAACAATTATAAATCAGACTGCTCTGCTTACTGTTTCCCCGTGATCTCAAGACATAAACACTACTCAGCAGTTCCTGTAAAGGCACACAGCATCTGCTGAGCTGGGTTATATCAAGAGTACATGTCTGTAAAGTAACAGTGAAATTAACTGGAGAGGAGAGGGAGAGCTGAACATGTCTAAAAAAAAGCAAATGCAACAAAATTATAACATCTAATATAGCACTCTCACCAAATGAGTCTTTTACTGTTTGTCTGCAATCATTTGTTAAAACGACACTAAAAATAGCTTTTAACAATTTCAAGAGCAAGTCACCCTCAAATCAACTTTTTTGCTGATAAACTGAATGAATGAGTGTCTAATAGTGACGTAGACATGTGTAGTTATTATTTTGGCATTTTAGTGCATGTGATTTAAAATACAAATAGTCTGCCTAAAAATGTCAGTGTGGCGCCTTCTTCTAGTTAAAAGTCTGCACTACATTTGAATTAGAATCAGCCATCGTCATTGGCTAAGAGGTGATTTTTTTATGCTAGCCAGTATTTCTGACGTGGCTGCAGTTGATTCTCAGCCACACCTCCAGATAGCTCAGCCACTCATAAACCGATACAAAATGATACGGTTCAGGGCCGCTTGCTTCCTTCATTAAAACTTCCTCTCTTTTCTCTGGTGAAGGAGGAGGAGAGAAAGCCTCTAGATTAGGAAGCCTGCTGCTGTTTCCCTGTCTGAAGCCTAGTTTATACTTCTCCGTCTGCATCAGTACGGAGACACGCAACGCCATTATCCGTGGTTGCAAGAACTTTCCAACAGGCTCGCAAGGACAGACGGAGTAGAGTCCACTCTTCTATTTGTCAAAAGCAACAGAGACCGCAAGCCTGTAATTGGTCAGGACGCCACTTCCTTTAACTTCGTCAACAGCACCGCCATTTCCCCTCAAAGAAATAAAACGAGAGCCGAATATATTTAGCGACAAACATGAAGCTGATTGAAGAGCGTTTCACAGAAAACGACGATATAAACGTTTATACGTCCATGACTGAAGGAGTACAAAGATACGCAGCAAATGTTTTATTCGTGTCAGGGAAACATGAGTTAAGAGGTGGTGACTGCATGAAGAAGTGGTAGACAAATTTGGCCATCTTAAAAAGTGTCTGAAATACATTAAACACAATATAAACACACTAGAGATGTCAATACGTGTGAGCGCAAATTTGCTGATGGAGAAAAATAAATTAAGCTTGAGTGGTATGTTTTGTTTGTTGTGCGTGTGTGTACGTTTGTTTTTTAGCAGCTCATTTCTCCAACGGAAAATCTCAGAGTGGCGACAGTGGTGAGGGGGGTGTACTGTCAGTCAATGCCGCAACGCTACTCTCTCTGTCCACCAGGCAATCCCTCCCTTTGGCGCATTTTTTAAACAGGAAGTGTGGGTGGAGTAAGACTTTGGTAAGGTGGTGTAAGGTACCTAGTATAAAGGCTAGCAGTTAGATTTTTTGTTTTGCAGACCATCAATAAAAAGCACAAGAAGACGAAAAAGAAGAAGTTTGCTTTTCTGTTGGCATCACGGTGGAGCATGGAGGTAAAAGTAAAAAAAAATAGTATCTTTGGAGGCAAAGCAAAGAGCTAAAACCAGAGTGAACATTGGTGCGGCCTACACTCATTTGAGGGAGCTAATGGAGGCTTTGAAATCACTACTGGACTTGTAAGTAATAATATTTTTTGTCCAACAGTGTGGATCTTTTTACTTTGTAGCTTATTTAGTAGCAGTTGGCTTGTGTTAGCATTAGCTCGTTGATAGCGCTAGCAACAGCAGCCTGCACCAGGGTTGTTAATGACAATTGTAAATTTGCTTTTAACCAGTAGGAGGGAAAAGCGGGGAAACTTATTTAGTGTTGCTTTTAAAACCAGTCAAAACATCGTCTATTGTGACATAATATTCTCATTTCTTTATACTTTCAGCTGCTTCTGGATGGTTTATTACATAAAATGTAATCTGAAAGGATGTACAAAGAATGAATGAGTCGTTTGTCCTGAGTTGTTAACAATGCATCTGGTTTCTGCAACTCACCTGGCAGGCAACTTTCCATAGGTGATCAAAATTCAACATTTTCTTCCTGGTCAGGTCAAGCATTAATTTTTTGCTAACATTTTCTTTAGTCCATAAATGGTAATTCCTCTAAAATATTACCAAAGTCATTCCATTTATAGTTTCATCAGATGGCTGTTTTACAGGGAACATGTTCTCTTAGTCACAAATATCACTTATCTATTCATCTTAGTTCCTTCAGGTTGAGCAATAAATTTAACTACATCCAGGAGTCTGCTTCAGAGTCAGCAGACAAGCTTTGGAGTGGAGATACAGACCTGATGACTACACAGACCCAATTAGGACTTTGATCTTCTTTCTTTACAGTTTGACCTTTTAAATTGTGAAAACAGGACTTGTGATATTTAAGGATTTCTAGACTGGAAGTCCAGACGAACCATTTACTGAAACGGTTTAAGCAGTCTGAGCTGAAAAGAACGAATTGGTTCAAGAGCCAAGAATTACTGTATGACTTCTGCCAAAGGTATCGATCAATGAACTCTTCAGTGTTGTTATGCACAGAAACCACAAAGAACATTGTGTTATTTTAGGTAATCGCCCGAGACTTCAGCACGTTGGGTTACTCATCTCTTTGAAAACAAGTGAAACCTTTTTTGGTATGAAGTTGTTGTTTTTATATAAATATTTAGCTTTCTTTCTTCATGGTACACTTAGTTCTTTATTGTGATTTTGTTCTGTTTAGATTACAAATGAAAGCCCCTGGTAAATTTCCATCAAAACAAAACCAGATATCAGATGTTTTCTTAGAGTTTTATAAAAAATAATAATAATTTTGACAATCCCATCAGACTCACCAGAACAGAAGGAATTACTCTGATGCTTTGCACCATGTTTGGTATCTGCATTTGCTATAATGTGAAAGACATTCTCACACAGAGATGATTAAAAAAAAAAGAAAAATGAGACAAAGGGAGTAAAAAAGGAAAAGGATCCCAAAGGAAGACTGAATCCCCTAATGGAGTGAAAACCACATTTTTTCTGACTCAATGAGCAGTTCTGAACTTCGCACAACTGAGAACGTCACATGAGACCCATTTCTCTCCACTGCTCTACCTATTCAACAGACAACAGCCACTCACTGCATCATTCATCACATCATAAATCCAGATCTGGACGGACTTCGGTGTACTTTAAATCTAAAGCTGCCAGGCAAATGTGACTATGTAGTGCAGAATAAATGAGAGCCTGTATTTCTGCCTGAATTATCTTCTGCAGATAAAGCAGGCAGGAACACATTCTCCTTTGTTACTGATGGACGCAGCAAGCTTCCAGAACAAAGTTGCAACTCAAGAAGCTCACAGGTATCCCACAGCTTTAATAGTAGGAACAGCCTGGTAGTGAATAAACAAAATCTCTTAAAACTTGGGTTTAAATTTAGTATCAATCAATCAATAGAAGAGATACAGAACTGAATAAATCATCCCAATTTGAAAATACTAACTAAAACAATGTGAAACACCAAACTTCTCAGCTGGGGGAGTCAGTGTGGGAAAATGACTTCCATTCACCAATAAATACACAAATGGCCTGATGCAGGTATTTCATAGTGTGCTTGATTATATAACAGCTTGCCATACATTCATTCGCTTTGCCAGGATCATCAAGCAATATTTCCACTGGACCAGGGGTAGACAACTCCCTTCCCCGAGGACCGGTATCCAGCTTGTTTTAGTTTTTTCCTGCTTCAAGACACCCGAGTTTAATCAGCAGGTGATTAACAGGCTTCTGCAGAGCCTGATGAGCTGCTGAACAGGTGGATCAAATGTGTTGGAGCAGGGAAACAACTAAAACATGCTGGATACCAGTGGAGTTGTCTACCCCTGAGTTAGACTGATTAGAACCAAACCATTGGACCTTTAAAGCAACACTAAACAGTTTGTAACACTTTAAGCTATTCGTTTAAAAGTGGGTTTCAGTGATTGTGTAGGTAGAAACTTGACCCTCTGCTGATTAGAGACCGCACTTAACAGTTTTGTTAGACAGGCCTTAGGGGGAACTCTTTACCTGCTTAATGGCTGTAATCTTTTCTCAGTGCCAGTAGCTAATCTAAAGGCTAGCAGTTAGCTTTTTCAGTTCGCAGACCTTGACTGTCACTTTAAGAAAATCAAGCTTTTGCTGGCCACACCCACCCATCCCGATTGGCTGCTTTGAGGTGAGGAGCATTGATATCCCGGAGTGGCTAGGAGTAGAGCCGCTGCTCCTCCACATCTACAGCAGACGCCTACCTAAGTGTTGACAGGTGGTAGTGGGGGTTCCGTGCATATTTTCCTTTTTGTGACCTCACAATAGGGGAAATTTTCAAACGACTGGTAGAAGCATGTAATTTCTAACGCCAAATTCTGATGTAAGGAATGAGTTTTACATAATATGTCCCCTTTAAACTTCAGCCTGTTATTTTGAGGCAGATATTTTCCTTCCTCTGATACGTTACTGTTGTTAGATGTCATCTACTCCAGAGTTTGCCGTTTTTGTCTCTTGCTGCAGCTCAACAGAGACGCAAACTGTAAAGTGGCATCAGAACAAATTGACACAGAGTTGTACTGGTACTGATGATTGAACCGGTGCATCCCTCAAGCAGGAATACAAGTCAAAAGTTAACATTTCATAAACGTTTTATTTTTTCTGACAGAACACATAGTTCTAACTGCCACAGTAGTAAAAACATCTAAATCATGATGATTCTGTATGCAAACTAAAATACTACAACATGGTTGTGTCTTCAATAAGGGTGTGAACAAGTTCTACACTGAAGCACAGTAGGGAAAGAATATTTAGTATGAAAAGAGCTTAAAGAAATGTGTGGCGGTAAAGGATACTGCGCAACAGGAGCAATATCCCACATCCCTGTTGCTGTAAAACTGCTCTGGCATATTATGGCACTAAGATCAGCCATTCTGTTTGCTAAAACTGCCAGGACAGGACAGGTTAAATAATAAAAAAAACAATAGCAACAGAAAAATAATGAGACGCTGCTTAGTAGTCTTATTTTTATAACAGGCCTGCGGGCACCTCATGTGGTTCCTGGGGTCATCAACCTGGTGTGTATATAAGAAATGTAACAATCTTTGAGAGAAAGGGGATTTTTTTCTGCTCCAGCTGCACTGCTTTCAAATCCCCAGGGAGCTCAGACCTGGTACAGGTCCAGCTGCTGTTCTGTACCATATGACAGGAGGTAAATCATGTGGAAACAAAGCATTTATGCCACTTAAAGGTCTCCGTAATGTAAAAGGACACATATATTTAAACTAAGATTAAAAAATGTTTTAAAACAATATCTTTGGTGGTCTAAATGTTTTTATATCCTTTACTGGTTTTTACCTACAGTGTATCTCCTGTTCATACAATTGAACGGGTTTTTATGTGATACAGTATTACGTTAACCAACCAATTTACATACCAGTCTGCAGTAATTGTGCAGTCTAGCTTCGTGGAAGTCATAAACTCTGTTGTATAACAGTGCTGGGTGGGTGCACATGAGTAACAAAACCATGTCATAAAATTAGCACAAGCAGTTACATTCATTTCCTGAATAAACTGTACTTCTGCAATACAGTAAAAGCTGTTAAAGGGAAACTATGCAACTTTTTCATGTGTAAATCATTTTCTTGAGCCAGTATGTGGTAAAATGTCCCTTTACAGGGTTAATGAAACGTCACTCAGACCCACATATTGTGAGCACATGAGTATTGTTTGATTTGGCGATTAAGCTAGGGATGCTCCGATCCGATCACGTGACTTTCAAAGGACTCGGAATTGGTTGAAAAAGATCAGATTTAACCATATAAAACAACAAATATGACATTTTAAATTCATCTTATATCTTAACAAGTCCCTCTATATCAATATTATTTGTTTCTTGGCCAAAAACAACACCATTACATCACACAATATATGGCAGGTGGGGATTCAGACACCATACAGCTGTTAGCTAGTAGGCTAACGCAGAGCTAACTTGTCTCCACAGGAGAGCTAAAATATCTGTATGTTGGTGTTATTTTAAACCGGACAGCAAAGGCAGTGTAACAGCCACTTGTAATGTGTGCATACTGGGCATTCAACATGCTGGAAAAGACAGCTGCATGATAAGCAGCCTTCAAAACGAAATACTTTCTCCTTCGGCTTTTTTCCCTTCAGGCGTCGCCACAGCGAACCATTGGTCTGAGTTAAGTCCCAGTTCACACAGCGGCATCTCCAACAAAAACACGGAGCCAGCCAACAGTGAAAGTTACGTTAATAAACAGAGAAATTGCCAACAACAAAACGTCGGAGTTACTCGTTTTGC
Source organism: Aphyosemion australe (assembly GCA_006937985.1). Taxonomy (NCBI): domain Eukaryota; kingdom Metazoa; phylum Chordata; class Actinopteri; order Cyprinodontiformes; family Nothobranchiidae; genus Aphyosemion; species Aphyosemion australe. The sequence continues at coordinate 863,329 of SSNS01000086.1, forward strand.
AGCACCTGAGCTGAACACGCTGGTAGCTTCGTGGTGCTGCGGGGAAAGCCTGCTGTGGCACCGTGGCTATGGAACCCAAAGTGTGCCACAAATGCGCAACATTACGTGCGACTCTCACACAAAAAGTACACCTTTTAACAAGCAATCAACGCGTCAACAACACATACTTTACGCGTGAAAATTTTGCGTGATTTCAACCAGCAAACAACACGAAAACAACGTGTTAACACACGTGCCTCCCGGGCACGGAAGTGCGCATCACTCAACAGCCGCATTATGAGGACGTAAACTACTTTTAAATATATTCATAATATTGACACGTTTTTTATTAATGTACTTTCTAAACAAGTGATGTTTTTGGCAGATAAACTAAGGAAATGACATAAATACAGAGAGAAAGACATACCTAAATAATAATAAAAAAATTTAAGTAAAACTTGGAGGTGTTTTCCCTTCATTTCTTCTTTTTTATTGCTTTGCTGAAGTATCGGATCGGGACTCGGTATCGGCAGATACTCAAAATCAAATGACTCGGACCTGTAGCAAAAAAATGTGATCGGAACATCCCTAGATTAAGCGCTCCTGTAGAAGCCAATGAAGGCTGAGGAGACATTTCAGCAGTTAGATTAAGGTGTTAAAAATATGAACGCACAGCAAGGTGGAGAATTTCACTTTCAATTTTACGACATTTTACGATAGAAATGTCGTTTTCTACCTCAGCAACACCCAATTCTAACAATAAGCTGCTAAATGGAAAGAGCGTAAAGACACTAAATGCACATATCAAGAAAACCACGCAGTAGCGACAATGAATAATGAAGACCAGACTGAATTGAGTCAAATAGAATTGAATCGTGATTAATCGATTCAAAGCCTTATGAATCAAACTTGACTTGATTTAGGAAATTGGCCACAATCCACAGCACTAATCACATGGTAAAAAGCTCCAAAAAGTAGATTTTCCATCATCTGGCTCCTTTAAAGGAAAATATTGAAATGATGGTGAAAGAAAAGACCAAGGTTCAGGAAAGGAGAACTGAGCTGTATTTTCTTTATAAACGCTGTGATTTACTGTGTCCTTTCTGGCTCCTCTCCTCTCTCTGTTAACTGCAGTGTGAACAGTGTTTTACTGCTGTACTGAGCACACCAGACATCAGTGGCAAACTGTTTGGAGGAGATCAGGAGTTATAAATATGTCCTCTTCCTGTTTGGCAGCGATTCAGTTGGTGATGCCCCAGCAGCCTCCAGACCTGAATCATATGCATCTGACAGGATGTAAATGTTGATATAAATAATACTAACTGAAAAATCTGATTGACAGTATACTTTGTTGCATTTAACCTGCACTGCTCCACTAAAAAAAGGACAATAATGGACCATTTACTATCCAAATACAGGGTGAATCGATTTGCAACCATTGGGTTCTTTTTCTTCTTCACGTTTTTTCTCCTGCTCAGTAAAATTCTAAATTTAACAAAGACCGAGCCATCAGAGATTAGTCTTCCACCGATTTTTCTCTTGACCTTATTTTTCTTAATTAAAAAACGTAAATGAATAAATAAAATTGGCAGAATCATCCTCCACAGTACATTTTTGACTAATTAAAAACAAACATCAAAGGTGTTCGACTGGAGTCACATTATGAAAATTAGACCTTCCCACGCTACAACAACATATAAACAGATTTATTGAATTGCATGAAATTACTGGAAATTAAAGAAAAAATAGTGAAAATGTTTAATATTACAATGGAAAAAATTATGAAAGCCCAAAGTTCTTGATACTCGAGCATTTAAAGGTTCCTGTTGGAAACCTTTTCTAATCTGAATCCATTTTGTTTGCAGTAAACACTTCTATGCATGCACACACACACACACACACACACTCCTGGATCAAGGACAGACTAGTATCTCTTCAGCCTGGAGTGGAGGTACTACAGGTCTGAATGATGCTCTACATCCACACAGCCTCTAAGAAGCTCTTCTGCTCATTGTTGTACGTCTGTTTCACCAGACAGAAACTAGGGAACAAGTCTAGTAGCACCTGGGAGCTGCTGGGACACCAGTATCATTTTGAAAAGCATTTTTTTTTTTTGTTTTAAAAGGTTAATACTTTACATCCTTAAGCACTACAGCTAGTCCGAGTGCAGCCAGAATTGAATTGTTTTGCTGTTCTAGTGTCCAAAATTTCATTTTGTTCTTCAGGTGACACAACTAGAAGATGCACTTTTAGATGTGTTTTTAACTAGCTTTAAGCTGTGACTTTGTTTTTATTTTTGTTTATTGCCATTTCATTTTATCTCTAGTGTTTGCCGTTTTTATACTGTAAAGAGTAAATAAAGCTTACTTAGCTGGAGTATGAGATTTTTTTCTGGAGCGTTGTTGCCATATTGCTTGAATTGCTCTTCTGTTGAAAATGAAAAAATTAAAACTGTTTTGTCAAAAAAGGAATAATTTTGATTGCCTCTGAAATGTACTATTATGGAAAAACCTGAACTGAAGCCAGAGTTGGGCTATATTAGCTAGCATACTTAAGCGTAAAACGGTTCCGTAGCCTGAGCGGAAGTAGCAGAGAGGGTTTCTAGTGTAATAAGCCCAGTCCTGCCCAATGGATCTCTGATCTAGGTCCCAGTCTCTATTAAATTTTCAGTGGAGACAGAGTCAGCACCGGACGAGGACTCCGTCAGGAGCCTGGAGGCTCTACGGCTGTTACCTAGGTGTGTTACGTTAGGAATTATGGCAGAAAAGGTCCAAGAACGGGTTGAAAAGGTATGATAATGTTATGATTTTATGGTTGTTTGACATTTTCTGTTGCATCCTGCAGGATGAATGCATTCTTCTGCATTCTGGAGGAGTGGGACCTTTGAATTGTGTGTTTGTTTGTTTGTTTTTTAAAGTAGCTTGCTTAAACGGCTTTTCCCAGTAACTCCTATCCAAACTTTACTTACACTTTTGATCTTGGCTGCACTTGGACTAGCATTTAGCTCATCAGTTCTGGTGAACTTTCTGAACGGAGGTCGTTCAGAAAGCTAATCTGTAATGGCTCCATCCTAATAATTTTCACACAGAAACAATGTACAAAAAACAAAATATCCCTTTAGGACCTGCAAGTAAGACAGCAGTGCAGAGGCATAGAAAAGAAACCTGTTTCATTTTGTATTTAAAGTACTTTGACAAGCTTCAACCTGACATTTTAATTTGATACAGTATGGTTAAGACCATGAAGAACTTGCTTGGACTCTCAGCACTGCTGGTCCACCATAATTAGCACATTGTTTTCGCTTTTAACAGGGTGATGTCACACTTTGTTTTCATCTCCTAGCAGGACTGTGAAAAAAGCAGACAACGCAGGCGAGAAATGCTATTTATTTGACAGGAACTGAAGTGAGACATGAGGTGGGAAGAAAACTGTAGCCATAGGGTCATTATTGCTTATGCCACTGGCCACCCACTTACAGCATGATTATAATTCACCAATGACTACAGCTTTATCAAACCAGTAATTATAGATACTAAAAGCCTCAGACTATGCAGTGGTTATGAATACATGTATTCTAAACTTAATACCTTAGAGAAATGACCCAATTTGGAAAACTGGAGTTCTACTTCAACCACAGGATGCACAGTAGAACACGTCATATGTTCTTTACTACTTCCAATAGAAGAATAGGGTTTTGTCTGTGGTCTTTAGAAAATAGGAGATATAGATAATTAGGTGGATTTTTTTTTTACAATGTGTTGTTTTTGGCAGCAGAAATGATGGAAATGAATGAAAATTGTTGTATTAAACATGTTTCTATTATTTTAATATTAATTTTATATATTTAGCACTTACAATAATGCCTGGAGTTTTCTTTCCTCTTGTTCTTCTTTTATTTGGTGCAGTGAAGTATTTCCAAGTTTTTGTTCTGACCATTGTTAAGAGTTAATTTCCTTTTACTCCTTTGGGACTGGTTTTACTGGGAGACAATGTGTAGTGAAGATGAGTTATGATGCTACTATGTCCTGAAGCAGTGAATGCACCATTTGGAAGGTGAATATAGGAGTCAGAGCAGCTCCTTAATTGACTTGATGCGACTCAGTTTTTGGAGTCCTTGAAAACAAAGACTCAGATGGGAGAAGATTGTGAACCACAAGGAACTAATAGTGATATTTTTGTTGGTGAAAAACTAACAAACACGTTTTAATGAACATTAAAACTTTTAGAGCTAATCTGCAAAAAAGCTATGTTTTGAATGCAAACACAGAACACTCACGCATCCCCTCAGGCATCTTCCCTGATCTGCGTCCACCAGAACCGGACTGTTCTTCCTGTTTAGTTGAGTCACCTTTATCTCATGCCTGCATGGTCGTAACACCAGCATGTTTCACGTTTTATGTGGATTTAGCTGACGGCTCATTACCACGCTTCCCCAAATACATTGGGTATTAAAGTACTGGTATCTAAATATAAATATGAAGTATTGCTTAAAATGACTGATAAAATATTTGTAAAAAAAAATACGAGCTGGTGTGCCGGACCGGTTTGATCCAAGAGGGAAACTCCGCCTGCCAATGGTGAAGCCAACACATAGGTGACAAAAATCACAGTCCCCCCCCCCTCATCATCTAGGGGCTGGATCCAGAAAGGAGCAAGTTGCCATTGACTCCTACGTTAAAAATGCCAACTCAACAGAAGAAATAAACATGTTTATAGCCTGGTACAAAAACTATTACTATCATGACAACTGTGAGGGGGTGATGTTTTTGAAACTCATTTGTTTAGATGTAATTAAAGCTTGAAAAATATGTACAAGTATGGGCGGGTCCTTTTAATTGACAGGTAGCAGATTAGTCATTAGCGCTAGTGCTAGCAGCTTGTCCTCCTGCTTGCTTCAGGGAAGGCCTCAGCCTCTGCCTCATGTTAGAAGTGTTACAGTCAAGGAGGCAGAGGGTACCAGAGTCGATCAACCACCTCAACGCCTGCCAACCTCCGTTAGCTTCAGTTAGTTAAGTTAGCTCGTAGCTACAGTGGCTCAGAGTTTGTTGGGTGTCAATCATCTGCCCCCACCCTCACAGCGACGCTCTCAGCTCCATTTTTGTCTTTTCCAGGAGTGACGAGACGCGCGACTCGGCCAAGATGGTGGTAGTGGGAGCTCTTCAGTGATGGCGCGCAGGGTTTGTCCATATTTTCTACAATCATTGGTTTAATCCTAGAATCAGATTGTTTTATAATTTTATATTATAAAAAATTATAGTAATAAATTAAATATGATATATAATATATACAATTAATATACTAATTTCTATGAAGATCCAGATAATGTGTGTGTGTGTGTGTGTGTGTGTGTGTGTGTGTGTGTGTGTGTGTGTGTGTGTGTGTGTGTAATCATTTCGTATTTCATAATAATACTTTATTCCCACACAACTTCATCACATCAACAGGAATTTTTTTAAAACTTCCACCAGGTAGCTGCTCACTATTACAACTGCTACTATGAGAATGTGGTCGGTAGCAAGCCAACCACATCCTCATTTTCTCGTCACTTCGGAGAAGCAACTTCACAAGAACTAAGTGCTCGTCTGGTGAAAAGAAGTTAACTCCAGTCCAACGTCTCACAATGTAAAGCATCAGATAAAGCATCAATGTAAAATATTTAATCAGAAGAGAAATGACCACCTCCCATTCAGACAGACGGGTTTATTGCATCTTTAATTTGCTAAAAAAAAATAATTCCCACAAGTAAAGAACATATCCATAAAGTTTAATTTTCTCTTTCCACAGCCACGTTTATTTGGTCTACTGAGTTATGCATGTTGTGTTTTTAAAGCATTCAATATATCTCCAGTTAATTTGGAAAATAAACCTCTTTTAGTTTGGGTTTTGGTGCATCAGTTTCATTTGTCATGGGTGACGTTATCAATAGTTTCTACAGTAATGACTAAAAGCTCTGTCTCTTGGGTAGCAGGACAAGTGGTCTTTTATTTTTTAGAGTGAAATTCCTTTTGGCTTCATGTTATTCATCTATGTGACTCAGTGAACATGGAGCCCATCTGCCTGCTGCATTACTAATCCAAAGCTTTTCTAAACTAACCAAGCAAGTTTCACAGATTTTTGAAGGTCTTGTCAGGATGTCATGCTTTGAGCAGCTTGACATGGCGCCTATAGAATTTAGGTCACTGAGCATTTTCATAATGATCTATCCTTCGCATGGATTCCTTTGGAGCTGGACTGTGCTGGAAAATCTCTGGACCAGTTCACTAAAATGGACAAAGCTAATTTACAACATGATGTATGATTTTTGTTTTTTACTTATTTTATTTTAGGAGGCCTCCGACTTTATGACTTTATCTAAACCCAAAACATCTTCATCTGACATTTCACTTCATCTGGCAAAGAAGTGAAACGAATCACACTACAATAGTCTGGAAACTAACGCTGGTGTGTGTGTGACTAGAGAAAGCTCGTCAGGAAAGTCAATATTCCCCATATCAATATTCAAAGTCCAACTCTAACACTGTGTCAAGAACGTCTCGCCTGTAAAAGCTGACGGCAAAGAATGTGAGCCCTCAAAATCTTTTGTCCAAAGCAAACGTCATCTAAGAGGTATCGCACACTTTATCTGATGCTTTCCCAGGCAGGTAAACCGCTTAATTAAGCAAAAAATAACTGCAACTTTCAACTCTTTCATGTGTTTTCAGGAATTCCAGACACAAATCCTTGAAGTCCGTGACGTTGACAACTAATTTGTAGAACTCAAAGAAGACGACGAATGTAAAAATCCTTTAATATGAGACATTCATTACGAAAATGTCTTTTGGTTGAAATCATGATGGGATCTCTCTCTCTCTCTCTGCTGACAAACTAAACTTAAGGTGATTGTGTCAGTGAAACAGAGCCAAGCCAAGCGATGGGATGGTCTAAAGCTGATCCACCCAAAATACTCCTAATTAATTTGGTATTCTGTCACCTGTCTTTAGCTTGTACGTTTCATTAAAGGGTGAATCACACCATGGGTGGAGTCTCACTTCTCACACACTTCCTGTGTTAGAAAAATGTGCCTAAAGGAGGTGTCAATTGGTGGACATAGAGCGGCTTGGAGAAAGTGATTGACAGCACCCCCCTTAACCCCCGCGCACTCTCGGAATTTCTCAGTCAAAAAAATGAGTTGTTAACTAGCCCGCTCACACTCGCGAGTGCACACTCAGCAGACAGCAGAGGAACTGCAGCAGGCTGAAGGGTTTCCTCTCCACCTCGTTCAATACAAGAAAGGGAGGACAATTTTTTAATGAGGCGAGCGGCTCTGAGCCATATCGTTTCATATTGGCTCGTGAGTGGCCGAGCCAGCTGGAGTCCAGTGTAGTGCAGCCGCATAGTACTGGACAGACGTCACCTCGTACCTCTTAGCCATCAGCTGTGGCTGATTCTAAATCAATGTGGAGCAGAGTTTTAACCTGAAGACGAAGAAATAATAATTTTAAAAAAATTGGGTCTGAATTATTAAATTTTAAGTAAGTTGCACTAAACTGCCAAAATAATGACTACACATGTAGCACTATTATGGGCTCGACCTACGGGAGGTGACAAACAACCACGATCAGCGAAACTCACCGCTATCGCTTTGATAACCTGACACACGGGAGGCGACATGCGGCAGCGGCCAGCGGCAAAAGCCAGCGACACCTCTGTTTCAGGGTGAATAGCGAGTCTTCCATTGTTTTGATTGGCCGCCAGATTGGAGGGAATTTTGGTTTATTAAAGCAGTTCAAAGTTGAAAAAGCGGTAGATATGAAGTCTCACAAGGTTTTGCTAGAGTTAAGCGAAGTCTTGTAAAGCTCTGGGAAATCTGTAAGTATTAACTTTTCCTCCATGTTTGCCCGGAGATGTACTGAGAAGCATCCTGTCCGCTCATTGGTCAGTCAATGAAACCTCTGCTGATTGGTCCATGTCCAAGCGACAGCGATGAAAAGTTAAAATTTTTCAACTTTCTGGGATCGTGTCGCTGGCTCACCTGTGCACGACACATTCATGAGCGCATGCATGTTTTTCGCATTTTGCTTAGCAGGAGGGAGACCTGCGATTATCGCTTTGTCACGCATGTCTCATTGAAAATGAATGGAGAAGAGGCGATGTCGCCTCCCGTGTGTCGAGCCCAATAGACACTCATCTATACAGGTTATCAGCAAAAAAAGTTGATTTAGGTGTTAATTGCTCTTTAATTTCAACTTCTCCATCAGGACAAATAAACACAGCTTTAATCATCTGGAGACAACAAACACTGGCAGCAGAGAGAGTTCCAGAACAGGACAAGGAATCAGATTAGTAAAACATAATTAGGCTTTTGATGAGAAAGAGGGAACAGGACTGGTGCGAGAGAGAAACTTAAAAAAAGCTCTGTTTTGATAAATATGGATGTAATAATCAGACAATAATCCAAATCCTCTGAACAGCTGAAAGAAAAGCCAACATGAGTTTTCTTTTTGTGGCATCAAACCTAAATCTGTCAACTTTGTTGTTGATCAATAATAAAACAAAACAAAGAGAAAGGAGGGAGAGCATTACTTCAATAAGCATAAAGGAACATGAAATAAATAATTAACCTACTACCTTCAAATAGTGAAGAACATCTTCCCTTTGTGATGTTTTTATTCCCTCAGGAGATAATAAACATGGAAAATTTAAACGGATATTTTAGAAGTGAACAGACTGTTTTAATTGTTTACCGTTTGTATAAAATTTGTTTGTTTTATTATGAGTTATATGTCGACTGACTAAAACTGAATTGTCCATTAATAAAGTTGTCCAACTCTGGCCACCCTCAAATTAAAAACAGTAGAAATCCACCCAAAAACAGAATTCCTTGGAGAACACAGGATGCTTTGTTGGACAGACATTTAGCTCCTCTCTGAAAGTTTCCTTACAGCCCAGAGCTTAATGCTGTCCCAGCTACAGCCACGCTGCAGAGGTTTACATGATATAGCTGCAGACAATAACAGCCTTTCAACACACTAAACTAAGGCAATGTGAGGAAGTGTCATCATCTTTATACTTAAGAAATCCTCCTAATATCTACACAGCCCATATGAGTGAAACACAAAACCTTAGACATGTAGCTAGTGGCAGATGAAATGAATATGAATACCTAATCTGTTCACATCCTTTTAATTCTCAAGTTCTAAACTGCTTTATCCTCAGCAGGGTCGCTGGGAGGTGGTGTCTTAACTGGGAGGTGGGGGGGGGCACCCTGGACAGTTCTCCACAGGGACACACAGAGACAACCAGTCACACACCCACTCCCGCTTAAGGACATTTTAGTCTGCAATTAACGTAACATGTATGTTTTTGGTCTGTGTGAGGAAAAGGGAGTACCCAGAGAAAACCCTTGCATGTATGAGGAGAACATGCCAACTCCATGCAGGAATGCTGCAGCTGGGTTTTGAACCTGCAACTCTCTTGCTGTGAGGAAACAGTGCTACCAACTGCTCCACTATGCAGCCCAAAGATGATTGCTTGGTGATGTTTAGTTTTAGTCTGTTAACATGACAGTGAGTTGATTAACTGCCAGCTGTAGCAAGATGTTAGCGAGCTACTAGCTTGAGTTAGCATAAAGCAGGAAAAGTGTGGCTGCATTGTACACTAACACATTGGTTAGAAAATAACAAAAGCCATAAGGAGTTCTGCCATGTTGTGGAGTTGCTAATGCTAACAGCTTCTACTAGCCGAGACAATCTCTGCCGTTTCTTGGATGCTAAACCAACAACAGCCTTCCCCGTTGTGAGTCAAGATGGGTGAGTCCATGAATGTTAAATGACAGTGTGACGTAGATCTGTCAGGCTTTTCAAATCCTAGAGATTCACCGTCTATTTTTTTAATCAAAAAGCTAATGGAGATAGGTGTGGAAGACTATTTTCATGTTCAGCCTGCGTGTTAAACTCGAAGTGATCAATAATTTTCAAAAACAAATAAAATATGGTTTCTCAGTGAACCTGCTCTTTAGATTCACCAATAATAACGCCATTATCGAGATCTCATTGTGAAAAAAAAACGCATTTTTGCCATACTGCCCTCCTTATGTTCAATAACAGAAACTGGTAAACTGCAGAGCTGATTGGTTCTAAATCCTAATTACCAGCTGGTCTTTCGTCCATGTGCTTATATTCATATTTAAAGTGTTTCTTGGTATCTCCTGCAGTTCTGCTCTCACCCAGCCTGAGTGTTGCACTTCAAACAGATCAGAGCCAAAGATGCTCACTGCTCTGCTGATGTAAGTGAGCCTGCTGTGTGTTAACTTTAGAGAAGATGTGAACATGGTTGCATAGATTCTCTCCATCTCAGCTTCACTGGATCCTTTCGGTGTTAAGGTCAAGGGTTCAGCATTTCTCTCATGTTGTCACACATCTGTATTTGTTAATGTTTCTATTTTAATACAAGCCCATTGTATTTTCACTTGGACCTCTAGTGCACATCCGCTTCTCCACATTTGCAATCGCATTCTGGCTCATCAAACAAACACGCTGCTTCAAAAGACAGATTGTCATTTTAAAGAACAAGGAAGCTCAAATTGCATTTAAAATATTCAGAACAAGGTGTGACCTAAATACTGATCGGTGTTGTGGGAAACACATACTTCATTACAGGCTGGGTAATAACCTTGCAGGAAAGCTGACATGTCTAGAAATCAGGACCCAGACTCGAAGACTGCAACTTCAGAGTGAATGTGCAGGTTTGGAGCCACACGATCCAGAGACAGTCACTTCCGTGATTTTTACCTTAATTATGCTGCTCCTGCGTGGTATTTCTGATTTGGCGTCCACTCCCACTGAGGCGTTTTCCACTCCGCTTTGGCCACCAGGTGTGACGAGGGATCCCGATCCGACCATGTTGTCTGAAATCCCACAGTCTCCATTCAGAACCGCCTCTTCGCAATGCGTCCTGCCTGCAGCGTCGTCGCTGGGCACGGCCGTGTCCCCGAGATTTACTGGAGGCAGCCTTCCGTCCTCCCCAAACTCCGCCATAGGCACTTCGACCACACACACACTCCTCTCTCTCACACACACACTCCGCTGGGTAGCAAAGCTTGAAGGTTTCGGCTTGACTCCAATATCCTGCCCGCCCTACTGCCTCGTAGCCTCCAGATTGAGTCGTTTCATCTCCCGGTGCACCTATCCGCCAGGTTCCTACGGAATGAGGGGCTTCCTCCGTGCATTGTGCTCTGTGAAGACACCACAGCGATTAGCATCAACCTGACATTAGTGATTGGAGCAATAATGATCACCAGGAGCACAAAGCAAAGATCATGTGCTGTATGCAAACGTGATGTACAATTACCGTAAACGCAGCTGTATTTTTCCTCATATGCACCGGCTTTTTTCCTACATGCACCCCCTTTCAGAGGAAGCCCACCCCGTTATGTTCTCCTCTTCCTGTAACAGCGACGCTCATTGTCCCGCTGTCTAAACTAATAATTAGCTTGGTGTGTTAGGTTGCTGTGTGTGTTCTTACCTTTAGAGCTGCCTGGTCTCCACATAGCCACGGACCGACCTCCTTTTTTAAGTTGTTACCGCAACAGGGAGGGTGGGGGGGCAGGCTGCCTGCCTAACGTTCGGTTTCTGTCAACTCAGCTAGTTAGTTAGCCTGCTAGCAAAGCTCAGTCGCTGACTGAAGTTAGTTTTCACCGTTAACTTTAACCTCCGGCCGACAGCAGCTCACCAACTAACCAACACTCCTCCTCCAAGGTGATTCGCGACGGCGGGTGGTTATCCTCTTCAGTTTTGAGTTGGTTTAATCCGAGTTGAGCTGCTACTTTTCGGCAGTCCGTCACCCAGAAGTCGTTTCCAGGGAACAAAGTTGTGTATGTCTCGTGAACGCGCACGCGCCTCGCTGTGAAACGAGCTTTGCGGTCATAATTGTTGTTTATCTCAGCAAAACCGCCCCTTTTTCACTGGTTTACTGGGTTAATGCACCTGTGTGTCCATGTTTATTACATACTCATGGGTTATTTTATGTTAGGCTCAAAATTAAACATTACAGCAGGTTTTAAAAGGGACGACTATTTCCTTAAGTTATTATAGTTCTATGATCTATACAAAATATGTTTATAAGTTCTTTGCACCAAACTCCTCTCTCACATAAAGCGATTTTAGCAGTTTCACTCTTGACAGTTTCAGTGCCTTCCAGAATGAGCCGCTTCACAGTTCTGTCACAAGACAACAATGAGCTGGCCGCCATCTTTCCCTCACTGGTGAAGGCGGAGATTTCGATTTACAGGTCGATCTCCGTCCCAACCCTCACCTATGGTCACGAGTTTTGGGTAGTGACCGAAAGAATGAGATTGCGAATACAAAGTGGCTGAAATGACTTTTCTCTGCAGGGTGGCTGGTCTCTCCCTTAGAGATAGGGTGAGAAGCTTGGTCATCCGGGAGGGGCTTGGAATAGATCCGCTGTTCCTCCACATCAAGAAGAGCCAGCTGAGGTGGCTCGGGCATCTAGTTAGGATGCCTCCCTGGTGAGGTTTTCCGGGCACGTCCAACCGGGAGGAGACCCAAAGGAAGACCAACGTCACGCTGGAGGGACTATGTCTCTCAGCTGGCCAGGGAATGCCTTGGGATCCCCACCAGAAGAGCTGGCCCAAGTGGCTGGGGAGAGGGAGGTGTGGGCCTCCCTCCTTAAAAACCAAACACTGACAGAAAACACACTATTTTTTTATGTTTGGACTGGAGACCCACATGGTAGCAAAAAACGGTGCAAAAGATGACTTTTGCATAAATGGCTTAAAGACCAAGGTCACTGAGAAACTGTATTTTACTTGTTATTTTTGAAATATGATCGGTCACTCTGAGTTTCACATGCAAGCTAACTGTGAAAATCTAGCCTAAAAATCTAGACAAACCGTAGCTGAAGCAAAGTGATTTTGCGCTGCATATCAGTCTAGCCACACTCCATAGGAGCCTCAGCAGGCCAGACCAGTGATGTCTTGCCAATCACAGCGCTGTATCGGTTTGGTGGGCGGGATGATGCAACGGAGCAAAACAACTAAAATGGTGGTGGCTCATTGAAAACTGCTTGGCATCAACTTTGGACTATTTAGCCTTGTGCTTTTCTTTGAATCAAGAGCAGATAGAGGTATTTAAAGTAACACTGAGGAACAACTGTCATAAACAACCCTGCTGCAGCCTGCTGTAGCTAGCACTAACAACAACCTAACACTAACATGAGCCAACTAATACTAAAATAAACCACGAAGTAAAAAGATCCACACTGGTGGACAAACAATATTATTATTTACAAGTCCAGTAGTAACAAAGCCAGGTCACCATCAGTCCGTGATTTTGTAGCCTCCTTTAGCTCCCTCAAACTGTAGTCCGTGCCGATGTTCACTCTGGTTTTAGCAATTTACTTTGCCTCCAAAACATTACTCTCTTACTTTTACTTCCAGGCTCCACCATGATGCCAACAAAAAAGCAAACTTCTTTTTTATTCTTCTTGTGCTTTTTATTGAACTGTAAGAGCTAACTGCTAGCATAACAGCTAGCAGCTGTAAAGCAGGTAAAGAGCTCCCCTTTTAGAGCACCTGCCCACTCCTCAAAACTGTTAAGTGCAGTATCTGGCCAGTAGAGGGCTGCAGAGTGGTTTCAGATATGAAACGGGTTAAGTTTCTAATTCAACAATCACAGATATAAATGTTAAATTTCTAGCTTAAAGTTTAAAAAAACAATTTAGTGTTACTTTAAGTTTGTTTTGGAAAAGGATGTATTTGTGTCTTCAACAGTGTATGGCAGACTGCCCCGTTGACTGACAGCCGTAGCGGCGAGTACGTCACGTTGTTCGTTGTCCAATAGCATGTTGGAAAGACAACCATGGATTCCACCCCTGAACTGAACATGGGTCATGGCCAGACTATAGAATCTTCTACCTGTTTCCTGCATTAGCCACTGATAGAATGCAAAACTGTGTTTTTATAGCTCCTTCTTAGGGTTCTACAACCCTTCAAGGCGCTTCACAACACAATCAGTCATCCACCCATTCACACACACATTCACACGCTCGTGATAATGAGCTACAATGTACAGCTGTAGCTGCCCTGGGGCGCACTTAAAGATTCGAGGTCTGCCATACAGAGGCACCAAAGGTCCCTACAACCACCACCAGCAGGCAAGGCGGGTTAAGTGTCTTGCCCAAGGACACAACAGCAGCAATCTCTGGTGGAAGTCGGGACCGAACCTGCAATCCTCTGATTGCTGGACAACCCGCTCTACCTCCTGAGCTACTGCTGCCCATTTTCTATGAGTCCATAGAAAATAGATGGGGAAATGCTTGGATTAGAAAAGCAAGTTAATTCTATGTCACATTGAAAATTAGCATTCATGGACTCACCCATCTTGGCTCGTGATCAGAGAAGGCTGGGTTTATTTAGCATCCAGGAGACAGCAGAGCACATCTTGGCTAGTATAAGCTAACTATTAGCATTAGCAACTTCACAACATGGCAGAACTCCTTCAGGCTTGAGGTATTTGTGGAAATAAAACATCAACGTTGCAGAGCAAGCTGAATCAGTGATATAGTAACGTTGCTGTTAGCCAATCAGAGGCGAGATGTCGGAGTATCAGGAAATAAGTTGCTTTCTTCTGCTCATCTCTCACCTGGTTCACTTCTAGTTCCTGAAAGACGAGTGCGAGAGATTTTTTTTCCCACAGAGAATCTCACAAGGCATTCTTTTATACTAGAGACCAATGTAATTTCTTTAAAAAAAAGACAAATTAGTCTTTATTAAAGACACAGTAAATGCAAAACAACACACATGTCCTCCAGAAAAAAAGGCTTCTACATAAAAGTTTAGAAATCTCATCAAATACTTGCAAAATACTCAACAAAACAACAAAATCTACCAGATGAGGCATTTCTAAACAAAGGTTTAAAAATGATAAAACTTGATTATGATTGGAAATTTGAAAAAAATGCATGTAAAAGTCATGAGAAGTAAAATCTTAAACTTTATAAATTAAGAAAAGACAAACTGCAGAACCAAAGTCAATGAAAACATAAAACAAACTCACCTTTAGGTCATTATTTACAAATAAAAATATAATAAACAAAATTCAACAACAGCAACATGGGTTTCAAAAGGAATGCATCCACAGCAACACTTAAATCAAATAAAACTTGTTGCATTTAAATTTGTCAGAGAAAATATAAAAGTTTTACAAAGGCCAGTCAATTTTGAACCCACCATATATTTGTTTGCACAACATACTGCACGCCAAACTGTAAACACAAAACAAGCACACAATACTAAGGTTTCTTTGAAATGTGCAAGAATTAGCAAAGTCGACAAAATGCACAAAACTTGCTGAGTAAAGCTGCATGACAAGCATTTGGTATAACAAGTTGTATCATATAAAAGAGAATTTAAGAAACGTCTACAGAACAAAATAAACTTAAATATTTTTAAAGAAAACATCTGAATGTTTTTCCTAAATCTAACATATACTATAACGTTGCTGACAGATTAGCTGGAGGTCAGATGTGATGAGTCTTATTCATGTGACACCAGTGATTTTCTGCCAAGTCATGTCAGACCTTCCATCCTCATGTGGACGTGAAGAAAATGAGCCAATGAATGTGATGAAGTAAAAGCTCTGCTGGTTAACGGCTTCCTGTGCTGTTATGTCTTATGAAAGTAAGATCACACCCTTCACCATCAAGGGAAGTCACGACTTGTGGTTAAGGCGTCACCTATTAGTCACACATAATGTGTCAGAAAACCTTTGTGTAATTCAGTGATTAGATTGGTGAACATTAGTATATAAGCCCTGGTCCTAGAGGGGCATTGCCATGCATGCTTTAGCTCCGATACACCTGATTCAATTAATAAATCACCTCTACAGGTCTTCAAAAGCCTGTTAATCACCCACAGGTTCAATCCAGGTGTGTTGGATACATGCAGGTGGGTGGACCTCCAAGACCAGGACTGATGAGCCCTGCATTAGACTTTTTAAAATATTACTGATAAGACTTTGTATTCAGATGAAATGAGAGAAATTGTGGTGTAAAGAAGAAAATAGACACACTGGACAGCACTGCCCTCTGCAGGTCACCAAGGGTATTGTTTCATTATGAATTTCAGTTTGTTTTTCTATGCAGTTTTATTGCTGGGACACAAAAACAAAACCATACTTTTGGCAGTTCCGTTATTGTGTCTAATGTTTTTATTAGAGAAATACATCTAATATAAATGAATAGTATCAGAAACCTTGAACCCTGAAAACAGAAAAAAACAACAACTGAAGTGATATTAACAGAACCCTGTTTTTAATGCACCTCATTTATTTTTTGTTATCATTGTATTTAATGTGTTAACAGTTGAGTGTTGGAACAACTTTATATTGTTGCAGAAAAGTTTGCAAACATTCTTTTGCACAAACATTTTATAAAGTTGCTAACGTGTACTTAAAATTAGCTGTGCTTGATGCACCGCGTGCCCTCCCCTTTCTGCGCATTTAAATGTGAAAGATTACAAAATAAAATTTAGATTTAATCAATGAACTTGTTTCCAGTAAATAAAACTTTGCTGTAAATGAAAAGTGAAACAAAATGCAAGTGTTAGCTGGCAGATCTCCTTTAGAAAGCCAGTTAATCAGGTTTCACAAAGTGTCACTTTGACAGTGATGAAAAAATCCAGAGACTCTTCTGGACCAAAATAAGAAACAGCACTGTAAATCATTCTTATCAGATTTTATTGCGTTGTCAGAATAAACCCCAGCTGCAGAGAGATCACGTAGAGTAGGCAGCTTTATTTATATAGCACATTGCACACAGAGAAGCAATTCAATGTGCTTTCCAGGAAGTACTGAATAGGAAAAAATAAATAAATAAAAAATTCTGAGAAAAAAAAAAAACAACCTAAAAGCTAGCCAGACCTGATGGAAATGTCAAAGAAGTTCTAATCTGGGATTATTTGAGTAGCTGCAGATATGAATTCGGAAAGACGAATTTTATAGCCAGTTATACTACTACTAGTAGTACTGCTACTAATAGTAATAATAATGATAACACTTTACAATGAGGGTCCCTTTATTAATGTTACTTAGTACATTATTAAGCATTATTAAACAAAGGATACCTTTATTAACGTTTTAGATATTTTTAACTATTAAGTGCCCTTAAGGTTAGGACAAAGGGCAAGGGAGGGGTGTCTGCTTAGTAATGCATTACTTAATATTAACATTAATATTAAGGAGTTGTTAATACTTTATTTAAAAGTTTATTAATAATGCACTAAGTAATGTTAATAAAGGTACCCTTATTGTAAAGTGCTACCAATAATGGTAACAATGATAATAATATTGTTACAATTTTTTATTTAAAAGGGCCTGAGTCCAAACTAAAAGCCTGCAGATCACTGAGTGTGCTGGCTTGGTGAGGCTTTAAATTTTAGTTTTTGCCATAATTTCTCAAACAAATTGGGGGCTTGTCCGGGATGTTCTAAACTGGATGACAGCCAGTTGGTTCATGTCACAATTTATGAATGTAAGTCAAAATGTTTTTTTGTTGATCAGTTTTTTTATTTAGCTTCCCATTATGATTGGCAGAATGACGCCATATTAAACACCATAAATGGCCACCATAATACACTTACTGCACTTGTTTTACAAAAAATGTGCCTGCTAAAAAAAATTTAATTTAAAATCGTCATTGGGAAGGATTGCGATATCTGTATAATTAACAGAAAATGTCTTGGCAGAGCACTAATGGGACAAACAATTATTTTCAGGTCAAAATTTCTAAGAATTTTATGCTTTTATACCACTTTTTAATTTGAAGAAGCATTCTGAATTTGGAATATCAAAAGCCAAAACACTTAATCATAACATAGTTGGGGGACAAAAAGGCCTACTGTTTTTTTTCCTTTCTTTGTTTTATTGTTGAAATGTTAGATGTTAAAGATTTAAGATAGAAAAATGTTGATGTTTCAGTTTTTGAAGACATTTAAAGTATCTGAAGTGTAAAACAAATTCAAAAGAAAAAAAATAACTCATCTTATTTTAGTTGTAATAAATGGTGGAATTTAATGGATGTGAACTCAATATTTACCATAGTTATACTAGCAAAACTCACATCAGATCTACTAAAGCTGTTTATCTATAATTAAAGCTGCAATAGCAAATTTGGAAAGCAAATTAGCTTAATGCATTTTTTTCTTGCCTCTTCACATTGTAATAGCCTAGAATCTACACCGTCATTTTGTCAAAGCAAAATGATCGGTCTAGCCATGCTCCATTGGAACCAAAGCAGCCCTGGATGCCTGGTGTCAGTCTAATCACAGCGCTGTATCTGTTTGATGGGCGGGATGTTACATCTTCTTCCAGTGTGGACTGACATCTTTAGCGGTCAAATCACAGCGCTCTATTGGTTTGGTGGGCCAATCACAGCACTCTGTTGGTGGGCGGGATGTTAATGAAAAAACAAAAATGGCGACGGCTTGTTTGAAACGGCTTTGGCATTAACTTTGGACTTTTGGGCTTTTCTTTGAGTCAAGAGCAGATAGAGGTACTTATGTTTATTTAGATAAAGGATGTATTTGCAGCTTCTTTGACGGAGTATGGCGGACTACCTCATTGACTGACATCCATCTCTGTATTCTGTAGATTCGCTATAACAGCTTTAATGCAGAAAGTTTGCAAATAATGAAAAATTCAACTTCACAAAATCAAAAAATGAAGAGTCACACAATGCTATTTAAAAATTCATTAAAACATTGAAAAGTATATCAGACCAGTCAAATAATGTGCTATCATTTTAATGAATCACTACTGAACAATTTCTAAAGAAATCTCAGATTATCTTTTTTTTTTTGTCTTTTATGTTTTTTCTTTAACCATGATCAGGATCATCTTGTTATAATCAGACTGGTTTTGTTTCAGCTACAGAGACATGCTGGGATTATTAGTTTAGTAGATTGGAATAATCTCAGAGGTGCAGTTGCATGAAGCAGGACACCAGGACAACACCCGACTGTCACCGCAGCCGGTGTTGTTCTTCATTTTCGGACAGTTGATGAATCTGTTGATGTAAGGACAGGGATTGGCTAGAAAACAAAACAAAACCACAGGTTATCCAGCTGTTAGACATCACCAGAACTCTAATTCTTATTACTTACTGCAGAGACCGTTCACACAGTTGTTTGGACAGGAAGCACATGGCTTTCCTTGCTTGTAAGGTGGCCATGTTTTAAAGTTTCCACTAGAAAAACAGATAAAAGAAGATAAAGTGGGGTCATATTATTTTTTTTTTAAAACTTGCATAAATCACATGTACAGTGTGGAGGTGGCGTCACGTACGCTCGATAATAACGGCAGTCATAGAAATAGGTGCTGTTGCACAGATTGAGTCCACAGCCAACTCTGTAGGAGCTGTTCCAAACCAGCTGAAACAAACAAATTTTAGTTATTTATTTACTTATATTCTTGGAGGATAAAGCCTCTTGAGATGTAACATCTCGTTTTCGAGAGGGTCCTCCATCCGTACATCAAAAGAAAAGAAAGCCAGCATGACAGCAAGTGGCTGATCAGAAAACACATAATAATAATAATAATAATAATAATAATAATAATAATAAAAAATAAATAAATAAAATATTAAAAAAAAATAATAAAATAAAATACAAATAATCATCAGTTTCAGATAAAGACTGATATTCTCCACGTGTGTTCATCTAAAGTAAACCTGTTCATTATCTGCATTTGCAGCTTTAATCCACTATGGGTGGAGTAAGTCTGTCAAACCTGTTATCAGAAGATTGAATTCTTTATTTTTAATTAGATCAAAGATGTTCAGGTGAGGTCATTATTATACATTTATGTCATTGAATTCTTTTAATGTTTTGAATTCTTGAGGCCATAGTTGACAGTCAAAGTCTTGTTATTCAGATGATGTCAGGAATGTTGGTTAATGTCATTATTGAGGACCTTTCATTAGGGACGTATATGATAAACTGCTGGTCTATATTTATTTAGATCTCTGTGTAAATATCTTTAACCTTTCTTTTATAAACTATAAATTAATTAATAAATGATGCATCTTTTAACTTTTGATAGGTGTCCATGGAGCTGAAGGCCCTTATTAAAGGTTGAATATGGAACACGAACACCAAAGCGACATCTAGTGTGTGGAGGTTGTAGTTGCAACAACAGCTTACCTTTCCATGAGAAAATTCACCATTTCCGCGTGCATTTTGATGCACATTTTTTATTTGGGTCCATCTTTTGTAGGCTTCACCTAAACTCACTCTGGTTTTAGATTTTTTACTGTCGCTTCTTCTGGGCTCAGAAGCAGTTGCTTGACTTGCCAAGTCCGCCATTTTCCACAGTGCCAGCCTTGCATCAGTGGCGCAGAATGGCAGCGGAACGTCGCAGCTTCAAATATAATCCATTATAGTCTGTGGGGGTGATTCAAACCAGCCGCGACACGGCAATTTTCAGACGCATCCCAGAAGCAGCATGCCACCACTAAAGATAGGGTCGAGTTCTATTTTTGCCGCGAGCCGCTTCCGGGATTCGTCAATTGCTGCAGTTAACATAGGGCTAGACAGGAAATCATACTCGGTTTCAGTGTAAAATGTCCGGTAATTTTCAAAATAAAAGTATATTGCAGCGATGCGATTTCATATCTTTGTTGATTACATCTATACGTGTGACCTCATGGCTTATTTACTCCCTTCATTGTTCGAGAAGTGCAGCGGTGTGTTTTTCATGGCTTTAATCCTGGCAGAGGAAAGGAACAACATTATATATGACATCAAACAGTGATATCAAACGTGATTTCCTTCTCTTTGGTTTAATGGCGAATGGCATAAACAAATCATGATCTTTGAAGTCTTGAGGGATTTTGTGATCTCGCAAGTCCAGCGAGGAGCACGGCGGAGATGCTGCTTCCCATCTGAGATTCTCCCAGTGTGTACTGGCAAGCAGCAAAAATCGCGAGTAAATCGTTCCGCTGCCGTTCTGCAACACTGATGCTTCCAGTGTGAACTAGGGGTTAAGGTGTTCATCCCTCATGATTTCTGAACAAAAAGACCTTCCGTAGAGGAAATTTAAAAACCAGCCACATAGAAAGGTACAGTCATACCTGTGTGTAGTGATTGATGCGTCTTCCATCTCTGGATCCGTTAGGATAAATGTAGTGGGACTTCTCATCATACCAGGCATTGATGACACTCTTCCATGAGGTTGGAGCGGATGAGAAGAAGAGATTCTCACCTACTTCATATCCTGGTTAATGGTGGGAGACACAACAGCACTGTTTAATGGAAGGTTGGTTTTCATCTCCCAGTAGATGATGCTATTTAGATAAAAGTGTTCATTAAAAAGATTAGATTTTTTTATAATGATAAATCATTTTCCACAGTGTGATTTAAAAGACGACATTAAGAGTGCCGATGAGATAGTTCAGTGTGTGCAAATGGAACCTTTATAAAGACGGAGGTAATATCTCAGGTATCTGAAGATGTGATAAAAACAAAAAGGGGCAAATGTACCGTCGATCATGCGGGCACTGGGTGGTCCGTGTTTCATAGTACATCTATTAACCCAGGCCTGAGCGTACTCTCCTAGCTCCTCACTGTAGGACTGGAAAAGAAAAGTTGAGACAGTCAATCAGAAGCTTTGAGAGAAACGCATTTTAACCATCACAAAGTTTATTTGTTACAAATGTCTCAAAAGAGCTGACCTCTTGACTCAACATAATTCAGAGAATATAGAAAAAAAAATAAGATAAGCACTTCAAATGAGTCTTTTCTCTTTGAGTGTCACTATGAATAATGTTTAGAACTATCCATCAATTTAAGTGTTATTTTTTATATTTTTCTACTAAAACTAACTACTACTAAAGTATTACAGTCTTATAAATATCACTGGGTACCACTTAGCCAATAGCCATGGCATGTTCAAATTCAATGTAGTGCAGAGTTTTAACCTGAAGAGGGTGCAATAATGATGGTTTTAGGCAGATTTTTTAAATATTAACAAAAAACTCACTAAAATGCCAAAATAATGACTACACATGTAGGGAAGCTCCGATCAGGGTTTTTGCTGCCGATCACCTATATGGATCACATGGATTGGCCATAAGCTTTCTGTGTAGTTATAATGAGTGCTACTGACTACTTGATCTGGGAAAACAAAGGAACAATAACATCACTTAAATGGCCTGTATTAGACAAAACATTTTTTTTACTTTTTCAAGAGAAAAAAAGACTTGCAGCACAATCAGTGTGTTTTTTTTCCTGATCACAACTTCTAAGCCTCCTACTGACAACACAAGGTTTAGAAATGAAGGACCCTCTTTGGATGAGAGATAAAACGCCTTCAAGACAGGTCCAGCTGTTTTCAGTTTAAACTCTCAAAATGATCATGTCCAGGATGACTGAGAATCGACACCAGTGCGTTGTTCTGTTGTTAGCATTACTGCCACCAGCATTTATATATTGCACTTGTTGAAGGGGAGTGGAACATGGATATTTAAGGGTGTTTACTTAGTAATGCAGGTCTGACACGGCACAGACTTCAGTACATTAGACACCTCAAGCTGCCTATGTTCAGCAACAGGGAAACTCGGATTTGAAATCTAGAACCACTTTAAACCATGGAAATAACATCTGATTACTTCACAAATCAGCCTTTGGCTTTGATTTCAGAAGCTGCTGGGAGCTCAGGTGCAGCAGTTGAATAAGAACAAATGCTGGGAATTATTAGCAAATGTCATCTGAGCTACTTTAATTATCTGAGGAGGAACAAAAGGGCCGACCATCGTCAGCATGTCGGCGGCTGAGGGATCCACTGCTCTCCTGAAGTCGTTGTGCACTTCTACGATCTCATCCTGCACCGTCGTTTTCTCAGGGCAAACAGCTGCATGAACACAGAGCACACACGTTAAAATCCAATGTGTAAACAGCAGATTAGGGTCACAATAAGGAGTGACATTTACTCTGGTGGTTTAAGATTTGACTCTCAGACACATCCTGGTCTAATTGCTCTACAATGGCTCTAAATAACAAAAGAAAACAAACAGAACGGAGCCAAATCCTGTCATCTGTCTGGGAGCCACGCTGGCAGAGTTTCAGCTGATGCTGAAAACAAAAGGAAAACAGGAGCAAAACGCGCCAGCTGGACCCAGCATGGTGCTCACCTTGCTGTGGAGGTGACACATGGCGATGTGCAGCAGGAGGCATGTGAAGACAAGAAGATATAAATGTTAGGTCATCGGAATAAAGACACAAAGATATTCTGCATTAACCACAAAACATTTAGAATAAAAACTGTTGGTTTGATCCTGGAAACAGACTCATAGAAAAGCTTTGGGCTAAAGTCAACACAAAACACTGTCTGAGGTATTTGTTTGACAAAATGAAATAAAATAAATCTTATTTTATTAGAAAATTCCTCCTTTATGTATTGTAAAGCGCCTTGGGGGGTTGTAGAATCCTAGTAGGTGCTTTTATACATGCAATTTATCATTTTTAGCTGAAATTTCACCACTTTAAAACAAATATAAGAGAAACCAACAGTAAATGATAATTGTGCATTAGGATTTTTCACTGTTTTAAAAAAACTCACAACAAAAACCTTTAATAAGCAGCAAATTTTAATAAAGAATGTGGTTAAATTCAAATAAATGTTTCTTTTCAAATATCAAATAAAACTTTTTGTTTCCATTGCATATGTTCTGAAACTAAAATGCTAACTAAGTTTAAAATTATCTCCTCTCCAGAATCCACACTCAAAAATTTTAATTTTGTGTTTTCAAACAAAACTTGATGGAAAACCCAGATTTTATATTTGTGCAAATGAAGAGAAGTTCTGCATGAATTTTGCACAAAATTCTGAGAGATGTCATAAGATCAAACTCAACTTTAGTGTTTGTAGCACATATTTATGATTTCATAATATACTCCTTAAAGCAACACTCTGCAACTTTTACACCTTAAAATTATGCTTTTTTGTAAAGTTTTTGCGTCATACAATTATCTATTATGTTCATTTTCATACCGGTGATCGTGTTGGGGGGTCCCACGTCTGTTTACTGCACTATACAGTTTTTGTGCTTCGGGTAGCCGCAGGATGTACTGAGTGGGTGTCGTTTTACGGCAGAATATGGCAAGCCAAAGGGATAAAAAAGCGCGCGTTCTAAACACGCGTTATGTCCGCCAAAATGAGCATCCTGAACACGCGTTTTGACGCCAAAGGGGGCAAAAACTCACGTGTTCTAAAGCGAGCATTATGTCCGCCAAAACGCACGTCTTGAACGAGCTTTTTGGCGGACATAATATGAATTTAGAACGTGCATTTTTTTATCCCTTTGGCTTGCCATAATTGTATA
This sequence comes from Aphyosemion australe, assembly GCA_006937985.1. Lineage (NCBI taxonomy): Eukaryota > Metazoa > Chordata > Actinopteri > Cyprinodontiformes > Nothobranchiidae > Aphyosemion > Aphyosemion australe. Next base: position 887,680 of record SSNS01000086.1, read on the forward strand.
ACGTAGACTCGTTGTAGCAGCGGCAGATTCACCAAAGAAAGCTAGAAATCCCTTATCAGAGGAATCTAGGAAAAGAAAAGAAGAACGTCGTAGAGCAAGAGCAAAGACCAGTTATTATTGGGCCGTCTTTTCCTCGCTGGAGAGCTCTTTTAAGGCTGGTTTATACTCGGTCCGTCTGCGTGAAACGGGCGCATACACCGCCATTTTGCGTCGGCGCAAGGGCTCTCCGACTGGCTCGCGGAGGGTGACGAAGACATGCCCCAAATTTTAAACATTCGTCGAAAGTGACGGAGACCGCAAGCGATGTGATTGGTCAGGATGATGTTTCCTGTAACTTCGTCACCAGCTCCGCCGTTGCTCCGTTAATAAGTAAAAACATATTTAGCGGCAGACCCAGAATAGATTGAAGAACGCATCGCGGAAAAGTCCGAAAATATGAACGTTTATTCACCCGTGACTGAAGGAGTACAAAATACGGAGCAAACGTGAATGGAAATGACGGGAAACGTGGGTTTAGAGGTGGCGACTGGATGAAGAGGTGGAGGAGAATGAAGGACAAATTAGTCCGTGTTAAAAAGTCTCTGAAATACATTAAAACAATGTAAATACATGAGTAAATACACTATCGTGAACCGGATACATGAGTGTCATGGTGGCAGGATATCACAGAATAGCGTTACACCCTCTGTTGTCCTGGCGGGGAATTGCTTTGCAGCACTCCGCTGCCTGAACAGAAATTCGAATGTGAAAACTTTTCCGACGCTCCGTGTGCGTCTCTCCGTTGCGGAGCTCACAGAGAGTATAAACCAGCCTTTAGAAAGAAAGGCATGAACTACGGACTCTAACCTAGCCGTCCTGCTAATGAATAGGTAAGTAATAAATGATTTCACCAGGGTTATTGTGTTTTGTTGGGCATAAAGTTGTTATACAGTCCTGATAAAACTATTTATTCAATGTGTGGAGGTGGAAAAGTTTGTTTTTGTTGTTTTGCCTGACATTAGGAATGTAAACATGCCTCTTATGCCCGAGAGAGATATTTAATGTTACGACAGTGACGTTACGCAGCAAGCCTCTAGAGGGCGACAGAGACCATATAACTGCAAAGTTGCGGAATGCTGCTTTAAAACACAACTAACAACCCTAGAAATCACCTCAAGGCATGGATATACTTAAAACCATGATTTTCTTTTCTCTTTGGTCAGTCTTTAGTATTCGTGCCACTTCCCAGTTGTTTCACTGTTTGTTTACAGCTTTGTGCAATAGTAACCTATAGTGACACTCACCACAACACAGGCAGCGTGCACCTCCTGCAGCGTTAAGATGCAAATCAGCACTAGAAACATTTTTATTTTCATGACAAATCAGATGCTTCTGTGTAAAGAAAGAAAAATGGTTTCAACTTTTTACAAATTGTATACAAATAGATTTTTAGTTTTATTTATTTCTAGGATGAAAAATCATCTTGGAAATTAAAAAATGTCTTAAATGGATCAAAAGCCATGTAGATCACTGTCAGTTTTAAAAAAGAGACAAAAACAACGATACATACAGTGAAGACACCGTTGAACTTTCCCCTCAGATGAAACCGTTGATGTTGTCAGAAACCGACGAGGGAGAAGAGTGACCAGCAGCTCTCAGGTTACCTGAAGGAGGAGGTGAGTTGGATCTTCCTCCTTTTATAGATCCACGTCTGATGCTCTCTGTAGCTCGTTCCCCTCCAGATGATGGAGGTTTATCCATGACTTTACACAATGACCAGAGGATCCATCACTTTGCTGTAAAGAGGTTTGGTCCTGACTGCAGCTGACGGGGAGTAAATAAAAGATTGTTAAGCCCCAGGGTGCAGTGGCCAGCTGATTTATTAACTGGTGTTTACACAGCGCAGAATGCTGAGCTCAAGGTAAATAAAAGAACAGGAGCACTGGTGAAAACCATCACGGAGCTAAACGACATGTATGTAGATGGATAGAGGGTTTGTAGGCTGAAGACACGCCTGTTTACCGCTTCCACACAACATGCAACATATAGAAAAGGTGTGGAACGGGAGCCAGTTTTACACTTTTAATTTTTCAATTAGTTTTATCAGAAAAGTCCTGAAGGAATGTGGCTTTAATAGAACGTTTATAAAGCAAAATATCAAATTATTCCTTAAAAAGATCAAAACTGATCATTTGATCAAGTTTTTCACCATACTGAAAAAAAAAACATATCTATTGGCTCTACAGACAATAAGTGTTGGCTTATATTGTAATGGTTAATGTAATGGTTTGATAATTAATTTTCAAAACTAGTTACAGCTAAAATTCTCTTATTTTAATTGAAAACTAAACATTTGATGTTTGTTAAAGCCACACTCCTGAATTTTGCAGATATATGCTCTCTGTCGCCCTCTAGAGGCTTGCTGCGTAACGTCACTGTCGTAACATTAAATATCTCTCTAGGGCATAAGTGGCATGTTTACTTTCCTAATGTCAGGCAAAACAACAAAAACAAACTTTTCCACCTCCACACATTGAATAAATAGTTTTATCAAGACTGTAACAACTTTATGCCCGACCAAACACAATAACCCCGGTGAAATAATTTATTACTTACCTAGCCATTAGCAGCACGGCTAGGACAGAGTGCGTAGTTCACATCGTTCTTTCTAAAAGAGCTCTCCAGCGAGGAAAAGACGGACCATTAATAACTCTGGTCTTTGCTCTTGCTCTATGACGTTCTTCTTTTCTTTTCTCTGATAAGGGATTTCTAGCTTTCTTTGCTGGATCTGCCACTGCTTAAGTCTCTAAACCGCAGGTCTACGTTTTACTACTATGGCAAGCCAAAGGGATAAAGAAAGTGTAAGTTCTAAACTCGCGTTATGTCCGCCAAAACGCGCGTTTAGAATTTAGAATGCGCAATTTTAGAACGCACGTTTTTTTTGCCCACTATGGCGTCAAAACTCACGTTCAAGATGCATGTTTTGGCGGACATAACGCTCTTTTAGAACGCATTCTTTTTTGCCCCCTTTGGCTTGCCATATAGTGCCGTAAAGCAACACGCAGTCAGTAATTCCGGTGGTGGACCGTGGGTCAAAAACTGTATAGTGCGGTAAACTGACGTGGGACCCCCTAACACCATCAGAGCTCCGAAAATGAACATAATAGATGAGATTATGCTGCCAAAATTTTACAAAAAATAATATTTTAAAGTGTAAAGGTTGCGGAATGTGTCTTTAATGAAGTTTTCTTGATTTCCCAGCCTTGAGAGAGATGAGGAGGAGACCTTGCCGTCGGGCCTCGGGAAAGGAGATATTCACTCCCAGGTGTGAAGATGCTGCAGGTGATGGACTTCAGGCCACAAGATTCAAAAATGGAACTAAAGGGTCTGGAAAGAGAGAGAGAGAGAGAGAGAGAGAGAGAGAGAGAGAGAGAGAGAGAGAGAGAGAGAGAGAGAGAGAAGGACGGTCTATAGTTTGTGTGAGCATCATTGATGCATAGTGTGAAGGGGAGCACAGGTATGGAGTTAGTTTTGTTTCTTCATTAACCAGTAAAAAACAGTGGCGGCCGGTGACTTTTTTTTTGGGTGGGGCGCTAACCACATATCACCACTAGGGGACGCCAAATTACCATTGATTCTTAAGCATCAGCGTCACACAACTGACGGTCACAGTAGCGCTTCCGGCAACAAAGTTGTTCAAAAGGTTTTTGAATATATTAAGCATGTTTTTGACAAAAACATTCATCCATTCACCCATATATTACACAAACTGCACACACGCTTAAGGGGAGTAGGCTAAATCTAATCAATAGAATCCACTTTTTACAAACAGAACACCCATAAGCTGTAAATAAACGTGAGGCCGTAAAATAGACGCTACACGTATCCAGAAAAACACACAGTGACACAACGCAAGATATTCACAGAAGCAGCCGGCGTTTAGATTAAAGCCCAGACTCACAAACAAAAAGTACCACTTAGTTCAAACCGTATGGAGCGGTGCTAGCCGCTAACGAGGCAGCATGCTGTTTCCTGAAGCCAAAAGCTAAAATGAGGCTTACCTGCAGGTTATGGCCATAATCCGTGTGGTGTAGTAAAAATAATCCACTCGGTTCGTGAAATTCTACATCCCAACGTAAAAGCTTAGCTGATCAGACTGTTTGCTGGCATTGTTTTGCCAAAGACTATATAAGAGTTTTGCCCGCTCGAGTGTTTGATGCATTCATCATTTTCCTGTTTACGTGGATTCTCTCTCTGTGATTGGTTAACACGAAAGCCAGCCAGCTGAAAAAAACTCAACAACAAGCAATTCGATTGGCTCAGGTTTCACACATTGGAACCTACTAGTAGCGTTTCCTATGTCAGGTTTTGAAGCAATTATCTTTATTTGTCACTGATGATTTCACAATTATAGCAAAGATGTCTAAAAGGTTGGACAACAAAAAAATATTCAGTGGAAGTAGTGTGTTGCTGCTGTGACAAATTGGCACAGATGGAGCCACACTGTGCCAGCCTGTGGAAAGTTTTCCCCTCAGGGCGGGGTGAACAACCTGACCAATCAGCGATCTCCTCCCCCTGGTCTGAGCAGAATTCACCAGGTGAGGCGGCGACGATCGCTAAAAGATGCGACCAACCGCTCTCCTATTCTTTCTCGTTGTGGACGGTTTGGGGAACCACTGCACATGCGCCAGTTAGCCCATATTAAGTCAATGGTAAAGATTGCTGCGCCCGCGAGAGGACACGTGACAAGTACGTCGACGATTCGGCCGTGTTAAAAGTAAAAAAAAAACATTATTAAACACAGATTACACACAGCACTTAGTCCATATGGTGTGTATAGATCGTTTAGTTTACTTTTTATATTTTTTTAAATATATTTTGTGATTCCTATCTTCTTCTTTTCCTTCCTGTGAGTGGTGGGGCGGCGCCCTAGCGACCCCTATGGACGAGCCGCCACTGGTAAAAAATAAAAAATTCCAACAAAAAAAAGGTTCAATCCAAATTTTGAAAGTTGCAAACCAATTTTTTTTTAATCTTTCCTCAAAACATTAATTTGTCTATTTTGGGATGAATTGCAAAACAAATTAAATGTTATTTATGAGAGAAAATTAGGGATGGTGAGTGCATCTGTGGGGCAATCATATGACCAGTAACTGGTGCTCTTCAAGATCATGGAGAGATGTCCAGATGAGATCTATATGAATGATCACAAAAATAGTGTAATAAAAAAAATGTTGCGTAGAGCCATAAAATAATTATTTAAATAGAATGCTTGTCTTTGACCAGAGTCACATGAAGTTTTATAAAGAGACCAGGGATCGAAATATGGGGAAGCTAGGGGAGCCCGGCTCCCCTGAAAGGGTGATGGGCTGCCCTCCCTGACACACCCAGGGGGAGCCCAAAAAAATGGTGTTATAATTACTATTTACCAATCTGAATGAAGTTAGAGCTGTGTGTTTTACTGGGTTTGTATCAGAATTATAATTAGATTGAAAAGTCCATTAATTTGAAATGTGAAGATAATTTTCTGTGAGACTGAAGTCTCATTTGTGAGGAATTAATGAGCGCTCTGCAGCTAATCAGGGTGGAGTGATTTGGTCAGATAAAGGTGGAAAAGTGGATTATTATATTACTGGAAGGGTTGCATAATTAAAATGAACATTAAAGCAGTTTCTGCTGCAGTTGGTGGAGGTGGCACAAAGCAGCAGCTGCTTCTAGAACAAAAGAAATATTCTGCCACACCAGTCGTTAACCCAGTTATAGGCTGGTTTACAGTGTTGTGCCTTTTTGCTCAATGTGAGAATTAATCACAGCTTTGTCTAGGAGCCCAGTTCTGTGGTTTCACCCGCTAACCTGACGAGGACATTTCAGACATAAATTATATTCAGCAATAATACATCAGCAGGTCTGCCATGTTGGGCAGGGAGAAATCAACCAACATGATTATCTTTAGGGAACATTTGAGCTGCCATTTAACTTGGATTAAAAATAGCTAATAAACATTTTTTGTTTGTTCTGAAAAGATTAAAGTGCAGATTCACGGAGAAAGCATTTTTACTTATTTTTGAAAATGATCAGTCACTCTGAGTTTAACATGCAGGCTGAATGTGAAAATTCTCTTCTACCTCTATTTCTAGTTCAGAAAAACCTATCAGATCTACGTCACACTGTCATTTAACATTCATAGACTCACCCATCTTGGCTCACAACGGGGAAGACTGTTGTTGGTTTAGGAAACAGCAGAGAACGTCTCGGCTAGCAGAAGCTAACCGTTAGCATTAGCAACTCCACCACACAGCAGAACTCCTCCAGGCTTGTGTTAGTTGTGGAGATAAAACATCAACGTTGCAGAGCAAACAGAGTCAGTGGTAGAGTCGTGTTGCTGTTAGCCAATCAGAGGTGAGATGTCTAAATATCAGGAAATAAGATTCCAAATCCAGGCGTCTGAAGCTACTTTCTCCTCTGGCTGACGTCTACATCCTCAAACAGGCGCACTGGAGCTTTTTTCCCCCTGAGAATGACTTACAAGGCATTCATTCCTACTAGAGACCACTGCAAATGTATTAAAATATGAGTAAAGATGACCTTTAAAGAAATTTATAAATGTGATGACAATTCTTAAAACATTGGAGCCTTATATAAAGCCTGGAACCATCAGGACAATATCCCTACATCTTATTGAAACATGCTCTAAACAAAAAACTATTAAAGTAAAAAAAAAAAATGTAAAAAATATAGAGATGCTAAATAAAAGATAAAATATTTTGACATTCTATTTGATTTTAATAGTTTTTATGTTTATTTACACTTTATTATGGTCTTATTTGCCCCAAATAACGTAAAATATTTGTTTTTCCATTTTTTTCCATTATATGGAAATTAAAGGGTTAATAAAACATTTACTGAAATTATGTAATCTAAACAGTTGTTGTACAGGAAGCTTTATTTTGTTATTTTCTCATTTTTATCACTTTCACAATAGCAAAATTGTAGAAAAACAAATAAAAAGCAGTCGTTTAGGATTGAAAACATCAAAACAAGTAAATAAAATGTTATTGATTAATGCAAATTAAACATCCTGCTGAAAATGATTAGCAATTGTTTTATAAGTTGTTTCATTTAAATGAAGCATAAAATAGCCCAAAAGCATGAAATGAACATTTCCTGCCCCCTAAATACACACACACACACACACACACGCACACACACACACACACACACACACACACACACACACACACACACACACACACACACACACACACACACACACACACACACCTTTGTCGCCCACAGTAAAGTATCCAAACACATGTAGATCCTCCTCTGGTTCCTGTATCTGTATGGAGGCAGGCAGAGAGACACTAAGAGTCAACAGTGACCACTGGGGGGCGCTGTCACACCTCTGGTCACAGGAGGAGCTGTTAAAGAAGCTGAGGTCCAAATGAAGAACAAAACACAAGGAAATCTTTTAAAACAACAGAACAAATTCATTTTTCTGTAAAATTAGCAGCGATGTGTTTCATTTTCTCGCCCGTCTGCCTGATTCCACAAACACAAAAACATCCCGCTTCGATGCCCACTTTCATAACTTGTTTCACTCCATTTGTCACGTTTCAGTCGTGCCACAGTTTCTCTGGTGGAAAAAGCCATTTAGCAGCGTGACCTCTGGTTATTTTAGGCAGGAAGGTTACGTTTCTAATGAAGGTACACTCCATTAAACACTAATTTGCACCTTTATAATAAACCCATTATAAAACTGACAACGACATCGCGTGAACATTTTCTCTCTCACCATATATCTATTTTTTATTTTTCAGCTATTATCTCCAGCTAACTAATGTCGACCATTACACCGTGGGTGATCATTAGAGCTTTTTGAGTCCCAGCGCCCAGAGCTTCACCAGTTTGGCTTTACTCCAGCAGGCAGGTGCAAAACAAGCCAACATTAACAGCTCCGCTCTGACTTCAGGTTATTCTACAGATTGGTTTTGCTAGAGTTACCTTTTGACCCCGTGTGAGGGGGGGGGGGACAAATGTCCTTCCAAAACCGGACTCACATCAGCAGTTTCTGCTTGTAAGGCCGTTGATTAAAGTCTAATGGAGCTCCCGTTGTGACGGCGAACCGAGGCAGGAGTGGTCCATCTTTAAGAGACGTGTCATTATTTTGAAGCCTGCAGGAAGGTTCTTACAGCCACATCTGAGCAGCACGGTGACAGATCTCTGCCAAATGAGGGAGTAGAAACCCCTATTAAACCAGAAATGGCTCTGAGAGGAGCCCAGAGTTCTGATCACAGTCAAGTGGATGTGTTAGTCTAATCACAGCATGACCAGATCCTCCGCAGCAATTATGGCACCTCATCAGAAACTCAGTAATTCTGTCGGGTTTTGTTCTCCGCTCGTCAGTTTGTGACCATCTTTGATGAGATTATTTACTGAATCATGAGATGGAGACATAACACTTTCCTGTTTTTAAGCCAAAAAAGAAAATGCAGTAACTACATGAACTACATGCTAGTGTCTGAAACTAGAGCCGCAAAATCACACAAAATAAAATATAAATTAATTGTGACTTTCATGCAAATATTGTGCAAACTGACTGATTTAGTTTTTCTGAATTCAAAATTCATGTGTTCCACCCAACAGATGCTCACTTTTACCTAAAATTATTTACAGTTTTTCTCATTTGCTAAAACACTAAACCCTGTTGTCTGAACCAAAATACTCAGTTGCTTGAACCCACTGATTGAATCAATCACTCTTTTGACAAAACCATAAGCACGTTCCACCTGTTTAGACACCACTTGCCAACACATTTTCATTGTGATGCACCTGTGCTGCATAATGGTGAGCACAGGTGACAAACATCAATCACAAGTAAAGCACAAGTATCACCACTTGAACACAACTAAAATGGATCACACTTGTGTCTAATGATGTGAGGGAACATACACAGTGCTTCATCCTTATAGATGTATTCATGGGGTCTTTCCACTGCATCCAGTTGAAAACCCCTCTGTAGAAATAGATCTAGTTTTGTAAGTGATATGAAAAAAGTGATTTAGGCCACTACAGCATATCACTACGTAATCAACATTGAATGTGTCTGGATAATATGCCAACCTGTACGTACTGGAATCTTTGCTCTTTGCACTTACAGTAGTATTTGTATATTTTATATATTTTTATACTTTATTTTTAGTATATGGGCTTACTGTACACAAGTGTCAAATGCACAAGATTTCTGTTTTGTCTTTTTGTACAAGTGCTAAATGCAGTTATTTTTGTTTTGCAACATGCATTTCACCAATAAACATTTATTTCTCCAGCTTCATGTCCTGAGCATTGTGTTTTCTATTTTTCTACATAGTGTTTAGTGACTGTTCAGTAGTGATTGTCATTTTGATTGACTCGGGGCACGATTTGACAACATAGTTCAGTTGAGGTGAAAGTTTGGCTTTGCAAGAAGAGTCTGAGGTTTGGGGGATTTAGCTTGAAAATTGGGTTTTGTGTTCTAAAGTTAGAGAAAGGGAGAGCAGCTTTCAAGAAATGTGTCTTAGCAATCGAGAAAAACTGTAAAGATTGGATACAAACTCAAACCTGTTTTATTTTTAAGAACTTGTTTCCAAACTGTTCAAACTTTCCTATCATTCTTGAGAGAACAGTACCAACACATGATCAACAGATTTTATGAAAAAAAACGACAACAAATCTTTATTCAATGTCAATTCTGAATCAGATGTTGCTGAAATGAAAGAACTGTTTGTTTTTTGTAGTTTTAAAATAAACTTTTTTATTTGAACCGTTGATTAAAAAAATTATAAGGACAGACTGCTCTCAGTAATCATATTAAAAAGAATCTTGTTCCATGTTTGATAAACAAAGCTTCTGATTCAGTGGTACAAATTTAAAAAAAAAATCTGTCCAGTCCATAAATTTATTTTACATGAATTTAAAATGTTGTAATTTGGGCTTTTAAAGCTTGAAAAAATCTGAAAAAGTGAAACATTTACAACTGAACTATTATGTCATTTTAATAACAAATACCCCATAATCTGTTTAATTTGATTTATTTCCTATAACACAAACAGTAATAAATAATAAATAAAGGCCATTGCTACCTGCAGATTCTCCACCAGGGGGCAACAGACATGGTATTTGTCAGGTTTCTGACGAAGGCACTAATCCTGATGCTCCATCTAGATGCTTTAAAGCCATACTATGCAACTTTTTCATATTTTTAAATCATTTTCTTGAGCCAGTATGTGCTAAAATGACCCTTTACAGGGCTGATAAAATGACACTCAGACCTCCACCGCCCCTCTGTGGCCAGAATACCGCACTTGCAACTTCAGAGTTAGTCTTAGTAAAGTGGAGCTGACATACTTGGCGCTGCAGTCTGCTTCCAGCATGTTTCCTGCATGTTTTAGATCATGAACACAGCTGATTTGTTTGATGTAGTGATGAACCGCTCCTGTAGACACTAATGAAGACTGAGGAGACGTTTCAGCAGTTAGATTAAGGTGTTAAAAAGACCAACGCCCAGCGAGGAGGAGAGTTTCAGTTTCTGTTTTACAACAATGAATTAATAACTGACACTAGGAGAACATAATCTAGAACAGAGGTGCCCAATCCTGGTCCTAGGGGGCCGGTATCCGGCATGCTTTAGTTTGAACTCTGTTTCAACACACCTGATTTCAATCAGTAGGTGATTAGCAGGCTTCTGCAGAACTCGGTGAGCTGCTGCACAGGTGATTCAACCACTGAATGAAGTGTGTTGGAGCAGAGAAACCACTAAAACATGCTGGATACCGACCCTCCAGGACCAGGATTGGGCAACCCTGATCTAGAACATTTAAAAGAACCCAAAGATGCAACAGACTGATGCAGAGGGATGGGCACAAGTATCAATCAATAAAAAAATTCAATAGGAGCATGATTATAGGTTGCTTCTGATTTTTATAACCAGGCAGAAACAGCAGAGACCGTGTCGGAGCTAAAGAAGAGAAGGCCCTAAAAAAGGTGAGCAAAACCAAGGACTATTTAAACAGGGTGGGTGGGTAATGACATAAAAGCTGACGTAGGTGTGAAACACTGAACAGATGAAATAAAGAACAACTAAACCTAAACAACCTGGATGAAACAAAGATAACAGAATAAAAACCAAAAATCATGACATATTTAAATATAGCTTTGAACAATATTTCTATAAACAGCTCCTAAACCATCACATGTTGTCGCTTTGCTCACTGAATCCTCTGACACCTCATTATTCTGCTATTTGTGCTGAACTTGAAATCTGCCTCAGCAGAATTATTTTGATCCATTTGGGGGCAGCAGAAACAAGCAGAAATCTGTTGATTTCATCCAAACCTGGACAAACATCAGGACTGGTTCCTACCATCATGGTCTGATTGTTTTTATGTCTGTTTGGCTGTTTTGGATTGTTTCCATCAAATCCATAAGAAGATGTTACATTTGTGATTAGTTTAATGCAGCAAAAGGTGCTAGGAGATGAAATTCCAGTAAATATGGAACAAAAAATGTTAAAATTAGGTAAAAAAAAATTCACATTTTTTAGGCTGCAAAACATTTAAAATGTTAATCAGTACAAACGAGGATTCTGAGATGACATAACTTTAAAGGAGACATAATGACTTTTTTCTTAAGTTAAAATAGTTCTATTGCTGATATAAAACATGTTTATGGAGTTCTTTCCAAAAAATCCCTCTCACATAAAGAGATTTCTGCAGTTATATTCTTGGCAGTTTCAATACCTAGAATAAGTCGTTTCAGGGCTCTGTCACTTTAAGAAAACAACACGGAGCTGGCCACGCCCACTCATCCCCTGATTGGTTGCTATAAGCTGAGAAGCTCCCATATCCAGGAAGGGATTGGAATAGAGCCGCTGCTCCTCCAGAAGCAGTTGCTCTCCTCCAAGTGGGGAGGCTTTATGCTAATTTCCTCATTTGTGACATCACAAATGGGGGCTTTTTGAAACGGCTTATTTTAGGCACACAATTCCTAAAAGCAAATACTAACAGAAAACAGATGGATGGATTGTTTTACACATTTGGAGTTTTTACAGAGGCAGCGGAGACCCACATGGCAGCACAAAAGGATGTAAAAGGTAAGTTTTGCATAATATGTCAGAAGTCATGATTCTCCTCATGGCTTCATTTAACTAGAAGGTCTGGATGGAGTGTGAGGAGTTCACTGATGTGAGCAGGACCTCTCAACTTTATAGACAAGAGCGAGGATTTCAGATGGAATTCTGATTTAACCAGAAGTCAGTGTGAGCAGAACTGAAGCAGAGTTAAAAGTTCTCCGTTGGCTTTAAGAAAAACTGTGAAGATAGTTTCTGCTGCTACAGAACACCGTTTGAAGGAAGGATGCTGTTGCTGCTTTTTAAAGCAAAGAATTTGTCTTAAATAATGAGTCCAGCGCTGCAGGAGCTCCTGACCCAGATAGGTAGAACATGCATGATCAGAATCACACAAGAGAACTTTCTCACATCCGTGTTTTCAGTCCAGCTTATTATTTCCATTCCAGCCTCCAGACCCAGCGAGCAGGTCTGCATCTATCGACTGTGTGGCAGAGCTCCACTCTGCTTCTTCATCTCAAACACTATTGATCAGGATTTGTGTCTGCCCACCTTCTCTAAGTCCTTCACTCCTAAACATCCTCCCTCCCTCCCTCCTGGTCTCTTCCTTTCCGCTAACTCTGGTATTTCCCAATAAAGCCCCCCTCCTGTCTCTTGGCTTTTCCTCTCTCTCTCTCTCCCCCTCCTCTCTCCTCCCTGTTCTCTCCTCAGATGGATTCTTCAGTCAGTCGTGTGGAACTGGAGCGGCTGCTGGAGAGGCTGACACTGGGAGAGAGGCAGCTCGGAGCAGACGCTGGGTCGGAGCGCTCAGTTGCTTCAGACAATCACAGGGCAGCCGGAGACAGACAGGAAAACAGACAGAACACCACATCAGGCAGGGAGAGACAGGGGAGGGAGGTAAATATGTAACAGGATGTGGTTTCCCTACGCTTGCACAACATAGTTTTAGCATGACCTAAACGCTCCGAGTGCACAAGTGTGTTTGAGCTCCGTTAGAGGAGGTGAGGGGGGGACGACGAAGCAAACCGCTGGAGCTGCTGCCTGCTGGAGGATTGGGTTTCCTGATCTGAACCAGTCCTACATCCTCTCCTCTCTTACTCCTAAAGTGGCATGCAGTTTTCTGAAGGGAATTCTGGTCCAGCTGCTGGATTTGCCTCCAAACACTGAACTTCTCACCCAGATTGTGAAACAGGTACGTTTCTTTTTTCCCAACCAGATGTGTAGGTTACTGCTGCTGCTCTGGATGGCAGCCACTGTAAACTTGGACCGCATGGTAGAAAGTGTTTACTGTATACAACACAGAGCTGATTCGTCAGAGGATGCCGCAAGCCATGAGATTTTGGGTTTTGAGCTTCGTGTTCAACACAGATTTAAATCCTCAGCTACCACACACTACGTTTGTTTGTTCACATGAGTCATACTCGCGTGTATTTAGGATGCACATAGATCTGGATCATGTGAAACGCGGTGGTCACAGATTAAATCCAGAGTGTGTTGGTTTCTCCTCTGAGGAAAGAGACCAGTTGATTTACTGGGATGTTTCTGGATATTCTCTCATGTTTCTGCTGGTGTTTACATTCATCCATACGAGAGGAAGGAGGTGAAAGGGAACGCAAACGGAAGGATTTCAGGAGGTGAAGGAGGAGCAGGGAGAGGCTGGGGGTGATGTCAGGGTGAAGGAACATGAGGGCACGAGAGGAAAAGCCGGGGTGGGGGGGTGAGTGCATGTTTCAGTGAGAAAGTGAATGAGTGACTCCGTCTCAGTGAACTGCTGTTAATTAGTTCCAGCTGGTGAGATGTGGAGAACCAGCCGGCGATAACTCGACAGAGTGGGAGGGGGTCAGGAGTTCTCCCTCATGGGCACATACTTCAGCTGCATCCTCATGGTGACCCCTGTTGACTTACAAATAAAAAACACACTTCTTATGCTTGTTTACACTAACATACTCTTCTTGTTCTTCATCCTAAATGATTCCTATCAGCTCCTGTATCTTTAAGCACCAAAAGGTTCTGCTAACTTTGATCATTCTGATTATTTACCCCAAAAACAGCAAACCAGAGCGATCAAAACCGCTCTTGATTCTCTTTTCTAATCTGTTTCTTGACCTCTTTTGGAAATGTTTGCAAGAGTTTAACAAAGCTACAAACAGGAATTTGACAAATGTTTCACTACTTTCTGTTGTGGTTTGCAAAAGCTGATCCAAATTATTTAAGCATAAAAAAAAGTAGTTTTAACAATCTGCTCTTATCAATCAGGCACTATAGTCACCATAATGGTAAAATAATAGATGTATTCCATTGTAAGGGTGGAATAATGACAATAAAATAACAATAATATTGTTAAAAGTCAATTTTACTCGTATCTTAATGCATCTGTGGTGGTCTCTAGTAGGAATGAATTACTTGTAAGCTGTACTCTGTGGAACAAAAGCTCCGGTGCGCCTGTTTCAGCATGGAGAATTTAGCTGGAGGAGAAAGTAGCTTCAGACGGCAGGATTTGAAGTCTTATTTCCTGATATTTGGACAGCTCACCTCTGATTGGATAATAGCAACACGACTCTACCACTGACTCTGATCTGCAACGTTGATGTTTTATCTCCACAAATAACACAAGCCTGAAGGAGTTCTGCTGTGTGGTGGAGTTGCTAATGCTAACGGTTAGCTTCTGCTAGCCGAGATGTTCTCTGCTGTTTCCTGGACGCTAAACCAACAACAGCCTTCTCCGTCACGAGTGAAGATGAGTGAGTCCATGAATGTTAAGTGACAGTGTGACGTAGATCTGTCAGGATTTTCAGAACCGAACGTTCAGAAGCTAATGCAGGAGCTAGGTGTGGGAGACTATTTTCATGTTTAGCCCGCATGTTAAACTCAGAGTGACTGATTATAATCAGAAATAATAATTAATAAAATGTTTTTTCAGTGAAGTTGACCTTTAATAAATTACCTGTTTCTCAGAATGCTCAAACCACCGTTCTGACCTCATATTTATATTTTCATTCATTTGGACCAGTGAGACTGTATGAAGGTAACTTTGAACAATGAAGCATTAAAGGTTTCTAGAATAGTGTTTTTGCTTTTATTAAGGTTGGTCCAGAGATTTTTTTTTACCAAAGTATTTAATAAAGGAAGGACTGAGGCTCCTTTTCTTTGCATTTTAGACAACCTGAGGAGCTCCATCACCTATTTTACTATTTAAAAGGTCCGGTCAACCATTTGGCAGTGTTATTAAAATTTTAAATAAACTGGGATAAAAACAGGAAATTATGGTGTTTGACTAAAAAGTTAAACATTATTTAAATCAGTGCCACAAATGAATTTTAAAAAAGATTTTCATAGCTCCTTTATGGCTTTTATGTCATCAGGTATTGTAGAAAATGTTTGTTGTGGAGAATATAATTTGTTTAGAGTTGCATACTTGATAAAAATCAGATCTATCCTAACAAGTGAAGCATATTATTTACATCCTGTCATGATGCAGCCCAGAAGAACAGCTTGGACTTAATTTCTTGTATAAATGTCAGCAGTGTTAGCAGCACATGTAGGATAGCAGCTTCACATGTGAGCAGATGGCAGTGTGAAGTGAAGCTGTTTCTTCACAATCAACTGGTTTCACTTTCGTTGGAAAGTTATCTGTGTGGGAGGCCTACTGGCAGAAATGTGATATATTTTGAGCTCCGTGTACATTTTATTGCATTTATATCAATTATGGAGTTCCTCAAGGATCCATCTTGGGACCAGGGTTATTTCCATTGTTTGCTTCTTTTGATCTATACCTTTCAGTTTTATACAGATGATCTAGTCACCCTTCCTGACTCCTAACTGGAATCAGAAAGAGACAACTTTAACATATCAGCATCAATTACTGAATTAATCTTTAACATCTTTTGTTAGTTTTTAAAGCCTTGCTTGGTTTAGGACCTAAATATGTCCTTGTGCTTGAAATATCCACCCACTCACTCTCTATATCATGCCAAGTGAGTAATGGAGATAGCCTGGTGGTGTTTCTGAATTTATGACACTACTTGTATGTAGCTAAGTACGTGCTAAGTATCACATAAATAAATCCTGGCAGGAAATAACTGAACATGTGACTGAATCTGAGATAATGGGCAATATTTTAACTTGCAAACTAATTTCTGGCCTAAAAACCTCCACTCTGGGTTGAATTTAGGATTTTTACAGCAATAAGTTATCAATACAACAGTTTGGAAAGAAAAAGTAAAGATACATATTAAAAATGTCCCAAAAATGCACAAAGACAGCAATTCAAATGCAGAAAATGTCAAAAGCACACCACATGTATCCTCTTTCATAAAAAATAACCAATACTTAGCTTGTTTAAACAGTTAGTCGAGAAGATCAAAGGTTACGTTTGCTACATATGTACAACATATCACAGCAATCAGTTTTGCACATGTGAGCACGCATAAATGCTGTACATGTACATGAGCACATGAACAGCTGCACACATCCTGAAACATCATTAGGACGTGCACAGGCGTGCACATGCACACAGAAGAGGAACGGCTATCCATTGAAACCATATGGCTTCCTCACTGGCCACACTGCAGCACGTCTGTTGTTGGAAATGTGGAAGTGATTGTGGTTTGGGCTTCGCTCTGCTGCAATGTCACCCTAAAACGAGAGTCATTACTCAAAACACAAGGTGGAAAAGGCATAAGCACAAACATTTAATTAACCAGCAGAAACCCCCAAGGAAACATGTGAAAGACATGTAGATGTGTTTTATGGTCTTTTGTAAAGACTGATGTTTAGATTTTGAAAAAGAATGTGCAATGGGGTCTAAAGGTGCAGCTATTTGGACAACAAGGTGTACAAAACAAATTACATCGAGTAGACGATGAAGGGAATCATATCACCGTACATTATTCTGCAATGCCTTACCTATCCTATCCTATCTTGCATGTTGTACCATGTTATGTACCATAGACCGTATCCAATATTGAGTCCATTGGTGCCTGACCAATGAAGCAACTGCACCCCAATTATAGCCCACCAAGCCATCCTATATATGTAAATATATAGTCTGGCCATGACCCATAGAAAATATCCAGTCATGGGGCGAAATCTACCGTTGTCTTTCAAACGGTGTCCGCAAGCATTTGCACAGCGCTAGGATCAATCGGAACAACAAAGAAAGTGAAGTATTTATTAACTACGGAAATCAGTCAACAGGGCAGTCCGCCATACACCATAGAAGAAGAAGCAAATACATCCTTTTTCAAAATAAATGACTTAAGTACCTCTATCTGCTCATGTCTAAAAGAAAAATCTAAATAGTCCAAAGTTGATTCCAAAGCTGTTTCAAACGAGCGTCGTTCCTAAGCTGACGCCATCATTGTAGTTTTTCTCCATCATAGCTCTGGTGCTAAGCCTGCCCAGCAAATCTAGAGTGCTGTGATTGGCAAGACACAAAATTGCTAAGGCCAATGGTAGACCTGCTGAGGCTACAATGGAGCGTGGCTAGACCGACCTGCAGAGCTAAATCGTGTCCTACTGCTATAATTTATCTAGATTTCTAGGCTAGCTCACACACTGCTAGCTGAATGCTGCTAGCAAGGCAGCTAACAGCTTTAAATATGAAATGTAACAAATGTGAAAGTTTAGGTCTTTAAAGCATAAAAACAGAACTGCGCCTTTTTTTGATTGGAAATAAAACAAATCACAGTAAAGCTTTGGGTTATTATGCTAATCGTGAACACAAGACACCCACTGGCTTTTGAAAGTTACAACCTGGAGATGTGATGTCACATTCACTGGTTCTGTCACAAGTTGTCACTAACAGTAGGAGTATTCCCCTTTTATGTTTATGGCAGCTGTGGTTGCATCATATTAGATTTCATATATCAAATCAATCCATGTGTCGGTTCTCATGTGTTATGAATCTTGTTTCATATATTAGGTCGGATCATATCTCACTACATTGTTTAACATTGCTCAATATGAAACCTATGTTATTGTATCAAGTCCTTGTTGTGCCATATCAGGTCATATATTCATGTATACAATTTATATAAAAATTAAAATCTTCTTGATTTGCTGGTGAAAGCGTGTCAGGACATGTTAG
Source organism: Aphyosemion australe (assembly GCA_006937985.1). NCBI lineage: Eukaryota > Metazoa > Chordata > Actinopteri > Cyprinodontiformes > Nothobranchiidae > Aphyosemion > Aphyosemion australe. Next base: position 905,850 of record SSNS01000086.1, read on the forward strand.
TTTAAACTGCATACAAGTGACTAGACAAGATATTTAAAAAAGATTTTTCTAAAGTAACTCAAAACATTTGAATTTGCAAAAGCGGATACATTGTCATAGATCAGTAACTTTGAAGAACAGAAGTGTAGCCTATGCATACACTGTAAAAATGGAAATGTTGAATTAACTTATCCAAGTTACGTCAACTGGTTCCACTAAAACCAATTGCTTAAATCATCATCATCATCTTTATTTATAACACACTTTTCAATAGCCAAAAGGCAAACCAAAGTGCTGTACACACACAAAAAATTTAAAACATCATTGACCCAAGCAAGGGCCCACAAGATATAAATTAAAACAAATAAAAGCAGGAGATAAAACTAAAAATGATAGAAAAAAAGAGATTAAAAATGAATAAGAACTGGCTAAAATATCTAAATTAAATGTAAAGAGTAATATACATTGTTATGTTAAAATTAAATGTATATTACTCTTTATATTTAAGCAACTAGTAGAACCAGTTGACATAACTTAGTTAAGTTAATTCAACATTTCATTTAGAGTGTAGAGTGGACATCACCCATTATACTTATCAGTTCGTCTCGATGTTCACCATTCTCATTGTAGTGCTGTTAAAAAACTAGACTCCCTTTCTAAAATCACAGAAAGAACTATATATACAGCATGGAAAAGGACTGAATGACCAATGAACATGTTATACCCTCTAAGGAGTCATTTTAATGATTAACTACTTTAGAAACATTGTTTTAATACACTCATTTTCATTAACCTTTATTGATGACCGTTATAAAAGCTGATTTTTGACCTTTATTATAAATTATCTAATAAAACCTGAGAATGCTGTAAGTAAATCTCCCATTAAAACTTAAATGCAACAAGAAGTAAATAATGTCACAACATACAGAAACTGTCATGTTTATGTCAGTTTCCTTCCCCGAGCCGCGGTCTTGTTTATTTTCTGACATCGTGTTGATTTTTCTTTCACTCCAGTCTTTTAGCAAACATGTACTTTAATCAGCTTTTGTTTGCTATCTGATCCGGGCACTGTGAATCCCTCTGTGGGGTGTGAAATTTGATTAAGGTAATTGGCAATCACTGGTGAATGTACACTCTACTGTATAATCTGCTCCACTCAGTATATAAAGACAAACACTTGCAGGCAGACGCAGTGAAACACTCCATGATTTCATGCTATGAGCTATTAAGGGTGCTTTTAACTGAATGGGATGTTTTTAATTTAAAGTTTTTCGGCCCATTTTCTGCTGCATTTATCTGATTTTAGGAAGAAACACAAACTTTTATTTCTTTTACGAAGATAAATTTAAACATATAGGAGTTTGATTTTGAAGTTGGCTTTTATCGTCTGTAGTTTTACAGGATGAAACTTTAGTTAATGGTTCAATAGAAAGACTTAATTTTTAAGTGACTTTTAGTTGTAGACCAAGTTAACTGAGAAACCGTTTTTACTTGTTATTTTTTAAATCTGATCGTTCACTCTGAGTTTCATGCAGGCTAAATGTGAAAACAGTCTTCCTGCAGTCATCGATAAAAAAACTGACGAGGAAACCTGCAATTGCACATCACATTGTCAAGTTAGCATTCATGGATTCACCCATCTTGACTCACGACGGGGAAGGCTGTTGTTGGTTTAGCCTCCAGGAAACAGCAGAGAACATCTTAGCTAGTAGAAGCTAGCCGTTAGCATTAGCAACTCCTGAACACAAAAAACTCCTCCAGTCTTGTGTTTTTGTGGAGATAAAACGTTGCAAAGCTAATGGAGTCAGTGGTAGAGTCGCGTCACTGTTAGCCAATCAGAGGAGAGATGTCTGAATATCAGCAAATAAGACTCCAAAATCTCTCGTGTTTTGCTCCCCTCTACTCTAGATTACTTGTAGTTCCTGAAACATATGTATATATAGGGGGAGAGAGAGAGAGAGAGAACTGAAGAAGAGAATGAAGATGGATGCTGTCAGATGGATAGAATAACTACTTCCTGTTTCCCGACCTACTTCAGAGCACAACAATCGACTCACAAGGCAATAATTTATACTAGAGACCACCTCAAATGTGTTGAAAAAACTAGTGAACTTGGTCTTTAATATGTTGTCATAATGGCGATATAGCTGTTATGAAATCGACTTCAAACTGAGCAGAAAAATGTAAGACTTTGAGTTAAAATAACACATAAAACGTTTGGTTTCACTGATTATTTCTCTTCGTTCTTTAAAGGAACCAGACTTTTAGAGACCTACTTACTCAGGAGCAGAATTTTACCTCGACCCGTGTTCTGGTGTAATAAGGAAAAATGTCCTGAGAGATTAAACAGGCTGGAGTTAAAACGAAGCCAGTGGTGGAGCTTTGTCTTCAGCTGAAGAAAAGAAAATCCGGCTCCCCGGATATTTCTTTATGGCAAACAGACTCGTGCAGTAATGGGTGGTCAAGAAAATTGGAGCAGTATTGATTGTGTAATGTCCAACATGGACATGTCAATAGGGTGCATAAAACTCTCAGAACTCAGCTCCAGCTAGCTTTAATAAAAAATGACCTGCCTGGAGCCAATTTCACAGAAAGCTAAGAGTCACTCATGGGAAATCTCCTCAAACCCCTTTGTAATGGAGGAAATATGAAAGGGGGCAACTGAAAGATTTTCTATATTCATCAGGTATTATTCTCCCTTTATTCAGTGATTTAAAAAAACAAACATTTTTTTTATTTAGCTCAAAAACAAGCAAAACATTTTGGATTCAGCTGGAGTCTGGATGATGCTTCGGCTTTATACTTGTGAAAAATGTACAAATCCCAGAGCGGAGCGGTAATCCACAGCAAATCAACCCCCTGACACACGCAGCGAGGAGAGGAGGTGGTTCTGGATGTATGGAGGAAAGGAAACGAGGGGATGAGGAGGGAAAGGTGGGGAGCTTATGGAGAAGGAAAAGAAAGGGAGGATGTGACAATGAAACGGGGAAGGCTGAGGGAGATTGGTGCCTATTCTTCTTCAGAGAAGAGAGCGGGCATTGAGGGGTTGGTTCCCATGGCGATGGCTTCCTCGATGGGAGTGTGTATATGGGTGTTTGTGTGTGAGGACACACCGGGCCTTGAGACTGTGAGGAGACGAGGTGGGCCAAGGCTGTCGCGCACCATGGAGACACTCTGTGCCTTGAATCCTCACACAGACTCTATTGTTTATTCACGTTCTCTCAGCCTTCATCCCTCATTTTCCTCATTATTGTTCCTTTTTGGGATCAGATTCATCATTGGCGATATTTATTGTCCAGACACTCAAAGCAAAAATAACTCAGTGAGCTGAAAATCCAATTCCACCTTCATCATCACGGTCGTCTCGTTGAGTTATCGAAGGTTTAGATGTGGAGAATTCTCCGACTTAGCGTTCGGGTTACATTTATCACCAAAAGCTTTTACGGTTCAAGTAAATACTATGTGATTACTTCTTTTATCACAACTTATTTATTTGATTAATTGGCTTTGGACAGTGTTTATAAAAATCACCCACTGTTATGTTTTAGTCAATTTGGTCAAACAGACTGAGTTTGGGCCCTTTTCATGTTTGCTAATGCTAATGTCTGAGCCTACACTGGATCAGCTATAGTTGAGGATGCTGGATCCTAGGGCACCACGTTTTAGCCCAACATTAAATCAGTTGTAGATGTTATCCAATGATTTTTTGTTGTGTTTTATTAAAACCCATCCAGTGGCTCATGAGGTATTTTGCTAATTAAACCCAAAAAGGTTCAATGGTTAATAACGATTTGAGCAAAGGTGATACAGATTATGTAATAAGGACGACTGTTGGGTACCATGAGACCAAATCTTTGGTCATTACCTGTAAAAAAGCTTTGTCAAAGACTTGTTTTTTGCATTTTTTGAAATGTACTGGTTTTAAAAGCTTGTCAACTGTAGATGAATTGGTTATTGTCGGAAAGTTTGCTTCATATTCATTGGTTCATAAGATATTTTGTAGAAAATCACGTCGAAATCGCAACCAAAGACCACCATGATTAGTGGTTACAGCAGGGGTGGACTAGGATGAAAATTCGGCCCCGTCATTTTTCCGTCCTGCTGGCTGTCGGGGGTGTGTGGGGGTGGGGTTCCAGCCCGCATTGGGTAAGCGGCCCACTGGGACGATGCCAGATATGCCAGATGGCCAGTCCACCCCTGGGTTAGGGTATCTTTTGGGGATCTTAGCTAGGGCTGCATTGTGTAGTTAGTAGGACTGTTGTCTGGCAGTTAAAAGATAGCATGTTCAAATCTTGGATACAGCCTTTCTGCATGTAGTTACCATGTTCTCCTCATGAATGTTTTCTTCAGATGCTGGGACAGGTTTGGGTCTGAGGTGGAGTGATTAGAACTGAGGAGGAGGTCAAGGAGCCAGGATCATGACAACAGAATGATGGTGGCAGAGGAGTTAAAGTGCCCATCTCATAAGTGGAGGGTTGTAGGATCGAGTCCCGCTCAGTCTGTCACAATCGTTGTGTGGTGGTCGGAGGGACCGGTGGCACCAGTGCTTGGCAGCTTCGCCTCCATCAGTGCGCCCCAGGGCAGCTGTAGCTACGATGTAGCTCATTGCTACCAGCATGTGAATGTGTGCGTGTGGGGGTGAATGACTGATTGTGTTGTGAAGCACCTTTGGGGGGTTGTAGAACCCTAGAAGGTGCTATACAAATACAGGCCATTTAGCATTTACCTCCAACGTTCTGAGAATTTCTGAGACATTTTGCCACAAGGTGAACGAATACACACATTCACACCAGAAACATTATGTACCGCCTCTTGCCTTGAGATGAGTGAAAAGCTCTAAGCTAACATGATAATGCTAACTGTATTTACAAGCTCATTTCAACTGTTTTTACAGTCATGCTGCAGGATTAGCAACACGACTTCTCATAAAAATCACATTTTCCTTTTGTTAAATCCTGTTCACCATTTTTACGGGTGTGTATTATCGATCTTAGATGAGCTTACCCAGAGTCCATCATAAATCTGATCTATTTTACCACTTAATCTTTAAGTCTGGCTCTGTTTGACTGCTTCCCGTCTGCCTTTCATCTCTTTTTATTTGCTTCGACTCAGACCAAATAAAAACTAAAATACATCAGAAACGTGTCAGGAAGCTTCACCGTCACAAACATCCGTTTAAAGTGGAGGGAAATCAGCTTTCTAATCTGCTGAATTTGCATACCGATTTTACAGTAAGCGTGCGCTATAGTGCATGTAAATGCATTCCCTGATTACCCGTGTCACCTGATGTGAATGTAAATGTTCTCACTGGCTTCTCCCGAGGCCAACGCATTAACATCCTGCATCAGCGTCCATTGTCATCTTGTCTCTCTTCTTTTCCATTCTCTTAGCTTAACCGTGGTAGGGTTAGGGGACAGGAAGGAAGGAAGATGGGGGGATTTCCAACTTCAGAAGCTCTTTAGGGTTTTAGCTGACTTGTGGAACAGAAGCTCAGAGGATCTGAGATGAATTCATCTCATACTTAGCCCTTAACTACGTGTGTCCTGTGACCTTTCCTAAATGTCATTAGATATTTTCTTTGTAATCCAGATGTGAAACTTGGTAGAAATTACTGCAACTGCTGCTAAATGACTCATTGAGCTCATTTGACAAGTGACAGTCAGCTTGTTTGTGAAACAATGTCCAGTTCTGACGTTACTTCAGCATGAGAGGATGTTCTTTTAGGGATCGTTTCAAATATTAAATCACCGATTTGTGGAAAAATGTAGGCTACATGCAACAAATGGCTAATCTTTAACACCTACACATGTCCGTGCATGAAAGAAGGGATTTTCCCCCTCTTGCCGTAAACAAAGGTTTAAAACCAGAAGTGTGTCGGGCGTGCGTCTTATTTATCTACTTCAGCAGTGCCGGGGTAAGAGAGGCGCCAGCCTTACCAGCTTCCTGTGATGCTACACCGTCAGCGCTTATCTGTAGGAGCAGGTATAATCGAGGCTAAAACTGCACAAAGATCCTCCGTGTGACAATAGTAATGTCAGAGAAACCAATAATGATTGTAGTGGTAAATTAAACACAATCAACCCCACTTATTCACCATGACTCTCTCTAATGTAACACACTTTTTTGCAGACTTGCTGAATGACCAAAATTCGCCAAGGTTGACCTTTCTCATCAGTGTGACCCAACTGTGGGATGTTTTATGTAAAGGCATGAAAATGATCATTTAAAGATATGAATCTAACATTTGCTGCAATTGTTTCAGTTCTTTTTAGATGATTGTCTCTTTTCTGCAGAGTCTTTGATTTTAGTGAGATCAGATCTCAAACAAACATGAAACAAAAAGCCTGTTTGTCAAATCCGTTAAAAATGCTATGAAAAGACTAATGTAGGTCACTAATTTGGTTTAAACTAAAAAAAAAACTGTTTTCACCCAGTCTTTGATTCTGGATGAACATTTTGTTCTAGGTTAGAGCCACAGTTTGCAGCACGTTTGTGGTGAAGGCTGGTTTATCTCAGCCGCTGACCTTACTGCTGTGGTGTTTCAGTTTCCACAGGTGTGTCTAGTTTAGCTGCATTTCCTCTTCTTTGCACCTAAAAGTTTGGCGAATGACTGTTTGTCATAAAGTTTGGCGCCTCTTTTTTTGGCAGTTTGCATAAACTCTAGAGTATTATGAAGAATCGTCAGATGAATTAGTCAGTCACTTCCTCCCTCTGCGCCATAAAAATCACTTTAACCCTTCTAAACTGGACAATCTTCTAAGGTTGATCCAGCTGACAGATGGGGGAACAATGAATGAATGAATTAAGTTTTTTTTTTCATTATGCATTTTAAACACTTGAGCATTTATTGCAGTAAGAGTTTTAACAGTAATCTGAATGGGTTGAAGCTAGTGCTTCTTCATGCCTATTCTAGAGATTGTTTTGTAAGAATAGATTAACATGAGTTTGATTAAAATGAGTAGGATATAATCTAAGCTATGTTCTAGATAAAACACAAGATAAGAAAATGAATCATGACAATTACATGACTTGTTATGAAACACGACAAAGCAGGTTTTTATAACAATGTCATACAACAGTTAATTAAGTAATAAACATGATGTCTAATAGGTGAATAGTTCTTTAGAGCTGGTATGCACACTCATTTACTTGTTCTTTATAGTTACACATGGGATCAAGTAAACGAGTCTGCACATACCAGTTGTATATTATTGGTTACCTTTCAGCTGAGTGAGGAGAAGACTTCTAGAGGACGGCCTGATGTCAAAAAGGGTAGTAAATGTCCAGGAGTTGGACTGCTGAGGACTGGAGGAAAGTCTTTTTTCTGTGATCTCTAATTGTTTGCATCATCTGGAGAAGTAAAAGTGAGTACTCCATCATCAATGTGTCCTGCAAACATTAAAGCATCCCAAGACCATTCTTGTGTGGGGGTTAATCTCATCCAAGATTCACAGTTCAGCCTTAAACATGGGCAAAAGTCAAAGTCCCACAAGTTGTCACACACACACACTGGTGTGTGTGAAATTTGTTCTCCGCCTTTGACCCATCTGCTGGGGAAGTGGTGAGCTGCAGACACAGCCGCACTTGGGACCATTTCCCCAATCCAATCCCTTAATGCTGAGTGTCAAGCGAGGAGGCATTTGGTCCCATTTTTTCATAGTCTTTGGTATGACCCAACCGGGATTTGAACCCCAATCTCCCAGTGTGTCTTTCCCAGGGCGATGGAGCACTGAACCAGAAGGCTGACTAAGTGGCTCAGTCATGTTTAGGAAATATAACCACTGAGAAATTGTGAGGCAAATGGACAAACAAACCCTACAAACTCTGACAAACTCCAGGAGCTGATATCTAGAAGTTGATTAACAGCATAATTTGCAAATGAAGAACCAACACTGCCTTAATTTTCTCTATTTGGATCAACTAAGAAGCAGCAAATATTGTTTATATCATTTTTGAACAGGTGCAAAGTAATTCGTTTCAGTGGTAAGAAATAATATTATTATTTTAAGAATTTTTTTTGTTTGCTATATGTTGTATTCCACTTATCACTGTTCTATTTAGTTTGTTATTGCATGTGTTCAAATTAAAATTTAAGTTTTATTTATATTTTATATAATTGTTTTTTACTTATTTGACCATATATGCACCTTGGATGAGTCTTTTCTGATTAATCTTCAAAAGTATCATCTATCTATCTATCTATCTATCTATCTATCTATCTATCTATCTATCTATCTATCTATCTATCTATCTATCTATCTATCTATCTATCTATCTATCTATCTATCTATCTATCTATCTATCTATCTATCTATCTATCTATCTATCTATCTATCTATCTATCTATATATATATATATATATATATATATATATATATATATATATATACACACATATATATATATATATGCATTCAAAATTTGGAACAAAATTTTTAAAAGATGTGAGCAATCCCACAAAGACGCTCGGTCATGTTGTCTCTCCAGCGTGGATCTGTGGCGTTCACCACCAACCGCGCCACAGAGCTCCACTTTTCTTGTCAGATTAAAAAGATCAAAACTGAATGGGGCAGAGAGCATGAGGGAGATAAAGTGTGAGAAGAGAATAGAAATGTGAAGACTTAAAAAAGGAAGACTACACGGAGAAGAACAGAAGGAAAAAAGTGTCCCAATTAATGTCTCCCTCCATTAATCCATACCGAAGCCTTGCCAAGCTGCTGGGTTTGATCTATGCAGCGTTCCTATCAAAGGCGCGTAACGCGGTCCTGTAATGTGGGGAAGATCTCAGTCAGACAGCATTAAGTGCTGTCACTAACGCCGAAACATCTCTGAGCTGAAGAACGGCGGTTTGTATGATCGTTTCCACTCTGAAGTACAATTTCCTAATTAGAATAACTGCAATTTAAAGCTCCACAAGCCAATATTTCACATGAATAGTGGATCGAATGACATAATCTGAAGACTGCCTCTCACAGTGACAGATTTTTAAAAGACTTGCTGCGGCTCTACAGGCCTGATTTAGCTCATTGTTCTATTGTTTGAGTTTTACAGCCGGAAAATGTTGCTCTCATCGCAAAGATTCAGCCGTGGACCATCTGCTGAGCGCCGAGCGTTGGACAGACAGGGCGAGGAAAGGCTTGTGAGGATTTCACAGGAGAATATTTGTTGTTGGAAAACTAAAAGAGGTTGTTTTTGATAGCAGGATGTGTGCCTATGTGTAGGTTAAAGGTGATTTATTTATTTTTTTATTATTGCCAGATGCAACAGTTTATTCTAAATTATTGGGTGGTGAAAATCTGGTTCTCTTTAGTATTTTTACTATTTTTTCCAGTTTATTGGCAGCAGAAGGAATCTCTAAAGATCAGATAAAAATCTGCCCTAAAATCACAACCAGACACGTTTTCATGAATTTCCCCAAAGTGCACAGGTACCAACACCCCAGGTGTTGCTCTCAGGAGCGCTTCTGCAGACAGCCACCTCCTGAGGGGTGGGATTTGACCACCGCTTCATGAAAGCATGACTTCTGAGAGAATTATTTTTGAACAGACTGCGGGAGTCAGCACCACACAGTGGGACGGCGAATGAGCTGCTAGCTGCTGTGTCGCCTTGTAAAATGAATTTGACGTGTCTCTTTATCTCCACAGCTGGGTAATTTGTCAGTTTCTGAGTCTCTCTGTGAGACGTTGGTTGATAGATGCGTGTTCTCAAATTAACTGTGCTTACCTTTGCATGTTCAGACCGAGTGTGTCCATCACTCCCAGTTACTTTCTCATCTGACCTGATATTCATGTCTGGCTGATCCGTTTCCTTATTGAAACGAAGCTAGAAACTTTGTGAGGTTTTGTCCAGTCACCATTGATTCAGTCAGTTCACGTTCAACAATCACTTGCCAGAATTAGACCCATATCAAGTGCATCTGGGAAGACGTCTGTAGATTTCTTCAAATTGCTTTAAACAAAAGAAAAAAATCAATAGACTCACCTTTTATAGTGTAGCGAGTCCCCAGAGGCGCTGGCCCCTTTGATCAGAGCGCTGAAAGCAGAAGAAAACCTTGAACTGAGCGATTTTGTTGACTGACACTTAGAAAACAGAAGCAGTGGTGTTGTCTATCACGTTCAGCACAACTCAAAGTGCTCTGGGACTTTTTTGGTTGAAAGAGGTCAATGCTGAGTGCATCCTCGCCCCAACAAAGCATCAATCTCAGCCTATGAGACGCGAATCGGATCGAATCAAACCGTAAAATGCCATTAGCAGGAGACAAAAGCAAGCAAAACACCACGAGGATCGTTCCTAATTCAGCAAAAATGAAATCAATGTCTCTCTCTTCCTGTTTTTGTTTTCTCATATCTGCCCGGCGTCTGCCTTCCATGTAAAGTATCTCTAAAGCCCTGCCTGTCAATCATCGGACACACAGTGGCGAAGAGGAGGTGAGGCAGGGCGGGCGAGGGCTTCGACTGCCCAGAGCTACCACCTCAGAGGAGAAGTTCGAGGCAAGAATTTATATCAAAAATCGTATAAACATCTCATATTTCCTCTGTCAGTTCAGATCTAAAAATACTTCCTTTAGCCTTCACCTCACATCTTTTTCTCTGCAGCCTCATGGAGCCATACTAGACTCCTCCATGTTGTTTTCCTCTCAAACCCGTCCCTTGGCCCCGTCTTCCCCCAACATCTCCTGGTTCAGGCTGAAGACGCCTTCAGAATGTATATCTACAGCGGATTAACTCAACCTATTAACCTCTGCAAACACAAAAGCAGCTTCATGTTATTCCAACCCTGTGTTACACATTGCTGTATTAAATACAGGAACAGATGGCGTGAATAGCACTTTAGGTTGTGCTGCATCCATCTCACTGACGATCAACCCGCTGGCGTTAACGTACCACTGGCGGTAAATCACATTCTTCTGGTATTTAGCATTTTATTGGAACATAATAAAATCATTAAAGTTCACTGAGAAACCGTTTTTACTTGTTATTTTTTAAATATGATCAGTCACTCTGAGTTTAACATGCAGCCTAAACATGAAAATGATCTTCTACCCCTGTTTCCTGCATAAGCCGCTGATAGAAAATAGATGGGAAAGTGGTCGGATTAGAACAAGCCTGTGACATTAGCACGTCATAATGTCAAGTTAACCTTCATGGACTCAACCATCTTGGCTCACGACGGGGAAGGCTGATGGTTTAGCCTCCAGGTGAGAGCAGATGATGTCTTGACTTGTAGAAGCTAACCGTTAGCATTAGCATCTCCACAACATGGCAAAACTAATTCACGCTTGTGTTATTTGCATAGACATGAATAGACGACCCATTGGGTGCTGGAGAGCGTAACAGTGTCGCCGCCATATTGGATGGGTCTCCTCATTGTCCAAAGTCAATGCAGAGTTAGCAACGATGGTCAACATCACATGCAGCTGTCAGCTTTACAGATGTTGATCTAATATGTGGTGTGATCGTTGCAGAGAATCATCCTCATTACAAACTCAAGTGTTACCAGGTCGTGCAAAACGGTCACATACTGATGTAGATTCTCAAGGTCAATCATCAGAGTCAGAAAAAGGCAACTGAACTGATGTCTTCAAGCAAAAAAAGAAGTCCAGTTGCCTTTTATGGATGTTGATGTTTCTCCAGATCCAATTCATTAGCAAAGATCGTGTCCCATCTATGAATGTTTTACAAGTTTATTAGTGAGGGTAGAGGAGCTAATCTAAGGTTTCTGACCAGACCTGCTGATAGGAGACTAGAGAGGAGGTTTGGTTTCAAGGCCTGGATTAACGAGCTGACTAGGAACTCAAGTAGGCACCATGAAGCATTGGTAAATGGTTGAATGGACACGAAGAACAAAGTCACAGCAGCTGTTTACATTTGAAAAGTGATGAAACCATGAAACACACACACACACAACTCTCTCAGTGTGTGTGTGTGTGTGTGTGTGTGTGTGTGTGTGTGTGTGTGTGTGTGTGTGTGTTCTGGTATTAATTACAAACCCATCGGTCCATTTCTGAGGCTTGTGCGGATCAGATTGTGATTCATAAAGTCCAACAAAGGAATTCATGTCCGAGCCAGTGGGAACAGAGATTTTCATGACAACTGTGATGAATCTAACGCTCCGTCTCTCTCTCGGCTCTCCTGTCGTATGCTGATCACCTCTTTTCTATTCAACACGCTCTAATTGCACTCCCTCTCTCTTTCTGGACCCTGTTTGCCATGCATTACCCCCGCCCACCCCCCACTTTTCAGATGAACAGTCTCCATCCCGGCCACCCCCATTTATTCTACCTCCCTTGATTGATTTTCACCTTTTCCA
>SSNS01000086.1:918278-933929 GCA_006937985.1 Aphyosemion australe
CCCCCCCACACACACACACTCACACACTTCCTGTCCTGTCGTCTCTGAAGCGACGGGCGACTCGTCCCGCGTCGGCCTGTAATTAGAAAAGATAGAAAAACCAGAGAAGGTTGCTGATCAGCTGCAGAGGAAGGAGAAGGCACCGCTGCCAGACGGCCAATTTTTAGTTTAATCAGCATCGTACAATAAGGTGACACCTGCTCCGAGATGCAGCCTCAGGAGGCGGGCGGGCATGTGGGCACGGATACGGTACACCAACCAAGTAAAGGAGGCAGATTTCTACAAGCTTCCTTTTCCAATCATCTCTGTTCCTTTTTTTGAAAAGCAACCAACATCAACTCCTGAATTCCAAACTAATGAATATTTTAGTGATTAAAAGTCAGTTGGTTTGTTGACTACAGTGTTGTGCAAAAGTTTTAAACCACCCCTGGTTTGAGTAATCCTCCTATCTTCCACCCAGGTTCTCTCCAGATTACGTCAGACAATGTTTTTCAGAATTTGCTTTTTCCCTCATGCTGCGCCTGTTTCTTGCACCTGACCATCAGGGGAATGTTGTGGAGTCTGTGTTTGAAATTTTAGAAAAGCAAAGGACTAACGGACTGTCAGATCCCCAACAGCATCTGAAAGCTGTGTTTTTAAGAAACAGAGAAAGACCTGACCGGACCTGAGAGATGCATCGTTCGACTTTTTGTCAAGTTTTCAGATAAAAGCTCTTTGGGAATGACTGATTTGGTGCTAAAATCCTGCGTTCTAGCAGAAAAACTTTGTTAACTTTAGTACTTTTGAAAGATTCAGCTGCATAAATTGTATGTTTGTGAAAAGCAGCAGGTAAAACATGTTACAGGAGGGTTTGGCTCTGTGAAAGTAAAGAATAAAGAAATTAGAGGCGGTTTAAAACTTTTGCACGCCGTTCCAGGTCTTTGTGAAGTGAAATCCTGTGGTTCTGTCCTGCAGGGTCCGACTGTGACCGAGGAACTGTGCAGCCATGGGCTGTGGTCTGCGTAAGATGAAGCCGGTGTCAGAGGACAGCAGTCCAGGGAAGATTTACTCCACCCTGAAGAGACCACAGGTCGAAACCAAGGTGGGCGTGGCCTACACATACCGCTACCTGGACTTCCTGATAGGAAAAGATGGTAAGACTGATGTTTTACACTTTATATCCCCGTTTTCTTCCTTTTAATTTCCTCACGGATAAAAACAAATGCATCTTGATCACTGATCCTTAAAATCTCATTTAGCTGTTACGTTATGGTCATTTTCCGCTGCTTGGTCATAAATATGTAAATTTTAGTCTCTTTCATGCACAGCTGAGGTTATATGAAGGCTTTTGCTGCATCATGTCACTGCATAAGACATCAGTGCCCTTCACAAGTTTTACAAAGTGCTGATTTGCAGGACAAAACGAGTGTTTGGAGGTTTTTTATTCTAATAATTCCACCCAGAGTGTGATTACTCGGACCGCTCCCCGTCTCAAAATGCCATCGCACCGAATCCCAGGAGAAAACATTCAGGGCTCAGATGCTGAAGGGATCTGTCACTCATGGAATAAGAGCACGCTGGCTGTAATTTTCATCATGATTTTCTTGTAATGACAGAGCGTTAATTAGTGCTTGTTGCCTGTTCTGCAGCATCTATTATAATTTCCACTCTGACAGTTAGTCAGTCATGATTTGTGCTAATGATACAGAACTTTCCAGACCAAACCATGTCAGACATCCTGCTGGCTCCCATAAATTATTTATACCAGAGTTCATCTATCTATAGCAGCGGATGCAAACAAGGTAAAATAAAAGCAGCCTGGCAGGTTGAGTGTTTCGTCCTGAGACGGTCTCTTTTTTGGATCTGTTGCAGCTGGTCAGAGGTGGGCTGTAAGCAGCCAGGTGAGAGTTAACCTTGAAGTTTTCTACCAGGAAAAGAGACTCCTAGGGTGCCTGTGTTGTGCATGGAAATATAGAAATATAAAACGGTCCCCTCTGCAGATAGCACCTCTCCGCTGATGCACATATCACACATGATCAGAGAGCATCTTCCTGCAGAGTCACCTCCTCTTCTTCCTCCCCTCAATCAGAGGTGTTTATCAGATAGAAGATGGGTGTTGCTTCCTGAGAGAACCTGACAGCATGGCTCGGGGACATTATTCTGAGGGAGACGGACCTTTTTCCATGTTATGAAATAGGTTTGATTACATTAAGTTATCTTGACAAAGGCTAAACTAAAGTGGATGTAGCAAAGAGCCGTTTTAGGTTAATTTTCATAGGAGTTGATTGAGAATGAAAGTACAAAGTGGCGAAGAGGAAGGATAAAATTCTTTGTGTGTTTAACAAACTTGAATGAATGCATTTTACCCACAACTGTTTATACCGGAGATTTAAGTCATCTTATGTTGGCATCAGGGGTGGACTGGCCATCTGGCATACCGGGCATTGTCCTGGTTACCCGTTAACCCAACGTTGGTCGGTCTGGTCCCCCCAATTTGGAGAAATACCAAGGCTGAATTTTTGTCCCAGTCCAGCCCTGGTTGGCTAATTATGGTTATAACTGGTCAGACCTTAGGTGTAAACTCGTACCTGATCCGTCAGCACTCAGGTTGTGAATGACTCTATGACCATGTACACATGTAACCGAGTTTCCCACCAAATTAAGATATTTTTTTACGGTTTGGTCTGTCATCCAAACCAAAGTGAAGATAAACGGCACCAAAACCTATTCTTTCAAAAACTTTGACCAAAGTGGAAACCTGAGAGTTGTCAACATGTGCTTGTGGACATAAATAACCGGCGTTTTTGGTTTTGCGACATCACTTCCCACGACAAAACTGCTCTGAAATCACACGTGCAACCTGATTACACTTGCATGCATTTACAAACTCAGTTAATGTAGAAGACCAGAGGCAAATTATGACATTAATGACGGTTATTGTCCACCACCTAGTTATTCCACATCCAAGAAATGTTTTTCAGCAAAGACGCTGATGATTTGGGGAACTGCTGCTACCTACATGCATGCATATGAATGTACTTCACAATGCATTGGATTCTTTCTTTTTTTTGTTTTGCTAAAAAGAGGTGGTGTGTACATGTTTTTTACCTAGATAGACGGGGGAGGATATTCAGTTTCACAAAAACCCAGCTACAAGTGTACATGGTCTAAGATTTCATTGCACAGATATTCACAAGTGTGCAGATAGTTGTTAGCGTAAGCCCTGGTGTGGTGGCCGTCTTTGATTAAGCTGGTGCCAGGCAAGGTTTTAATAGTTTTGCATTTTTTTATTAGTTTTTACGTAAAATTTAAAATTCTATTTAGTTTTAATACGTTTTTACAACTTGTTTTTTAGTTTTAGTTTAGTTTTTATTTTTTGAAAATGCTTAGTTTCAGTTAAGTTTTTATTAGTTTCAGTAATGAGTCTTTTTTTGTAATATTAGTTACATATCAGGGACAAGAATGAATAAAAGCATAGATAATTGTTGTGTGTAACAAAATCCCAGAAAATCATCATAGTTTTTCAAAAATGTATTCAGATAGAACAGGTGAGCTACCATACGTTCCAGGTGAGTATCAAAGATATGGCAGAGTAACAAAAAAATCTCGGAAATTCTAACTTCCGAGTAGAAATAATGAACTGGAAAAACCCCCTAAGTCAGAGAATGTTTTTGAATCCAACTTTGAGGTTCAACATAGCAGCTTCTTATAAGATAAACTTGTAAGGGCGCATCTAAAATCGATGTTATGTGCGGTTGTATGTTCTCCGAGGTAAATTAAACGCACCAAGAGGTCCGGCCTCCACAGCATAGACATTGGAGAGAGAGTAGACGCCACACCAACCGCTATTCCCTAGGGCGGTCACAATTTCAGGGTCTACTTTTTATAAAGTCTTTGATTCACAGACTGTTTTGTTTTAGCAAGAAGGTCTTGGCTGGGTTTTAGCTACCGGTACTTTAGCTCCGTGGAGATTTGGAGCTCATGAACTACGAGGGAACGCTGTTCATAAACCTGTTCACACACGCCAGAATGAGCGCACTCACTTTGACGTTCGTCATGCAAAATACAAGCGAGTTCAGTTCACCAACGATCGTTTAATGAACACATTCATGTACAACACTGCCTGTCACTTCCTCCCAGCTCTTGCCGACATGACGCTCGATGTTGACTGACGAGCCGTCTGTTGTGGCACGCGCACACAAAAAAAAACTACTACCGGAAATTAGAATAAAACATAAACACGAAAACTAAGCTAATTTTCTCTATAAATTCAGTTAGTTTTAGTTAGTTTTGTTAACGCTCATTACAGTTTCAGTTAGTTTCAGTTTTTTATTTTAAATTCGTTTTTATTTTTATTTCAGTTAACAATTTTTTTTTTATTTAGTTTTCGTTATTTCGTTAGTTTTCGTTTACGATAATAACCCTGGTGCCAGGCGAGTTTGTTGTGAGAGTTGACTGCTCTAGAACCTTTGGGGTGAATTAGGTTGGAGACTGTGAGTCAGATGATCCTGGAATCACAAATGCACTTCTGGAAGAGTCGTCAAAAACTCCCACAAACCCTCTTTAACCTTGTGGGAAAACTTCCCAGAAGGGTTGAAGCTGTTGTAGCTGCAAAGCGAGTCCAACATGAACAAAAAATCTTTTGATAATTATTAGTTAAATGTGTAATATGTACAAATGAAGTAAGAATTACATCCTGTGGTCAAATTTAGGTTCTGCAGCACATTTTCAAAACACACAAGTGACTTTCTCACTCCTGTTCCGTGAGTTTCATGGCTGTAGCCAGCTTCCGATCAGTTATAAGTAAATAAATACATTTCACTGTAATATCGAGTTGTTGGTAATTGGAAAAGAAGTTTGAGATATTTTTAGAGCTGACTATTTGCTTCTAATTGACTGTTAGCATTGTTAGCTCAACGTTAGCCTCTAGCCTTCTTCACCCAATATTACAGTAAAACAAAAAGATGCCGGGGTGCAAGAGATAACTTCTGGGTCGCTCCTGTTTACTGGATTGGGGTCTTTACAAAACACTGTCGCGTTTTGCAGGCCGGTGTCGATTTACAAATGCCGGTGCTGCAGCGTTAGCTTGGCATAAACTCTGGCAAGGCAAGGCAAGGCAAGGCAGCTTTATTTGTATAGCACATTTCAAACATGGAGGCAATTCAATGTGCTTTACAGAGCAGGAGCAACAAAATCATTAATCAAAATACACAAAGAAATAATTCAGACAATTAGATAAAAGACATAGTCAAAAAAGTTTAGCAGTAAACAGTGCAGAAGGAGCAGCATAAGAAACATTCAATCATAGGCTAATGAATACATGAAGGCTTTTAATTTTAATTTAAAAGTTACTAGAGTTGGGGCCTGTTTGAGGTCATAGGGAAGCTGATTCCATCTATGAGCAGCATAGTGACTAAAAGCAGCTTCTCCCTGTCTGGTTCTGACCCGAGGTTCTACCAGCTGACTGCTGTCTAGGGATCTGAGAGCTCTGCTAGGTGTATATACAGGAAGGAGATCCAACATGTACTTAGGCCCCATACCATTGAGTGATTTATAGACTAGTAGAAGCACTTTAAAATCGATTCTGTAGTTTACTGGTAACCAGTGCAGAGTTTTTAGAACAGGGGTGATGTGCTCAGTTCTCTTAGTTCTCGTTAGGACCCTAGCAGCAGCATTCTGAATAAGCTGCAGTTGTTTTACGGCTGTTTTGGGAAGAGCAGTCAGGAGACCATTGCAATAATCTAGTCTGCTGGAGATGAACGCATGAATGAGTTTCTCTAGGTCTTGTTTCGACATGAGACCTCTGAGTCTTGCTAATTGATGGAGATGATAAAACGCTGATCTGGTTATAGCCTTTATGTGACCAGTGAAGCTCAGGTCTGAGTCAATGGTAACACCAAGGTTTCTAACCTGAGTCTTAGTCTTTATTCCTCTGGAGCCAAGTTGAGCAATAACTTCCATCCTCGGTTTTTTACTCCCAAAGACAATAACTTCTGTCTTGTCTTTGTTTAACTGAAGGAAACTTGACTTCATCCAGTCATTGACTTGCTCTAGGCACTGACAGAGTGAGTCTAGGGGACCGGATTCATTAGGTGATAGAGCTAGATAGATCTGGGTGTCATCTGCATAACTATGATAGGCAATGTTGTTGTTGTATATGATCTGACCCAGGGGGAGCATGTAGAGGTTGAAGAGCAGTGGCCCAAGAATGGAGCCTTGGGGGACACCACATGTCATAGTGATCTGCTTTGATCTATGTTCACCAATAGAAACAACATAACCCCTGTCAGCAAGGTATGATTGGAACCAACTAAGGACTGTACCTGATAGTCCCACCCAGTTTATGAGTCTATCTAATAGTATGTTGTGATCCACAGTATCAAAAGCTGCAGTGAGATCGAGCATCACTAAAACAGATGTTTTGCCTGAATCTGTATTCATACGGATATCATTTAATACCTTAATCAGTGCTGTCTCAGTGCTGTGGTGTTGTCTAAAGCCTGACTGAAAACCATCCAGGAGGTTGTTTGTCTCCAGGAAGTTGTTCAGCTGGATCATAACTGCTTTTTCAACAATTTTCCCAATGAAGGGGAGACTAGAGATTGGTCTATAATTATTCATCTCTAAGGGATCTAGTTTGCTTTTCTTTAGAAGAGGCTTGACAGCAGCAGTTTTTAATGAAGTAGGAAAAATACCTGATTTTAAGGAGTAATTAGTAATTTTCAGTACATCATCTTTCAAGCAATTAAAAACCTTTTTAAAGAAGTTTGTTGGCAGTATATCAAGACAACAGGTAGATGAGTTTAAGCTATTAACTATGTTTTCCAGTGTNGAATGAGTCTTTAAAAATGGCAGCTACACCACCACCTCTCTTATCAGGTCGAACCACATTTAGAGATTTGAAGTTTGGGGGTGTTGCTTCTATGAGAACAGGCGCACAGCTACTATCATTTAACCAGATTTCAGATAAAAGCATACAGTCAAGAAGATGAGCAGAGATAAGATCATTTACTAAAAATGACTTGTTGTTGAGAGATCTGACATTTAGTAAAGCCACCTTTAAGGAAATGGTGGGAGGACACTGCGCTGAATGGGACTGATAAGGAACCGCTATAACATTCCTTGGTCTGTATGAATGAACAGACATATTTTGCCTTGTAGAAATTATAACAGGAATAGGGAAAACTAACATTTCATAAGGTCCACATTTGTCCTGGAAACATTGATAAGGAACATCTTCCCTCAAATCTGGACCAGGTTCATATCAAACAGAGGATACTGAGAGCTGTGAGTGTGACAGGGAGATACTGTGTTGGCGGGCGGGGCAGGGGGTGAATTGCACAGGGTAGAGGGGTGGGTATCGGCGAGATGGATCAGGTGGGTCAATGAAGCTTGATGTGAGTTGGGGCGGGGGGAGGGATTCCTTTGGTCTGTCAGATTTGTGGTGATGTAGCTCTTCCAAGTGTTCAGAGGAGAGCTGAGTTACGCTATCTTGTTGTTTTGGAACATCCTGCGTGTTGACCTTGGCATGGTGAGCAAGGAGTACTCCTTTGTGATAGCTGACCTGCTGTGTTATGATATCCTGTTCTCCTTGGTGGGGGGTGGGGGCACGCTGGAAGTGAATGAGATTTGAGATGAAAAGTCGTAATCCATGTTTGTTAAGACGAATTCCGTCGGGTAAGAAGAGGTGTCTGCGATCCCAAAAGAAGTTAAAGTTGTCAATAAAAAAGATTCCCTTGGTGTGACATGCCTTTATCAGCCAAGAGTTGATGGAAAAGATCCTGCTGAATCGCTCAGCTCCTCTCATGACCGGTGGAAGTGGTCCGCTGATAAACACCCTTTTCCCCTGGGATTTTAGAGATTCCAGTAGAACGTCAAACTCCTTCTTCAGCATCTCTGATTGTCTTTTGCGGATGTCGTTTGCACCAACATGAATTATGAGCTGGTTAGCGGCTGGATGTTTAGCAAAGATTTCAGGGAGTCTTTGTACCAAGTCTGCGACTGAGTCCTTGGGAAAGCAGTAAGTTTTGGTGTTTCTGGCATTTAGGGCCAGATTCTTGACATGGAAATCCCCCACTATGACTGTCTGAGGATCAGCCTCAGAGTTTTGCCTCTTTCGACGTAGAGGTTTACTGATGTTTGCATTCCTTACCCTGTTTTGTGGGGAGGAGGGGGGGCTTCTCAGTTCATCTGATCCCGCTTCGTTCAGCAGTGGCGTGAATCTATTTTGAAGCTGTATGCCCGGTTGATGCATATTAATCCTCGTTTTTCCGGCTCCTTGCTGTTGTGTTCTGTTGACATGATGAGGCCTGGACGGAAGCGCTGGCCAGTCGTTAGCATCGGTGATAACTCCGTGTGAGGCTGAAGCCGGTTTTCCTCCTCTCGCTTTCCAGGGACATGGTTTACTCTTTGGCTTAGCACCAAGAGTATTCCATGAAGGACTGTTATTGTGAGGCAGAGAGCCCTCTGGCCTCTCTGTAGAGGAATTGCTGTTGCTGACCGGCTGTGGGTAGCCGTGTTCCTGTCCGGCATTCCGAGAAGATGAAATGGTGGTGTCATTTCCAAAGAACCCATTTACCTCCCAGTTTACCTCTAATCGAGAGATTTTATTCTCAATAACTGTGATTTTCTCAAGAAGTTTTTGGAAATCTTCTGTAGAAAAGGAAGGCATAGCGCTGGGTCCACGCAGTCAAGTCCCTGAAGATCAAAGACGTGGCAAAAAAGGGCTGAAGTAAACTCCTCTGTCAGTTTAGTAAAGAGATCCCAGCAATTTTAAAGAGTCCAGTGGTCACTGAGCAGAAAAATACTTTGGAAGAAAGACCTCATGGGTTCACAGATTGTAAACAGAGACTACGTCCCTCTTTAGTCTTTAGAAAGGAGACAAACTGCCAACCCCTCAGCCAGTTGAGAAGGAAATCTGTTTCAATGTAACCTTTCTTCAACCATGATTGAGACATTCAACAGTTATGTGATTATTTCACTGTAGAATTCTTACTTATTGTACCTTTAATTACAATCTGTCCAGTGGTTTATGGGATGTTTTACAGGATTGACTCCAATAATTAAAGCCAGATCTCACATTCTGTTGTTGTGAGGACTCTCAGCTTCAAACACCTCACATTTAAATTCACTAGATGTAAAATTAGACTGAGTTATTGTCATTTTTGTGTTTACTAAGGTTGATTAGTTCAATTGGACCTGCTCCATAAATGAGTCAGATGTAGACGTTATTATTTTCTGAGAGATATTAAAAAATCTATTCTGTGATTTATGCTGTTGATGCAAACACACACACACACACACAACCTGCCTTTTAACAAACACACGATCCGTCTGTAGGAGATCAGACGCAGGATGTTGGTGAAACTCCAAATGACGAATCAATCCAGGAAGAGCAGTGACCTCGCCAAGTTTCCTGACGCCATGAGGCGTAACAGGATAGTCGTTTGGTTTTACCTTCTGAAAACTAGAGCTCCTTATTCCTCAGATCATTTCTACTTCAGAACTTATTGCATTTCTGCAGCAAGCTGGCAGAAATGAACCAGGCACACATACCTGAAATCGTCAATTATCCTACTCCCATCTCTAAAATATTATTCCCGATCCGGGTGACGTGTTCACATCACAGGTAGAATATTTGATTCGTGTTTTAATGCATCAAATTCTAATTGCTAGAGTGACCATTAATAAACAAACTGCACTTTTTCTGGTTCTATTTTTTATTGATGAAGGGGTGAAAAAGGTGTTTGGGTGAAAGGTTTTGATTAATATGAGATTAGGCGTGGGATTAGAGAGAGATTAGGGTTAAATATGTAATGGAGGTCATGAAAGCCGAGGTGAGTTAATGGGAAATGAATGTATATGCACCAGGTCAGGGAGCAGCCTCGTCTATTTGTAGCCAAGCTGCAGTTATTTCTGCCCCTGACAGTTATAGGAGAAATGGTGGCGGGCGGCGAATGGGGGGGGGGTGTATTTGTTGGGGGTGGGGGGGTTGCTACGGGAAGCAGGGAGATGTAGTGTGCGGCGTGCTCGTCCTGACAGTTGATTAGTCTCCATTAGTTTGTCAGGCGGACGGGGCTGGATGGATGAAGGAGCTGGGGAACGTCCGGGGGCCAGACGTCCTACGGGACCTGACACGGGGGCGGGGCACAGAGGGGTGATGGGAAGTGGAGCCTCGCTGTTGTGTGCGCCTGGCTCACGGCCATAGTTTTATTATCATCTCCAAGTGCACCCCATAACGGCCGGGGTTAGGACTCACAGCAATCAGTCTCTTTGCACCAGTTTGTGTTCCTGCTCATTTCCAGTTGGAGCACACTCACTTTCAGAAAAATGCACGTAGGTGTGATCCCAGAGTGTGAATTATATCATTGCATCAGCAGATTTTCAGGTTGGAGGGTTAGCGCGTAACTCGTAGCAGTAATTACCTTGTACCACGTTCGTAAGTGTAGGTAATGATTCATGTGTCTGGACGTTTTCCACAGGAAACCTGTAAAATATTTAAACAGAGTCAAAGATTATGAATAAGAAAACAGTCTTTGGTGCCGCGGAGCTGCAGGGCGTCGTCATAAATACAGACACTTAGACAGAAATCACCTGCTGTAGTTTTATACCCCTTGTTGGGTTATTATTTACTCTACTGTTGCTTAACAGTTAACCAGACATCCAGTAGAGGTTCATATTTGATTTGGTTTTGCTCAGAATCTGAAAGCACATCACAGCAGAATGGTTAGAGGGATTGATTCTCAGGAATAATCAAACTCTAGCTGATAGTTTTTTCTGAGGATATTTGTCTTGATTTTTTTATTAGTTATTTGAAGATTATTTCACTCAAAACTTTCTAATCGTGCTAAAATTAATGTTTTATTTGCACTCAATGACACAAAGTGTGTTGTCTACGGCCCAATTCCAATACTCGCACTTCCACCCTTGCGCCCTTCGATTGCGGCCATTCCCGGCCAGGGGTGCAAGTGCGTAGGGTGTCCCGATTCTCAAGTGCGGAACGTGACCACGCCCCTTTTGCACCCTTAATCCGCACTTCGCCAAAGTCCGCATCAATGCAGACTTTGGGCAAGGGTATTACCCACAATCCATTGCTGCTTGGGAATTTTGAGAAGGAGGAGCAATGGCTTAAGTGCCTTTTCTGAAAACATGTATTTTCCAATGATTTTAAGACGATTAATGATATTTATTCATGCTCTGAATGATTTAGAGTAATATTTAATGTGGACAGCAATGAATGTAACTTTTGTTTGTTTGAAAGTTGTTAATAAAGGTTTTTTAAAAACGTAGCACAAACAGCGACCAGCATCCTAGAATGCGTCACGGTCGATCCCTGTCCCAATTCAGCACACTTGTGTACTCGAATCCTTACTGTGCACCTCCTCTAAGTGCACTTCACAGAAGGGCGTAGCACGCATCGGGCCAAAGACTAGTTCAGTGCATCAATTACAGAAGATAAAACATGCAAGTGAAAAACTAATGTTCCATGTCTGACCAAATTTTCTTTTTCTCTCGACTTAAAAAGATAAGTTCAAGTATAAAACCTTTAGATGTGATGAGAAGTGAAAAAAAGACAACCATATTTTTTTAGCCCTTCAGGGTCAGAGCAAAAACAAAAGAAAAAAATTCCCTTGCATTTCAGGACTTGCGTAATAAAAACGTTTATCTGAAGATAAACCAGAAAAAAGATTTTTGCAGCAGATTTTATTAGAGGAGCTAATAAGAGGGAAGCAAAAACATTTTGCTGAATTCAAAAATCTTTTTTTAACTTATCCAACGAAGATATGAGTCAACATGACAATAAAAGGTAGGTTTAAAACCAGCTAATGTGGACCGATCATATTTGTGTTATTTCGTGAATCCAAAAGTTCACCAATTAGGAAAACATTGTCTCATCAATGAAAACGGAAAATTTTAAAATTAACTTTAATTACCTCCATAATTGAAGAAATGAGCTCACTACAGAGATTTAAGAGTTGAAATCCACCAAATAAACGACCAGACTGATAAAACGTGGTGAGGAGCTGATCAAGATGAGCTCAGGATCAGTATGAAGGAGAATAGGAATAACAGGAATAAATAATCTCAGGTGTTTTTTAACCTTTTAGACGTGAACAGATCTGATTTGTTTAGCTGAAAGCGGCGGGGCCTAAAACCGGAACCACCTGCTGATGAGGCAGTCACTAGCATAGACATGAATACGTAGACGCTGGAGAGTGTAACAGCATTGCCGCCATATTGGATGGGTCCCTCATTCTCCAAACTCAATGCAGGGTTAGCAACTATGCCCGTTTTTGTGCATCCTACGGTTGCAACAACTGGCGTACTATTGAAAACAGATCACATGGGATTACTATTGACTTTTCTAGCCTATCTGATGGGATTTTATATTTTCTTTTCTTTTCTTTTTTTGTTTAATTATATTTATATTTTAATTCCCATGACATAGCATTTGTCTGATTTTGTGAAACATCATAATAAAATGTGTTTCTTAGTTGGGTAAGCACCTTCCTTAGAAGAAATAAATGCACTGGGGGCGAATGGAAACCCATCCAAGATGGCGGCCGGCCGCTACGGCGGCGGCCGGCCGCTACGGCAGCGCCAGTCCACGGGGCGTATATGATGTCTGTGGTCACTAGTTTCATAGCTTTAGCTTCCAGTTTCTGGTTGGATGTTGAGTAATTAAAGATACAGTTGATGCACATTATCGCCTCCTTCTGGGCCGGAGTGTGAAACTGGATGTTTCAGATCGTTGTGGGTGTCAGAGGAAACTGTTCCTGCTCCTCTGAAAACACACAGGAGACGATGACTAATACTGAATACTTTTAGTTTGATGAAAATCCAGAAAGTATGGCACCGTAACATTAAAGAGCTTTTAAAGTTACCTCATTGTTTTGTTTCGTAATAATAAAAAACTGCTTAATATGAGAAAACCTCTTAAATAAACACGATGGAACAGCAGAAGTCTGCCTCAGCAATTTTTTTTGTTCCTGCCTGCTCCCTTTGTGGGAGAGTAAGCCCTCATGATGCTGAGTTCACCTCTGCACCGTGAATAATGTTTGCAGTAATTGCTTGCCACAGAATTAGATCATAGCTCTGCTGCTGCCGCCACAATGTCCCCGCAGGTTACTCACCATCCGCCAAATGTACGAAAATAACACCTTTCAGAGCCGAAAAGCTGATGAGAGGGGAGGCAAACTGGTGAAGAGTCGCGTGTAATCAACTCGTTTTTAAATATCCAACCAGTGATTTATGCTTCACGGTGCTCCATCACATTGGGAGCATGCACTCTGTTTCATGGTCATTCTGCCATATTTGTTTGACCCTGAAGAGGCGTGGAAGAAAAAATAAAATACATAAGTAAAAGAAAACAGAGTGTGTTTGATATTGAGATCATGACACCACGGGGAACTGAGAAAGCGCGCTGGTGTTGCTGTGTTAGATGGTGTGGAAAGAGGCCATTTCACTCTAAATACGAGCGCCGCTCGCTGAAAATGTTAAAACCAGCAGGAGGAATAAAAGACTGGAAACTTGCTCAATATGCAGAATCTCTGCAGAATGTGAGGGAATACTGGGAAATAAAGATGTTGCCCTTGACATGGAAGGCAGTTAGATGGTGTAAAAGCCCCTCACTCACACAAACACACATAAAGGGCCAGACACACGGTTTGATATCATCTCAGGAACGAGACACATCATTTATATGCAAAGCCCCCCGAGTCCCCTTGTTAATGTGAGCTGCAGCAGTGGTGGCAGGTGAGTGAGAAGACCCCCCCACCCCCATCTTTCCTTTTAGACATGAGACTGAGCTGCAGGACGGGTCAGCGGGAGCGACACGCGCCGGGGCTGCTTTCTGAGGGGAGATTAGCTCACAAACGGCGGGGGAGCCTGGATTTATCCCCCGGCTCCTCAGCTTGAGAGGTGGAATTGAATCACAGTTACTGAAGGGGAGAATGACATTGAGGACTGGATTCACGGTCATCTGGTTTTTACATTTTATTTCCATTATACCCACAGAGCTCGAGGTGTGGCCGTGCAGCTCGGATCAAAACGTGATTGTAAGTTTTAAACTGGAAAAGATTTAAAGGTGCAATTTGTAAGAATGACATCCTGTGGTCAAATGAGGTAACTGCAGTCCGTTTTCATAAGCAATAATTTATGGCTGTTTCCAGTTACGGATCAGCATCAGAAGATTCTAGTTGACAAAGACGAGCACCATTATGTCAGAGTGGGACGTGTCCCCCCCACATTTGCTGAGTAGGATATATGGGTCCGCCTTTATGTGGCGTTGCAGGGCTGAGCGCTGGAGTCCTAACCTGAGACCGAACCTGAACCAAGTAAACCCGACGGGTTGTCGCGCTCGGACGGCAGAGAGAGAGAGGACCAAGTGTCTGCCCGTGATAGAGGAGAAGAAGATGCACCTCAACACTGGACCTGTTACTGCAGCCAGCGGCTGTCAGGATCTAATCATCTGTCTCTCTTATTTAGGGACATGGAGGAGTTTACAGTAGAGTGAGCTCCTCTGAACGAGAGAACAATCAAAGAGAAATAAAAACACCCACCAGTGTGTGAATGGGTGGATGACTGATTGTGTTGTGAAGCGCCTTGGGGGGTTGTAGAACCCTAAGAAGGCGCTATACAAATACAGGCCATTTACCATATTGTAGTTTAGGATCTTTAAGAATTTTTTTGTATTTTTTGCATTAAACAAAACTCGGTTCATGCTCCAACACATTTCTGAAATTAGACCATTGGGTTCAAACAAACATGTCGTGTTAATTATTGATATTGATGGTATTTCATTGATACTGGTTTTAGTTTTTAAAGCTCACTTACTTCAGTTTATTTAAAAACAACCACATAGGCCATAGGAGCAGCAACAGGTGAGCTTGGAGGACAGACTCCCACCGGCCGACAGACACAAGCGTTGGGTCTTGATTTGCAGCTGAAAACAGAAACTTATTTTTATAAAATGAGGGAAAAATCTTTAAATAGAACAAAAGCAAACAACTTGAAAACAATAATAGTCACCAATAACATTTAGTTTATAATTATGTGGCTATTAAAATAAAACTACAAAAGTGATTCCAACTGAAATTTTGTCAATTTTGTTGTCTGTAACTCCAAAGATGATGTGAGACACCAGGACTCATCTAAGGGCAGATTAAGGAAACAAAACCAGAAAATGACATAAGGAACCAGTACTAAAGTACTAAAGCCAAAACCAAACCACCACAACCAACAGACCATGATGGGTTTAGTTGTGTGGCTGGGTGAGGTGCAATAATAGCCGCTAACAGTAGTGATCACTGGTTTATACAGTGAGCTGTGTGCCTCTGGGTCTGAGAAAACAAACAAAACTAGATAAATTGCATTTCTTGCAGAAATACGTTTGAATGCTTTATTGCTGAATACAATAGCTGAAACTGCTGAATTGAAGCTAAAACTAAGCTTAATTGTCAAAATGTGCTGAATGTATTTCAAGTTTTAGGAGCAAAAATTGCTAAAAAGTTTAAAAAGCCCAAAAAGTAAGTAGAGAATAGAGAAAAAAATCCTAAACAGCAGAAAACTGAAATCTCTAAACATAGTTTAAAAAACTGAGTAGCTAAAATGTTTAAACAGCTCATATTTGAGTATAAGTAGTTAAATTTTCACAATTAGTTGAATTGTGAA
>SSNS01000086.1:933938-1126522 GCA_006937985.1 Aphyosemion australe
ACGCAGCATTCAAACGCATTTCTGCAAGAAATGCAATTGATCTAGTGTTACATTTGAAATCGTCTTTCAAATGTAACTCCCAGAAGTTTGGCTCGTATCTTCTCCCGCAATTTTTGAGCTACAGAGACCGTTTATACATCAAACTGACCGGCTCAATGAGGAGATGCCGGCTATGACTTTTGGTAATGATAACTTTTATACTTTTTAAGATATTCAGCTTTTTTCTGAGCATTTTTGGCCCATTGGAATACATGTAAAATCCTTCAGCTCCTCCAAATTTTCAACAAAATCTTTCTTCTATTTGAACTATTACTACTTGGGCATGCTTCAACCTAGAAACTCCATTCAACCTTTAAAGCAATCACAAGACATTCAGGTATGTTCAAGTGATTCAGCTTCTTGATATCTTTTACAGTTTTTCTAAAATCACAGTTTAAGTTTTAGGTACATTTTGGGATCTTTCAGCAAACGTCACCACAAAATGACTGGGAAAGATAGGAGCTCAGAAGTGACTTTGTGCCGCTTCAGGATTTGTCCTGGGTGAACAGTAAATTTCATCAAATTGAGACTTGCACTGAATGATAGCTGACAGATATACCTACGGTTTGAGCTATAATTTATCAATCTACTCAAAGTATTGTGGCTGTAAGACAGTTTTTGGTGCTTATGAAAACAGTTGAGGAAACACAACTCCACTCTAGCAGTGAGCAGCAGAAGGAGGGGCAGACTGCTTCATTTCAAGTTAAAGAATGGTCCAAAAGTTGCTCTATATGTTTGAGTACACACATGATTTTTTTATAAAACAGTAGGTATTTTTGTCAGCTTTCAGGGGATGTCTTTGTTTTTGCTGTAACTCTAACGGTTCTTCTGCTACAATCGCTAACGAGCCGAGAAGCCCTGTCCTCTGTGTCATTCACTGCAAGTGCAGCGTTGAAGAGCCTAATTTCCCTTTTCTATAATGACATGCACCTATACTGTTCAGCCACAGTGTTAGTTCAGT
Source organism: Aphyosemion australe (assembly GCA_006937985.1). Taxonomy (NCBI): domain Eukaryota; kingdom Metazoa; phylum Chordata; class Actinopteri; order Cyprinodontiformes; family Nothobranchiidae; genus Aphyosemion; species Aphyosemion australe. The sequence goes on from SSNS01000086.1 coordinate 934,939, forward strand.
GGAATAAGTGGAGGGTTCTCATGCAAGAGATCCGAGGTCAAATCCCACCTGTGGCAACTTAATCATTCTTCTCTTTAAACTATTTCAAACTTCTTTCTTCAACTACATTCAGCTATTTTTGACAATTTAGCTCAGTTTCAGCTTCAATTCAGTTATTGGGCAGCTTCGGCAATCAGTTTCAGCGACGCAGCATTCAAACGCATTTCTGCAAGAAATGCAATTGATCTAGTTTACTTTACGTCTGACCAAGTGGAATATTGTGGACGAGTGCAGAAAACACACATCAACCTCTCACCAGTGCCACCATCTCCTGTTCCTGCCTCCGTTTCTGCTCTGAGAGGCGTGTTTAGTTTAGTTTTGAACCTCAGGCAGCTGTTGTTTGCTGAGACGCGGATGTCAGAGCAGCGTTTTGGGCGTGTGACCGAGCCGAAGCTCAGCAGGTTCAAACGTCTGCAACTGCTGACAAAGTTCTCAGCAACAGGAAACGCAGATTTCTGCCCGGTTCCTTCCTCTTTCAGTCCCCCTCCCTGCTCAGCGATCTGTTTGAGATTAGTTCATCTCGTGGTGTTTTCTCTGCAGACTGCATCTGCGGGTTTGGGGACCAAACGTCATTTCACACACACAGAGAAATGTTTTACCAGTGATTTGATTCTGGGTGTTTGGGTCTGAATGTGCTGCAGGTTTGTCAGCAGGATGTCGGTTCTTATTGGAAAAAGGATGAAGGGTCAGAAGGGCAGAAAATAAGAGAAAAGTAAAACGAGAGCAGGTGCAGAACAGAAATAAGAATCAGAGGCGTGTGGAGGTTTTTATCTGAGACCCTTCAAGATTCCTGAGATTCCTGTTGGCCATTTTTTTAAATTACTTTTTATCAACCTTCCTTCTGAGGCTCTGGGTTTTATTTTTGAAGACTTCATTTTGATGTGGGCGGGAAACCTGCATCACCAGGCCGAGTAAGAGAGGGAGAAAGGGAGATGAGGCTTGTTGGTAGCGTGCATGTACAAATGTTCTCCTGTGATGTTCTCGGTTCTGTGGGCTTGTCCTGCCTTCGGGTTCGCTGCTGCTTTTCATCCCGGCTTCCTGCTTATTTCATCTTCCAACATGGCCTGTGGGCCTGACGGCTGTTTTTTCCTGCCTGCCTGACAGACAATACGCCTGAGCGCCCCCTCAAAGCTTTATTGGCTCTTATTGCCCTCTCACTCAGATCCAATATGCCAGTATTGATTGTGTTGAAATGCAATCAGGGTCTCCACAGCAGAAGAGCAAACAATCTAAATTTAACAAAACACCTCCGCTGGTCTCCAGCCTGCCCCTGATAGCACCTCCCATAGAGGGACAAATGTATTTATACGTGTGTGTGTGTGTGTGTGTGTGTGTGTGTGTGTGTCCTTCATGACTATTTTTAAACCCTTTAACTTCCACATCAAGAAACAAAGCAACAAACTTTATGAAATAATATAAATAATATTACTATAAGAATAGTGGATATTAAAACTATTCAACCTTCCATTTAAACATTTCCTGGGTTTTTTTTTAGATTTTTTTTATTAGTTTTTATTTCAGTCGGTATTGTTGATGGTTAAACGAGATCTAGTGACTAAACTGATTTACTAAGTGGTTGACCTGACAGTCAACGGGTTGAAAAAAGAAGAATTTACAGGAAGTTGCTTCAGTCTTGAACTTCCTTCCTTTAAATCGGAGAAAAAAACCGCACACATATAAACTATATACGTTTGAGTTTAGGGTGTCTGAACTCTCATTAGCTCATTGAAATGTTCTGGTTCAGTTCTGGTATAACTGGTTTACGTCTTACCTGGGCCCGTCACCGTGGAAACTGATGGGGAAACTCTAAAGCCAGAATGTTGCTGATCTGCAATGATGAAGTTCATGAAGTCATAAAGCAAAGTCTCGCTCTCTTGTTACTGAAATTTTGTTCAGACAATCTAAAAGTTTGATTTAAAGGAAGTAGCTGGAAATCAGTTTAATTTCAGTGGGTCAGAAAGTTTGAAACAACTTTTGGAGGGGTTGGTGATCAAACTGGCCCAGAAAAAGGTCATATGTGCTTAAACTGAGACTTAATTAAGACGTTTTGTGACTAAAATATGACCAGGATCTGTCAGAAAAGTGTTATGCATCAATTTATTGTGACTCCAGCTGAAAACGTGCACATTTCCCTGATAGATGCAGGTCTAACCAGGGGTGGATCTAGTGGGGTGGCATAGGGTGGTAAGTGCCCTCCTAAAAGAAAAGCTCAGATGTTCCTGTTTCAACACAGATAATTCAGCTGGAGGAGAAACTCTACCACTGACTCTGTTGATGTTTCATCTCCACAAATAACACAAGCCTGGAGGAGTTCTGCTGTGTGGTGGAGTTGCTAATGCTAACGGTTAGCGTTCAAATTCCCTGCTGTTTCCTGAGCGCTAAACCAACAACAGCCTTCCCTGTCGTGAGCCAAGATGGGTGAGTCCATGAATGTTAGCTGACAGTGGGACGTAGATCTGTCAGGATTTTCTAATCCTAGAGTTTCACCGTCTATTTTCTATCAGAAGCTAATGCAGGAGATAGGTGTAGGAGACTATTTTCATGTTCAGCCTGCATGAAAAACTGAGTGACTGATCATTTTCAAAAATAATAAGTAAAAAGTGGTTTCTCAGTGAAGGACCTATTTAAAAAGTACCACAAGAGTGTTTTTGTCTTTCTCTGTGTTCCTTAGTTACGTTTGACTTTTACAGCAGTATTTTTATATGAAGCATCTGAATTGGCGGTTATGTGGCGTGGAACAGAAGCTGATCTGATTATCATGTTTTCGTTATTAAATCATCAGTCAGAGCCATTTATTTATAACCAATAAGAGTGACTCAGCACAGATCTCATATCACATCTGCAGCTCATGCGTTTTTACCCACATACATCTTATAATAAAAGATTAGGAGACTAATTAAAATCACAAGTCAACTAGAACACTTTGACTCTAATGTCTGGATGACGTCTGTTGACTCCATCTGTTCCTCATAAACACAGAAAACCTGACAGGAACGATACCAGCTGCCTCCTCCGACCCCTGGACGTGCTCCAAAACTCAGGGTCCAGATCCCAGATGGACACGTCTTTGGGTCAGTGTAGGAAAAACTCAGTTTAATTCATGCTGCCTCTGTATGTGGGGCAAACATATAAACACATTTGGTTCCAGCTCCAAGGAAAAGCAAGCCTGAATTTCCTCCAGGGGTTGGGAAATAATTTCATGATCTTAAAAGGTTGGACTATTTTCTCATCTCATGGAGGCCTCAGCTGAAGTGAAAACAAACAATCATCAGAATCTGATTTATTAGATTCCTTCCCAAGCTGAGTATTTGCACAACGGCATTGCCGAGCGAGCACACTCGCTGCCTTCTGTAATTTCCCAGAGAGAAAGAACGGCGTGAATATCTCCGACTCGTCTGCTTGGTAATGAAATTGTCTGAGATGGCAGCGGCGCTCACGCGGTGATCAGCCTGAAACTGCTCCACCTGTAAAACTTTATCTCCTCTTCACATCACTGTCACACCCAGTCGGGAGCCACTTTTTAACAAAGTGTCACTAATTTGTTTAGAAAGTTCGGTTCAGGAAAAGACCTGATTGGGAATGTTTGCCCTGATAGTAAACAAAGCGTGTGTTTCTTAACCGTCATTAGTCGTTTTTATTAGAAAAGACGTCCTTTTTCTGTTATCTGGATGAGAAATGAGCGTCTTTAGTTCTGCTAAATAAAAGAAGCTGTCAGCAAAACAAAGGTTTGTCTAGATGATGTTTGGTGCATTCACAGGAGCCGTTCCATTAAGACCGTCGATAACACGACACAGCGTGAGTGTGCCTGTGTGTTTCATGCTGTGGGACACTTAAGAGTCACCGTCTTGAGTCTCTCAGTCTGAAAATATTCACAAAATGATGAATGCAGCATCTGAAGTCCAAGAATCTTGGGTCGATTGCAGATGGAGGAGTAGTGATTCAGCAGCTCGATCAGCTGGAGTGGCCTTTAGACCGACTACATCTGTCCTCTAATTAAAAATGGATCAGAAAAATGGTGAAAACTAAGTTTGTGCTGCTTTTTCACTTGCTCCAGTAGAGGGTGCTGTTTAGCTCTGAAACACAACTCAACTTTATTTGGCCTGGTTGTTCATATTTTTTCACAAAAACGCTAAACGCATTCGGGAAGAGGAAAACCGTTTCAGCACTAACGTAGGCATAGTTGACAGTAAAGTCCAAAAACGTTTGTGTTTTAAGTCAATTAAGTCATTTTCATTTCAAAAGTGTGTGCGTGCTTGATTCAGGAGTTAATGGCAGCTATAACAGCAGCAGAAAAAGAAAATGTGTCAAAGTTTTAAAAAACGTGAATTAGATTTGAAATATTTCTCTTGATTTAAAAGCTTCTCACTCCCATGGTTTAGAATAGAAAGCACAACATTTTAATTTTATAAAAAAATGTACTTCTTTATTTTTTGATTAGCATTTAAATATCTCAATGAATACCGAATAAAGATCTACCACAAGCAAAATAGCACGAAGCAAGGCTAATCAAAAGGTATTGGCTGAAGCGCATGCCAACCCTTCTAACAAAAAATCGTTTAGCATGCAGCTCATAAGGCTCGAAGCAGAAGAGTAAAGCCTTCCACCTTAGACAAGAAAATACATTAAATGTCATAATAACAATCAAAGCATAAACAAAAATAAAACGTTTACCTTTCCAAACAGAACTAATTCACTAACAACCATAAAATTAACTTAATCATGGAATTCTATAACAATTTAACAGTAATACATAAATAAATTTGGCGCTCGCCACCTGTAGATCCTCCACCAGGGGGCAGTACAGGACTTGGTATGGTAGGATTATGATGAAGGTACTAATCCTGATGCTCCATCTGGATAAGTTAAGGTCAGAAGGGGTAGGATGTGAGTTTGTCTACAAGGCGTTAACCTTACCAGCTCACCTAACCTACCTGGTTGGGTTTGGCATAATCAAGTCCTGATCTATTTGATTTGAAACAGATGATTTACTTTCATCCAGTAAACAAAGGGCTTTAAGATGTTTATTTGTCTTTTCATCATCACTCTTACACATTTTTGCTGTTGGAAAAAAGATGTTTGGAAGAAAAACTCACATTGAAGAGTTAGGGTTGGGGTTAGGTGATGACTTCTTCCAGTTTATTTATTCTTTATTTAACCAGGAAGGTCCCATTGAGATTAAAAACCTCATTTTCAAGGGAGTCCTGGCCAAGAGGCAGCAAAAGTTGGTTACAACATTTTTCAGTTACACAGACATGTTATGTACAAAATTACAGAATTACAGAATTGATGAATAGTTACAGTTTTACTACAAACATGGTTCCAGGTTGGTAGGAAGAATCTTTCTTCCTTTCCAAAGGGTGACAGCTTGTAGGAGTTGGAACGCAAATTACAGAATTACAGAATTGTTGTATTGCCTGTGTCCATTTTAGTTATTTAGAAATTCTACTTTCCCCCAGCTGCCACCTCTGAGTGTTTTGCTACCTGTTGAAAAAGATGCAAAAGTGTGAGAAAGATTTTTGTGTTTTTTTTTCTCAGAGCCCGAATGTGTGTGAAAGATTACAGATTTTAGCCAAGCGCTGACTTTTAGGTATTTTATCTTGAGACAGTTCACAGGCTGTGTTTGATGAGCCAGGTCAGCGTCAGGAGTGGTGGAGAAACATTTTTCAACAAAGCGTTCCAACTCCTACAAGCTGTCACCATTTGGAAAGGAAGAAAGATTCTTCCTACCAACCTGGAACCATGTTTGTTGTAAAACTGTAAAGAAAACGTGGGTCCTTACAAATTAATCCAGGCAAATCTTTCTCTGATTTAGTATTTTTGATTGAACTTTAGGTTAGAGTTCAGAAATGTTCTTTTTGTGTGAACTTTACATGGGTTAGGGTTAGCCTCCTCATGCGTGTGTGGTTTTTGCACTCAGGTTTCCTTCCACAGTCCAGAAACATGCCTGTTCGGGTAAAAGGTGATTGTAATTGGATCTTAGGTGTGTTGCATGTTAGGGTGTCTGTTGAAGGTTTGTCAATCCTATGTTTTCCCCACCCTAAACAGACATAAATGTTTATTGTTTTTTACTTGGATTTTAATTTATATTACTCCACTAAGGCCTGAGCTGCGGAGTAGGTCAGAAAAATGACACCTTGTAGTTTACCAGACAACAGGCAGCTGCCTCAGCTCCTTCTAATGGATAGTTGCTGGGAATGCTCGGAATACTCAATCAGAAGTGTTGACTGTTCCCCAACTATCACAAAGGTTCCAGATAGTTTCAAAAGTGCCTTTCTACCGGGGGCAATTACCGGGGTAAATTCATACCCTGATCAGCTGGGCCGGTACGAAAGCGCGTTGTAGAGACTGTCGGTCTGTGATTGGCTAGGAGACGGAGTCGCTGGTTGCTCCAGAGTTTTCTGCCCTGCTGCCCAAAGCCTTTTCTGGGTCTCTTCTTTCCAGAGTCTGACAAAAAGCCACTGACTTAGGCAGAACGTTCAACATCACTGCCATGTCCGGCCCACTAGAGTAACGTAAAACAACCTGAACCGTAGAGTCGAGCCTCGCTGAGAGATGGCAACGGTTCACAAGGCACCCCCGACAGGATGTTGGAATAAACTTTACAGACATTTATTATTTTCTTTCACTAAAAAAATAATAAAAGCATGAAGCATGATTACAACACAATCAATGTGTCTGAAACTCATTAATCCCAGAAGCTGACCTTGCTGCAGACCACCCCTGCAACATACACGTTTTTAGTGCTGTGTGGTGATGCTTCTAGAAAGCAGGTCTCATTTTGTTGAGAGCCTATTTCTCTAGAAAAGTATAAATAAACTTTTAAAATCTCAACCAGCTTTTGCTAAACATTTTATATTCATCTGTTCTCATCCAAGCTTATTTCTACAGTTTAAATCCAAACCTTTTATCTTCTCAGGGTCGTTATCAAGGCAACCGCTGAATCTTTTATATAGGAAAATGACTTTTCTGGCTTTTTAAGATGTTTGGGGCGTTTTCTCAGTTTAAATTACAGACCACTGTATTCAAATCATACATAAATATTGGAAAGTTTCTCTGATCTGATGAGACTTTCCAGAGTTCATGTGCAGAAATCTAGCTGCTTTACTTTTTTTTAGTAATATTTGCCCTGAAATGGGTCTTTTCAGTATTTACAGCAACGTCTCACCCCAGGAAATCCTGGCCCTCTGCAAGGATTTACCCCAGTCTTCTGATTGGTAGATGACTTCCTGGGCTAAAGCCCCCCTTCTGGTACAAACTGGTGGATCAACTGGTGATTGTGAACCTGGATTCAATCTAAATGACAGATTTGAAGATTGATCATGACCTCATCTGACACCTCCATCAGAGAGGAACGGATGTTTTTTCCACCTTTCCAGCAGATAAACATCACTAGCAAGCACTACTGTGTAATTCTTCTTGTTAGAATGAAAGAATGAGAAGCGGCTCTGTTGTGTTGACTCTCCTTGTGCCAGGCTTTATTCCCGCTCTCATTAACGAGCTCCATCTCGGCCCATCTGAAGTTGTCCGCGCCCTTCCCAGTAGACGCGTTGGGAACTGGAAGCCAAACGTTCATCAAAAGCATAATGAAGCTGACTACTTTGAATGATTTGGCTGAAAGGGTCCCTGTTTCATTAGCTCCGCCCCTCTGTTGGGTTTAGACCTTCAGGACTCAGCGTCATGAAAAAAGCTGTTTTATTAAAGTGAATTTGACAAATGGATTCAGAAAATTTGGGGAAAATGGCAACTCTTTATTTAGCTGATGAGACCTGCGTCTCTGTGAGTCACGCTTCTGTGCAAATTGGCCTTGCAGGTTTTATTCTTCCCTTCATGGACTCACAATCTACCTGATTTACCTGAAGCCCCCGTGAAGTCGAACGAGAGACGCCTCAGACCTGCGTGTGTTCTCAACCCACCCCGTTCGGGAACAAGGTGCTGATTGGGGTCGATTAGCACGCGCGTTACGGGTTGATTGCACCTACGCCCACGTGGGACGCAGAAAGTGATTCGTCAGTGTGATGAATTATCAGTGATGGAGGAGAGTCGGGGGAGCAGCAATCGGAGTTCATCATCCCCGGCTGCAACACGGATGCAGAATTCCCCATTCTTCTGTGATGAAGGGGAATATCGGGCTGATTAGGTCGACTCCATGCTTTGTGATGATGTGTGTATACAAAGTTCATACGCTCTTACCAGCAGGGAATAACCTCGTTTGCAGCTTTGCCTGCAGAATGTTTAAGGCTTCAGCCGTAAATGTCAGCATTATTTCAAAAGAAGCGTTGAATGTAAAATGTGTTTTATGTCTACATTCCTCCACCCTGAAGTTGTGAATCCCCACAAGGAAAAAACAAGCAGGAAACCACAAAAAAAGATGTTTTCAAATGAAAAGAAGATGATTGTCTAATTATGTTCCAGTCAAGCAAAAGAATCTTTCACAGCAAAAGAAGTTTCAAGCCTTTTTTAAGGAGTTGTTTCTTGTCTCTGTCTTACTTCTAAAAACAGAACGCGATGACTTGAAGTGTAAAAATTGTGCGGCAGCCATGTGACTGCCTGCATCTCATTTTCATCCTTTTGTTCTAATCAGAGACAAAAGACAAAGACAGGTGTCGCAGAGGCGCAGTAGGTGGTTAATTGTGAAATGGATATCGCACACGCACACCCGCTCCATCATAATTACACGTGCGTCTCGTATTTCACTCGGATGCCTGGTCCTTCAGGTCCACCATTGTTTCCGGAGATTGGGATGACAGTGGTGGGATGAAGGTTCGTAAGAGGAGAGGCCACCTGTTGATCAGCGGGGTCCCCATCTGGAGCCAGATTAAAGTGCCAGAGTGGGGGCTGGCTATAATTTGACTTAATTGTTTCTGAAGAGACTTGGTGATGGATTAGCGCTGTGTTTCTATTAGCATATGCTTCTGTCTCTGATTCCCAGCGGCCCTCCGGTGCAAATCTCGCTGCTCTAAAACCATCCATCCATGTTCCTCCTCCTCAAAGAGTGATTACGGATCAGGTGATGTATGGCTTTGTTAGAGTAAAGAGATTAAATCAACTTTTCTCTTTGTATTTTCTAACAGAGCAGCTTTAGATGAGACAAACATCATTTAAACTGACTGATAATAAACTTGACATTAAAGATCCCCGAGATGCAACTTGCAATAACTTCACTTTACGCATATGAATTGTCATTTATTCTGGAAAAATCTAATCTTTTTGGCCGGATAGCTCACAGTTATCTTTGTGAGCTATATTTCTGTCACTCAGCACAGAAATAATGGGCTACTCGTGAATATATTTACCCAAAATGCGGCCTAAACACAAAAAGCATGCAGACAACATTCATATATGCAAAATAACTCATTCAACTATCATGTTTAAATAACTGAATCAGCAGTTCATACTTCATAGTATAAACTTAAATTATGTAATTTAATGAAACAATGCATTTGGCCTTTTATAACACCCGATTAACTGACTAGATTGAAATAGTTTATAATTAACTGAACGAATGAAGAAGAAACAGAATTTGTGTTGAAAATCTTACTAGGCTCTGTTTCTTTACAATAGTGTTTTCTACAGTTGACGTCACCGTGCAACGGCTGCTGGGTGCTAATGCTAGACAAACAAACTGCGTTTACTTGGACGTCAATAAAAACAACCTGACAGACGCCATATTGAAACGTTTATGCTCAGTTACTCATTACTCACCATGCTCAAGTACCTTCTTTTTTTACTCTTAGGTTATTATTTGTGTCACTACTTTTTACATACCACCCACCTCTGGTCAAAGTTCTTTTTCCTCCACGTTTGGATGCTGTTTGGTTGAGACTTTCAGCTGGAGCCCTTCGTTTACACCGCTGCCTCCTGGATAACTCCAAATCTGAGAGCGTTGCTAGTATCAGCTTGTTATTCTCAGACATAGGACCTTCCCCACCAGCAAAATGGTATGAAACAAATATACGTGCACCCCTTGATCTGTGCCACACCGTGAAAATCCGCTCTTCCACCTAAATACTGCCACCGCTTTGCTTTGTCTCTCTTTAGCTTGGCCCGTTTCCCTTTCCAGCTGTTTCATGTTGTCGCAGACCTTATCCTTTTGAAAAAGGATAAAAATGTCCCCTATGACATTCGATCTGGGTATCTAGAGTCAAATTAGCACCACCTCCAACAGCGGTGCTTACTTCCTTCCTGTTTGAACATCTTTAGGAGATGAAACTACAACTTTGAGACAAGCAGAGTGATTCAGATCCGTAGGCGCCCATGCAAAATACACACTTGCTTTGGTAGGGCTACATCCCACAATGCATTGCAACATTATGTCCCAATCTATTTTTAGCTACTGTAGAATACGCTACTTTGCTCAGCAGACATTGGACTGTGGATCTATCAGGCATATATTGATAGTCCAGATATTCCCAGTACATTCTGGAATAGTAGCTCTAACATTCTTTGTTGTTTTCTTCAGTAGCTCAGGCAAGCGTTAGCTGTAGCTCAGGCTAACGTTAGCTGTAGCTCAGGCTAGCATTAGCTTTTGCTCGGGCTGCCGTTAGGAGAAGCTCCAGCTTGCGTTAAGCAAAGCTCAGGCTAACGTTAGCTGTAGCTCGGGCCAGCATTAGCAGTAGCTCCAGCTAGTGTTAAGAGTAGCTCAGGCTAGTGTTAACAGTAGCAAGGCTAGTGTTTTTCTGTAGTTAGCATCACTGTGACCATTGTTTATTGGCAACATTAAAGTGGGTTGGGACATGCAGATTTAAGGAGGTGTGTCTTCTTTATGATGTGTTGAATCAGTTTTTCTCAGAATGAATCGTTACTTCATGGCCACTACAACATAACTGACTTACAAAGGAAAGTAGTTTGGAGATGGCACTTTTGGTATATTAGACTCCTGAGCTGCCAATATTCAAGAACAACAAGTTAATTATGGCTTTGAATTCCAGGGCACCTTTACAATGACAGAACATTTCTGTTCCAGCATTTTACAAACATTGTAAAATGTTGTCCTGCATGATGTGATGTGAGACCTTTTGCCTCCTGGTGTGACGGACAATCGGCTGCTGCGACATCAAATTACAGCTCAGAATTTATAAAGCAATAATATTTTTCTGCTAACCATTATCTATAGCAGCCATCTTTAATTAGGTAAATCCCAAAGGTTAATCAGCTGATTACATTCTGATCAAACTCAATCACAGAAGAATATTTAAAACCTTTAGATGTTTTGAGATCCATGTGTTTTTGAGACTTTTATTGTGAAGGATCAAAGGAAGTTCTTAAATTTCTGTTGTGAATGCTGGAAAAAACTTTATTTTGAAAATTATATCGTGATCCAGTTTTTGCTGGAAAATAGTATTTTTTTAGTTTCAGTTTAATATTTCAGTTTTATTTTCTGTAAATACTATTTTAACACATTTCTTCACATTTTCCTTTAATCTTGATGCTGCATCCTTGTTTTTGTTTGTTTGTTTTTCTCCGACGTGGCGCTAATGCTCCTTGGCACCGGCTCACTTCGGTACATTCACATCTGTATTTATAACAGATGTTTGTTAATTTGGTTTTCCTTTTCAAATAAATTCCAACCTCATTGCTTAGCATGAATTATTCTAACACAAAGAGAGCTAATTGGTTGTAAAGGTGTCGTCTGAATGATGCATAATATCTTATAGAAAAGTCTCACAGTCAAAAGCTGTTTGTAAGCCTGAAACTATTTCACACTTTGTTGTTATTTTTAGAGGAAGTAAGTGTGGAACAGGCTGGGTAACAGTTGGTTAGAGGAGTCTTTAAACAGACATATTTTCAGTCTAGCGCTGATCTTTAGGGGGTCCTTCGGTTTGATTTTCAGTGACATTTTAGTCTCTAAATGGAGGATTTTCTTTGACCCGTTTGAACCGACTAATAAAGATAGTTTTCTGTCCTCCAGCTTTCCCTTGAGAAAGGATTTGAGAGATTTTAAGTGTCAGAAAGCAGATAAAACTGAGACACACGAGCTCCCAGAGTACAAACCACCAGATGTTCCCTTGAATCTGGATCCAGCAGCACATCCCAAAGCCGCCGTCGGCTGACACCTGTCCTCTCGTAGCCAGGTGGTTCGGACAGCTTCCTGCTTGTGGAGTACCTGGTTCGACGTGTTGAGATCTTCCATCAACAGCGTGACTCGTAACCGAGGAGTCAAGTTCAGCTCTCACTGCAGACTCTTCACACGGAGAGCTGAAGGATGTCAGGAGCTTGGAGGATGCTTTAGTGTGTGTGCCCGAGGATGTGATGCTGCTTCGTTTAATCCCTGATCAGAAGAGAAATTCATTTAAGTAAAGAATAAATTTACTTGTTACTTTTTTCTGCATCATTTATTCATCAGCTGAACCTAATTGGCTTTTAGTTTGTTTATTTTATTCTAGAGAACAAAAGGAACTGAATAATTATGATTTGGTGCATTAAACGTGTCTAGAAAAGATAAATATTTATGCTGTAAAATAAAAATAATTATATTTATTTGTGGCTCATTTCATGTAAAATGCTATTTAAAGGTTGAATATGGACACTATAGCAACATCTAGTGTTCAGAGGTGGTATTGCAACAACATAACAAATTTTCCAGCTGTCGGAGTGTTGGTTCACTGCTGACACGTGAAGTGACCAGCGAGCCAGCACCATGTCCACTGACGAATCGTACAGGACAAGACTTGTCGAGACCGCCATTTTACACAGTCCCAGCCTCGCCTTGCTGAGTGGACATTTTACCACAACGGTGCCCTCTAGTGGTTGGTAGATGTAAACATAAACCCAGTGTCGTGCCCATCAAAATAAAATTTTGATTATTTTTTTTATAATAATAATAATAATAATTCATTGAACTTATATAGCGCTTTGTTAGGACACTCAAAGACGCTGCATTCACTCACACATTCACACACTGCTGATGATGGTAAGCTACTGAGTAGCCACAGCTGCCCTGGGGCGGTCTGACAGAGGTGAGGCTGCATTGTTGCGCCATCTGCCCCTCTGACCACCACCAACAGAGGCAATTCAGGTTAGGTGTCTTGCCCAAGGACACAATGATGGCGACAGACCGAGCGGGACGCGAACCCATGACCTTCTGATTGTGGGGCGTCCACTTAACTCCTATACCACCGTCGCCTTGCTTTTAAAGGAAAAACTGTTCATTCATTCTGCACACCTCTAAACGCCCCGTGGAGGTATTATTTTTTAAAAATATAGCTTTTTATTAAAATGTTCCATATTCAACCTTTAATAAATGTAAACAAAATAAGTTAAAGCAGCATTCCGCAAGATTGCAGTTATATGGCCTCTGTCGCCCTCTAGAGGCTTGCTGCATAACGTCACTGTCGTAACATTAAATCTCTCTCTCAGGCATAAAAGGCATGTTTATATTCCTAATGTCAGGCAAAACAACGAAAACAAACTTTTCCACCTCCACACATTGAATAAATAGTTTTATCAGGACTGTATAACAACTTTATGCCCGACCAAACACAATAACCCCGATGAAATAATTTATTACTTACCTAGCCATTAGCAACACGGCTAGGTCAGAGTCCATAGTTCATGCCTTTCTTTCTAAAAGAGCTCTCCAGCGAGGAAAAGACGGCCCAATAATAACTCTGGTCTTTGCTCTTGCTCTATGACATTCTTCTTTTCTTTTCCTAGATTCCTCTGATAAGGGATTTCTAGCTTTCTTTGGTGAATCTGCCGCTGCTACAGCGAGTCTACGTTATACAATTATGGCAAGCCAAAGGGATAAAAAAAATGCGCATTCTAAACTCGCATTATGTCCGCCAAAACGCTCGTTCAAGATGTGCGTTTTGGCGGACATAATGCTCGCTTTTAGAACACGCAAGCTTTTGCCCCCTTTGGCGTCAAAACGTGCGTTCAAGACGCGCGTTTTGGCAGACATAATGCTCGCTTTTAGAACGCGTGCTTTTTTATCCCTTTGGCTTGCCATATTCTGCCGTAAAACGACACCCAGTCAGTACTTCCGTTGCTACCCGATGCACAAAAACTGTATAGCGCAGTAAACAGACGTGGGACCCCCCAACACTATCACAGGTATGAAAATGAACATAATAGATAATACTATGATGCAAAAACTTTACATAAAAGCATAATTTTAGGTTGTAAAACTTGCTGAATGTTGCTTTAAAGAATAATCGGAAACATTATTTTCAAAAGAAAAGTGAGACAAACAGAAAAACAGGCTGATTTAATATTCAAAAGTTTTCCACCTGGATTTAAAGGCTGTAAACTTCACGCTTGGTTTGATTTCCTCTGGAAGTTTGTCCGGCTCGCTGATGCATGATCATTTGCACTCCTGGAAAAGTCTCAGCGTGATGAGTGGAGATGGTTAAAAGGCAGTTACTGTTGAGCCTGGCAGCGGTGCAGAGAGAGGACATCCAGCCTGCATAATGAGAGATTTGATCTGCAACCGTAAACTGGATGCATCATTTAAATAAATCTGTGCAGGAAAAACGACAAGGGTCATAACCCCCGGGCGTGTAGGAAAATGGAAATCTGCCACCTCCCTCCCCCATACTTCAACCTGCTCCAGTGATGGAGGAAAAAAACTGGGCATCCCTTTATTTCTATAAGATGTTCTGCAAATCTTATTTTAAGACGAGCTGTTTTTTACTGGGAGGGTTTTATATGTGTTCCAAAACGAGATGAAACTCGTAACCCGGTGAGCCAGAAAAGAAGATTAGAAACTTAGAGAATCTATTTAAAGGAAAGTCATGAAGTTCCCTGAACCTTCACCAAGGAGCTTTAAACATCTAAAAATGGAGTTTAAAGATAAAGTATGAAAGGAAAATAAGGGGGCTAACTCTTTCATCCTTCTTTAAACTGAATACATTTTCTATTATGGCAAAATCTGTTTCATAAACGTCAAAGACAGTGTTGCAGATTTATAACAGTCAGTAAAAATAGTTTGCTAAAATCTTTATTATTATACCAGTTTTTCATTGTTAAAAGCAACAATTCACTGTAGTTTGTGGCTGTGAAACACAAACCAACGTTTCTATGTGCTCTGCATTCAAACACAGACGTAACGAGATGTAGTTGGAGCTTTTCCTCAGAGACACGCGGCACAAAGAATCCGATTTCTTCCTCAGCATCCACTGGAAGATGTTTTACCTGCAGATGTGTCAGGTGAATTGCTCCTTTAAAAAGTTGTTTCTGTCGTGTAAACAATCAGGTAGTGTCTGCAGCATGTTTTTGTTGTTGGCTGAACCTTGGTGCTACAACTGGAAATTAGGTTTAATAAGAAAGCTGCTAACGTGAGCTGCATTCAGCCTGCATCAGTGGCATGAACGTGCAGCACAAGTATATGAACAAGACACATCCTGCTGCCTGCGCCATTGACAGGTTAGCCTCCTAACCAGTTAACTTAAAACAATAATTTTAGTGAGAGAATACAGGTCTACAGACAGTTGTATGTATCTGATTTGGGTTTTTTTTGGTAGTTATATGACTTATTCCAATCCTAACAGCCTCCATTTGAGATCAGTGCACCGTTTCAACCGTCAGAGAGAAAATCATGCAACACAATCAGCATCACAAAGCCTGTAATGGCAGACGTATGTTTCCACCAAACATGTAAAGCCCATCAGACGGCTTCATCATCGCAGAACCCCGTGTTTTAAAATTCAGATTTGCACTGTTTTGCATTGCTAATGTCAGGAAACCCCCCCATCCCAATCAAGCAGACACATCTTGGCAGAGCACACAGCAAATGTGATTGTTTTCTGACAGGAGGCTAATGTCAGGGTGCAGTGTATGGTGAAGCCTACAACTTGTTGTTAGCAGAGAACAGGAAGTGAGAGTGGCGTGTGGCGCGTTGTTTAGAGCGCAGCAGTGAAGCCGTCATGGGCTTTGATCAACAACCTGCTCATTTACCACAGCTTGTGTCTGGAGCGATGTCTCCAGGCAACTGAAGGCTGTCAGCAGAGGAGGTGGCGTCGAGCGGACAAAACGCACTCTGGAGGCCTCCTGTCAGCCTGAAGACTGCTGATGGAGCCACACATGAATTCCTGAGAAAAGAGGGAGAGATGGTGAATGAGTCAGAGGGAGAAGAAACAGACCTTTTATTCTTTCTATATATAAACCTTTTTACTGGCTGAACAAATTACAGGTAGTTTTCCCCCCATCAAGACATCCTGCGCCTTTTTCATTTAGTCACACAGCTTGAAAATTCATCGGTCCGTCATTAAGTGAAGCGAATAACAAGAAAACGTCGTGCTTTTCTTTTCCTCCTCCAGTAAAAGCTTCAGAAGAACTGGACGTTGATGGAAAACATATTTCAGGATTCCTCTGAGTCCAGAACTTACTTTTAAAAAGTACTATCCTTCTTATATAAATGGATCATTTGTATAATTTGGGGGACTATGCTCAAAAGATATGTTTGCTAACGCTGGTATTTGCTAGTAAGCTATGCTAATTTTGTCAGGATTTTATTTTGTTAACAATCTGAGCTAATAAAGTCACGGTTTGTATAAAAAAAAGATGTTTTAATTTAGCTTCTACAGAATTTTCTAGAAAACAACAGTCAAAATATCCTAGCTGGCGAACAAAGTTGAAGCATGCGATGCTGCTCCACCAGCTAAACCGGCACCAAAACACAACTGGTAACCAACTATGCTGGTCTATGCTGTTTTTTCCAGCAGGGAGGATCTGAACCGACAACCTTCTTAATGCAAGGCAACAGTGCTACAAGCCGCGCCACCATGCAGAACCATGAAGAATATAGTTTCTTGAATTTTGTTAGGAAAGCCTAACCAGACGTCTGAGCCACCTCAACTGGCTCCTCTTGATGTGGAGGAGCAGCGGGTCTACTCCGAGCCCCTCCCGGATGACCGAGCTTCTCACCCTATCTCTAAGGGAGAGTCCAGCCACCCTGTGGAGAAAACTCGTTCTTTCGGTCACTACCCAAAGCTCGTGATCATAGGTGAGGGTAGGAACGTAGATCGACCGGTAAAACAAGAGCTTCGCCTTCTGGCTCAGTTCTCTCTTCACCATGACAGACCGGTACAACCGCCTATCGATCTCACGCTCCATCTTTCCCTCACTCGTGAACAAGACCCAGAGATACTTAAACTCCTCCACTTGAGGCAGGACCTCGTCCCTGACCTGGAGAAGGCATTCTACTTTTTTTCCGACTCAAGACCATGGCCTCGGATTTAGAGGAGCTGATTCTCATCCCAGCTGCTTCACACTCGGCTGCAAACCGCTCCAGCGAAAGCTGGTGATCAGTTCAATATACAGAACAAAGTAAATATTCATGTAATAATAAAAATATATTTTGCTTTAAATATGGCAGGGTTCCTTATTTTAAGGAAGAGATGGAAACCCTGAGTTTGGGTAATAGTGTAGGACATTTGTTTTTATTTAATTCATCTGTAATCTTGACTGTTGTGGAAATCCTAGAAGCTGCCCAGTCAGTCGGCATCAGATATCCTCTGTCTGATCATAAACCTGCTCAAGGGCATTTTAAGTGTTGTTGATGGAGCAGCACGTCTCACTGCTTTCCTGGTTTCATATTTTTACACTTCTGTTAAGAGTTTGAGATTTCCCTCAGGCTGATGCTCCACCACTTCCCTTATAATTTTTTCCCTTATCTGAATTGCACTGTCAACAGACTGCAGCAGCAGGGATGAGTGTTTAATAACGAGCATTTTTTAGACCATTCACACCGGAGAACCTGCAACTTATCCTCCTTTTGCAAACATTTGCAGAGTTTTGCATCGTCTGGATCTGCACATAATTCCACCAGCATAACCCTGAGCAGAAAATCACATTTTCACAATTTTATTTTGATATTTTTTTATAAAACAATATAATGCAATGTTTCATCATTGCTCATAAAACAAAATCTATACATATTTTAATGAAATATTTAATCAATAATAATACAAACGAAAAAAATATGACTGATTAAAATTATGAATATTGAATTAATTTATTTATTATTAATAACTTGATTAGAATTTGTAGTAGCACTATTGTTTGTGTAATAATTAAAGTTTTTAAAATAACACATTTTTATTATAACCAATAATTATTTAATAATTAACTGTGATGAAATCCTTCTCTCCTAACATAACTGACAGGGTTTCTTGGGTTCGGGAGTCAAACCCTTGAGCTGTTTGGTCCCTCATCACATGTGCAGCAAGTGTCATCATGTCCAGGAGCAGACTGTCCTCCTCTGCAGGCAGGTGTGATCCCATCAGTGTTTCTGTGAGAATGAGAGGCGGCAGAGCACAGGAGGTGTGAAGGCACCGGCGTGCTGTCTGCAGCCGGTGTGACAGAGCAGCAAATTCTGCTCCGTCAGAGTTTATTTGAATTTCTCAGACATGTAGATTTGGTTCCTCTTCGGTACTCATGAGCACAAACATAAACATGATTATGGTGAGAAAGTTAAAGGAGCAATATATGAGAATTCTACAGTGAAATCATCACAAAACAGTCTAATGTCTCAATCATGTTGGAAGGAAAGTTATTGAAACAGATTTCATTCTCATCCGGCTGGTGAAGGGAGAGAAACCGAAACTCTGTAATCCTCCCTTCTGGTGACCTCACGGATCCTTGACCTTGGTGGACCAGTGAAGCCCGGAAAACTCCGCTAGCCTCGGTTAGCTTACCTAGCTTGAGTTTTGTTACCCAACCAGCCCCACGAACACGTTATATTTCAACCCATCTTTGACCAAGCAGTGTTATGTTAAACACACAGCATTTCCCCCCATTCAACAAGTGAAATAAAGTACAGAAATATCATTTTACTCACTGATAAAAATGAAGCAGATACTTTTTGGATGATGCAATCAATACCACAGCTTGCCCTCTTTGTCCAAAAAATTCCTTGATTAACATTCGAACACAAACACACAGAGGACACAGCTAAAGTTCAGAGAGTCAAAATGGCTGAACATCTATTAACCTGAGGCTCGGGCCTTCCCCGGAGCTAGCTGCTAGTGCTAGCTCTGACGCTCATGCTACCTGTCAATAAATCTAATTATTCATAATTTCAAGCATTTAATTACACCTAAACGGAAGAGTTACAAAAAAATTCACCCCCTCAGAGTTGTCATGACTGTAAACTAGACCTATTAAACCTAAAATGGTTTTTTGAACCAGGCTGTAAACATGTTTATTTCTGCTGTGAAGTTTGCATTTTTAACATGGGAGTCAATGAGGATTTGCTCACTTCTGGTGCCAGACCCTAGTGGATTAGTGTGGGACTGCAATTTATGTCACTTGGCTTCACAAAATTCAGACAGAAATTGCCCCTTGGTTCAGAACTATAACAGCAAGACAGCAAACAACCACACGTCCTCTAATGCCATAGAAATATTACCAAAATAAGTGCAGTAAGTGCTCCCTACCATAAAACACCCAAGAATGCTAACACCAGATATGACTATGTATTTATCTACTTATCAACTTACTGTGAATGACTCGTCTTTGCTTGTAATCTGGAATCTTCCGGCGCTGATCCGTAACTGGCAACAGCCATGAAACTCACAAAACGGTAGTGAGAAAGTGATTTTTTGCTCAGAAAAATAGACTGCAGTAACTAAATTTAACCACAAGATGTCATTCTTACTTCATTCTTACATATTGCACCTTTACATTACAGGTTTAATTATCATGAAGGACAAGTGATTAAGTGTAACTTCAGATATATTTAAGTCTTCTTTTGGTGACTAACAACTGAAGCGTTTTATCATTCTGTGAGGAAAGATTGCACAAGTGGTCAAAAATAATAATAATAATAATAATTTCCTCCTTTGCTGCAGAAATCAATTCTTGTCTGAGATGTTTGGATCTAAACAAACTTCCTCCCCTCTCACTTTGGACCTCCAGCCAAATTCAAACTAAGTTTTCATTTTTCTCATCCAAAACAAAGTGTGGACGACAGGAAACAGCCAGATAGTTGGTTTGGCAGAAAACTACAGATGATCCACCACTGTAGGTGTTGTTGTCATTCATCAGGTGTGAGCTCTGCTGCCACTACCTGCATTTATGTAACTCTGCTGGCTCATCTTTGGGTTTTTCTCTTGTGCTTTTTATGCTGCTTCTGATGTTTTGCAACAGAAAAACTTCAATATCTTTATGATCTATTAAGATTAGTCTACGGGGGTGTTAATGACATGGTTTAAACTCAAACTTCGCATTATAATCAGCCGTTGCATGCTCTATTGGCTAGGTTATTGTGTATTTTGACTGATCAATATGAGACAACACACCCACCCACAGGCTGAGCACACAGTGATGGGGTTCACCGTCCCGCCACTTCACCTGAACACAATCATGATGTTTCCTAAGCATCAACTAACAAATTTAAAGTGAACATGTTAAAAAAATCAGGACTCAACCCCTGGAAAATATATATGGAGAAGTTTTTAATCAGAAAATTGCCCCGTTTGTTTAAACAGGAGAGACTTGAGCCATGATACGATTGGACTTGTTGGTGTTTTGTTCACTTGTTTTCAAAGGGAGGATGAAGAAACTTTAGAGGAAGTTATTCAGATCTTTTTATAAATTTGTAACCAAAAAAAATCTGAGTGAAAGTCATGGAGGGGGAGGTTCTGTGGTTCGGTCGAGCGAGTGTATAAAAGTGTGTGTTTGTGTCAATGAGCAAACGAGTGGTTGAGTAGATAAGTCAAAGGGGAAGTAGGTGAGGACAGTGTGTGTGTGTGTGTGTGTGTGTGTGTGTGTGTGTGTGTGTGGTGATGGTGGGGGCACCGTTGGGCCCAGTGACTTTCTCACTGACTCATTAGGTGGGTAATTAAAGCACAAAGCTTCGGCCCCAGGGCTCCACTGAGCTGCACTCTGAGCTGCGACTGCTAATGACGACGTTCTGGACCTCAGAGAGATGAAGGAGGGGAGAAAAGGCAAAGACTGAGGCAGGGAAACATAGATTAGTTCCCACAGCAGGAGCTCAGACTGCTCCTCAGACAGAGGGAGGTTAAAAGACGGAGCGATCAATCGATAACCCTTCGGAGTGAAGTGGTCGTCATAATGAACAAGTTATTCTTCCTCCTGACCTCAACAATCACTTGTTCCACAAACATCTTATGCAGCACCTTTTTCTCTAAAACAACTGAATTCCACTGTTTCAAGTTAAACGATAACTCACACATTAATGACTCGACTTGATGGATTCGTAGAAGTATTTAAAAACTCCTCCTGACTCGTCTGTGTTTGAGGTTTCTTGGCCGTTAATTTCAGCCTAATTTCGTTTTGCAGATTCATGCTGCAGGACAATCTTGATGGAATTTTTATGAGCTTATTTAAGAGTTTCAGCACATTGAAATTCATAGTGAATCATTACACACACATTAGAAACCCATGCAAGGGATCAAATATATCCTGATTTGAAATCACACTGGAGGGATGAAGACTTCTGAAGATGTTCCACAGTTGATTTGGTACGTGCAGAAAAAAGGTAGAAGGGCAGGTTAACGAGTCATTTTACAACACCTGTACATACTACAGCAAGTACTCTTTAAGTACCCTCTGAAGTACCTGGTACATATGCTTTATTATTTTATTAGTCTGTTGCTCAC
This sequence comes from Aphyosemion australe, assembly GCA_006937985.1. Classification (NCBI taxonomy): domain Eukaryota; kingdom Metazoa; phylum Chordata; class Actinopteri; order Cyprinodontiformes; family Nothobranchiidae; genus Aphyosemion; species Aphyosemion australe. The sequence goes on from SSNS01000086.1 coordinate 956,541, forward strand.
CGGCTGTGAACACACAGCTAACCCCTGGGTCACATCTGGACTAAGATCTTTCTCTCTATTGGCTGGGACAAACTTCATCCCACGAGTTAACCAATGGGATTATCAGGGGCGGGGCTAATGGTGATGCAGGGCTTTCATGAACCAGAGAACGTTACAGATCTCATATTAAATCCCTTCCAGATGACGGAGTCAATAAAACAAAAGTTATTTCCAACCACTTCTGAATTTTTCCATCATCGAAGTTTAAAATATACACCTAAAGACAAAAATGTTTAATGGCCCTAAATCTCCGCCCCAAACGCACAACGGAGGCTTTAAAAGGCTAGGTGATTCCATGTGTGGGAGAGTGGTAGATAAACAAAACAGCAAAATAAGAAGCAAGAAATGCAAACAGACGCATTACAAAGTGGATAGCTACATGCTGCAGGTTAGTTAGCACCGTGGAGGGCTGAGGAGCCAACCCAAGCCCTCAGGTCCACCAACCAGAACCTTCTAGAAGTTCCAAAGACCAGATATAAAAGTCGAGGTGATCGCTCTTTCCAGGCTGTTGCACCCCGACTTTGGAATGAACTTCCTTTATCCTTACGTGTTATTGACAGTCTGGACACCTTTAGAAAGCAGCTGAAGACCCTTTTGTTTAAAACTGCTTTTACTTAAATCTTTTATGTTTTATTCGTTTTTTCTAACTTGTATTTATAATCATCTTTCATTTGTTTTATCATTTTTATAATTGTATGACTTTCTGTTTTCTGATTTTTAATGATTTTATGATATTCTGTTGTTTTGTTTTAAGATCATTTTATGATGACTATCTTTTGTTTTGTTGATCTTTGTGAAGCACTTTGTGATTCTTTGTCTGTGATAAGTGCTATACAAATAAAATTTACTTACTACTTACTTACTTAATGTCCCCCCGTAGTACATCAGTTGCAGTTACATTGTGAGGGAGTTTGCATGTATTTTGAGCATGCAGTACATTAAGAGCAGGCAGAACCAAAATGTGGTCCAGGGACCATTTGCAGCCCTAGAAGCCATTTCTTGTGGCCATGACTTGAATTACTCACAGGCTTATGGGGTCCGTGAGAATTCCGTAATAGTGGTAGGGGTGGGGGGGGTCGTCCTTCCGAACACCTCAGCTGAAACTTTGCAATGGTAAGGCGTGGGGGGGGGACTGTATCATTTTTCGGGTTCCTCCTGGGTGAGTCAGTTGAGGGCTTCCGGGGGAGCCTCTCACCCTTTAGGGGGAGCTCTGAGCTCGAAAATTTACCATAAAATGATTTTTGTATCATTTAAATGCAAAAATCTAAATTTTTGTGGCCCCTAAAGTCTCTTAACTTGATCATTTTGGTCGTGGTCTTAATGAGTTTCGACACCTCTGCTTTAGAGGTATTTCTGGACAGTATAGCTGTTTTGGGTTATGGCAATGATAAACAAATATTTGCATGAAGGAAGAATGTTTTTCCGCTCCTGCATGAAAATGTTCACGTTATAGTATATTTATAATCATGATTAACGAATGTTAACGATGGATTTAGACTTTGAATCGATTGAAAGATGGCTGGACAGATCGTTTTTGATAACCATCTAATATTTTGCCCTCTAGTGGAGGATTAATCTAGTACAATTGCTAATTTTATTTTCATTAAACTATTACATACATACCTAATGCATAATATATAAATGCTGGTGTCTAATGACCTGCTTTTTTTTCTCTCATCTGTTAGACATCAAAGGTTAGCACACATCATTCCCCAAGAAAAAAAGTCAAAGAATTTGTCAGTTTAAAAATAAGGAGGTCCTTGCAATTTTATAAATTCCTGTAAAATGTTTCAATGAAAATCAGCAGATGATGACAAAGACGTTTCCCATCATTAAAAGCCTTAAGGAAGAATTTTACTTCTTTCTTTATGTTTTGCTTCCTAATTTTGTAATTTAGTATATTTTATTTGGACTTTGGCTGCTTTTTGGAATATTTTTTAATTAAACCATGTAAATATTTGCCAAAGTGTTTTATTGGCCTGGTAGATTTGTCATTTATCCGTAGCTCAAAGCTGCATCCGTTTATTGTTTAATCACAATATTTTGCTGGAAAAAGACTCAACCTGTCACAGATAAAGTAACAACTTTAGGCTGAAAAACATCATAAATATTTAAAAATACAGCATAAATATCACTTTTGGTATTTTGTTTTCCAGTTGGAGATCTTATCTGAGTTCAGTTTTCGTTTCACCATCGCACACGCCTGATGCCTCGCTCCGTCTTGAACCACTATCTCGACAGTAAGGGCGAGCGATGAGAGGAAAAAACAGAAAATAGCCTCTCACTTATGGAGGCAGAAAAAGAGGTTAAGAGCAGAGGAGACCCTTCAAAGATGTTGCTCTTCTTGACACAGTGGGGAATGGATGTAGTGGGCTTTATTTATTTATTTTTATATTTATATATTTGAAGGGAAGCGTGGAGCTGCAGAAGAGAGAGAGAAAAGAGACGGACAGATTCCCCCGCTGAGAGCACAGGCAGAAAAATAGGCTAAATGTGCAGAAAAGCCATGTGAATAAAGTCCTGTGGCAGAGATTTGAGAGAAATCAGAGCTGAGGGAGAGCAGGAGGAAAATAAAAAGAGGTGGCTTACATAGATGTTCCTGGCATTTCCATTTTGAGCCCGTCTGAAGGCTAATGACTTGAGGCGGGCTGCTGAGACCGAGCGAGACTCCTGCAGGTGGTCCTCACAAGAGTGGAGAGCTCCCGTGGAGACTAAGGCCATTTTAATTGGACACTGAATAACGATATGAATGCTTCACAGAGAGAATAGCAGGATGGTGCCTTTGGTTCCAAAGGGCCAATTATACCATATTCATGTTGAATAGGCTTTATTAAGACTTTGTGCTGGGGCAAAGATTGGTATCAGGTCTGATGAATTACAGTTGATTTCAGTGTCTGACGCCCTGTTTTGTTTGGATGATGATCTCCAGCATGTTCCCATGAATGTATACATGTCTGCAAATGCAAACAGGTTCAGCATCACAAAGCTACTAGCCTCACGTGTTTCTAAGGGGCAGCAGCATTGATGATTAGCTCACCTACTTGTTTTGGCTTTTGTCGGGGTCAAAAACACTCACCAGTGGGCATGCAGAGAGGTGGTGCAAAGAACTCTACCTGATTATAGACTCAGGTTTTCAAAAGGTTTCTGAATTAAAAGTATAAAAAACATAAAAGAAACAACTAAACTGATTAAATTACATTCAAAACCTTACAGTGTAGTAAATATAGAGAAGAAAGAAATATAATTTGTCCTTTTCAGGGCTGAGTTTTAAATTAAGGTCATCGAACATTTAGGTTAAATTATAAAAAGGTACATATAACCTTTTTCTTAGGATATAATTTTTCTCTGGTCTCACATAAACCAATCTCAGCATTTTTATTCTTGACAGTTTCAGTACCTTCCAGAATGAGCCATTTTAGAGCTCTGTCACAAAACAACCTGGAGCTGGCCACGCCCACCCATCTCTCGATTGGGTGCTATGAGGTGAGGAGCTCAGATATCCGAGAGGGGCTTGGAGTAGAGCCACTGCTCCTCCAGGGTTGACATGTGATGGGGGGGGTTCTGTGCTAATTTCTTAATTTGTGATGTCACAAACGAGGACTTTCTGAAACGGTACGTTTTAGACACATAATTCCTGAAACCAAACACTGACCGAAAGCGTACAGGATTTTTTTCAAGTTTGGAGTGTTTATAGAGGTTGTAGAGATCCCTAAGGCGGCACAAAAGGATACAAAAAATGAGTTTTGCATTTTTCCCCTTTAAAGGCTCAGTGGGTAAAAAGACTTGACTCTTTAGAGCATTGCAGCATGAAAAAGGTTCACATGGCCTTGTAGCTCAGGCTCTGCAGCTTTATTATATTTATTGATATATAGGGCATACATTTTGATGCTAAACTTTTTTTGGCCCCCAATTGGGGGGCGCTCGGGCTAAAGTGTTAATTTTCTTTAACGCGTTATTTTTTTCTAATTAATTTATCGTAATTAACGCGTTAAATTCCCAGCCCTAGTTTTTACAGATTAACTGTCAGACAGGAGTGACTGGTAGTTGAGCAGTAGCGTGAGTGGCTAACCCAGACGCGGAAGGAGCGAGCGTTCGGATGAAGCCGACATGCAGTTTAATATAGGAACACCCAAGCGTAACCCGAAGGTAGACTTTCTAGTTAGCTGCGAGTTGGTTGATTGAGCTGGCCGACTCAGAACTCTGATCATAGATGCAAAGAAACGATGACTGAGTGACATGAAGGGAAGGCGACCTCGGTATATAGTCGCGGTTGGTGACGTAGGTGGGGAATGATGGGAATCCCGGCGAGGGGCTGCTGGGAGTTGCAGTCCTAGGTGGATGCCGGTTGGCTGGAGGAGGATGGTCTGGAGGTTGAGACTCTGACATTAACAACAGCAAATATTTTTCAAAATAAAGCTCTGATTTTTATTTAGAGTGTCAACAAATGAAAATTTTAGCAAACATTTTACTGCAGTTCACCACTTTCATGTCATTAAAGCTTTTTCTAATGAGCACCTAGCATAGATCACACACAGGACATCTTGCTTCCCAGTTTTATCTTTGTTTGGCGTGATTAGTTGTGCTGGAAAAGTTAGTAAATGATGTCACATGATCTGTTTAGAATCCCTGCTGTTGAACATAGGGAGCATCTATTAAAAATGCATCAGTACATCCTCACTTTGTACTTTGTGTCAAACACAATTTCTCCTTTAACAGCAACTGTTTTTGTTAAAACCTGTATTAAGTATTTTTTTTATCACAAACACACCATTTCAAGTGAAACGTGAATACCTTGATAGGATTTTGAAGAACAGCTGTTGATGAAATCTGTGTGGAAAATCAGCCTTTTAAATTCACCTTCAACCACAGAGTTTCTCCAAGTTCGTCTCTTCTGACAGAATAAAACACTTTGTCCTTTCCTGCAGCATGAACACATCAGCCACTAATTGAGCTGTTAGTATTATAAGAAACAAACAATTCTCTAATCACGATGAGGCGATAGAAGTAAATGGGAGATGTGGCAGATAGAAGCAGCAGGATCAGAAATCAGTTGCAGTGGGTGGATAATATATGCCGGGCTATTTTCTCCCCCCCCATGCAAATGTGGTTGGAGCGTTTCTCCCGGAGGCGGTGCATGTGTGTGCAGAGCTTCAGCGCTCCAATCTTTCTGCTTATTAATTTCATATTTACTCATTTATTTTTAAATGGGGTGAGTGATGGAAATGCGTCAGGCTGCAGCTCAGAGGTGCTTACATGGCAGATGGGTTTATGAGGGGAAGCGTGCCAGTGTCAGAGTCGGGTTTCAAATCAAAGTTAAGGGTTTTTTTTTTTTTTTTTGCTTTTTTTATTCATGGAAAATAAGAATCATCCACAGAAAGTTGACTGAGGAGGGATCTTACTGTGCTCACAACACGCTTTATGTGGTTATTTGGCTCTTGGTCAACAAAAAAGTCCAAATTCTTTGAGGACAAAACCCTGAAGCTAGACAACTTCTCTTTAACGAACACCTGTAAGCGACTTGTTTCATCCCCGCTCTCCTCTTGAGACGACATTTCTGCTATAATTAGGCTGGTTTGAGGACTTACTCTAACCGGTGTGATGGATAACTTATTTCCTTTCTAGGTCAGCTTCTCCACATTTGTTGTCATCCTTGCATCTGCTCAGGTTCAGCTTTAAAAGACGTAGTGAGGATCTGAGCTCAAACATCCTCAGTCCCAGCTGACGGCAGCAACCTGTACAAAAGTAGCCACTGATCGGTTACTTACTCTGGTATGAGGGTATATTTAAATAATAAAAAGACATTATTTTTATTATTTGTTCTAGAATCTTTGAAACTTCTTCACGTTTTCTCTCAGTGAGTAGTCGTGTGAGCAGGATCACGAGTGGGTGACAGCTGTAATCTGATGCAGGTGTTTTCTTATTCTGTCCTTTAAATGAACTCTCATGAAAGCACGTCGTTAAAAATTGATGCACACAAACTTGTTGGCAAAATTTTCCTGATCATTCAGATTATTTTTTAAACGTTTTTTTGTTTAGTTGTCTTCATTTATAATGTCAGTCTGCAGAAAAACATGTTGATCTCAGGGGAATGGTCCTTTGAAGTGAATTTCTGTGAAAATAATATAAACAGTCAATGTCTTACCTGTTGTAGAACAGCATCACTTGAGAGAAATAGAGATTAGTTCTAAATTAGCTACAATCACAATAAAATGGACTAAAATCCAAATTTCTTCCTCCAAATCCGATTTGGATATGATCAAATGGCACGCATTGAAATTTTTCCAATTTTGACTCAAATGACTTCCATATATGACTCACGCCACTGACATGTGAGAGACTTACTAATCTGCACTGAGGGTGGTGGGTGGGAATCTGCAAGTTAACATGTAAATAATAAATGAAACACGCTTACATGTAGTCAGTGATTGAACTTCAGCCCTGATACACACACAGATGAGCTGCATCCATATTTACTTAATTACAGCACACAGGATGTAACGTCACACCTTCATTTGTGCGTGTGAGCTGCTACCGAGCTGCAGCCTGCTCACACTGGAGCCAGAACGCGGTTGCATTTGTATTATATGAACAACCAAATAATTCAGCAAAAATCTGAATTAAGTATTAAGACCTGCAATGCAAACGTAGCCAAAGTGCCTTTAAAATGATTCCAATATAAAGAAACATAAGTTATGCAAATGCTCTTTAATTTTATGAGCTTTTTGTGTCCATAAATTTCAAATTTCAGATATTTCAGCAGAAAAATCTTGCTAGACGTTCTATCAGCAATCACTTTTTTTATCCAGGTCAACCACATCACAGAGTGAACTTTAGTCCCGATATCTTGTTACAATGTACTCTGAGCTTGAAACAGAGAGCTGCAGGTAAGATACTGACTGATCTTCCTTAAAAAGATCTGAACTATCCCTTTGAGAAGTTTGTCCACTCCAAAGGAAACGTGTTTCCCGTCAGCCGTAATCAGAGGATTGCTGTAAAACTACAAACGTTTTACTCGTTCAACAGAACATCTCATCACCCAGTGAGGAAGCCACCGAGCAACCTTACATCATAACCGTCTCACGTTCAGTCAGACATCCCCCCGTTTTGTCTCCTACTCTCGGTTTAATGGCGGCGTCTGTTTGATGGCTCTTCCCAAACACAATTCTCCAGAAAACCAATTTGCTGGGTGACAGCTAGAAGACCCCCCCCCCCCCCCCCCCTTTTTTTTTGTCTGTCACGAAGCGATTTGTTCCTGTGAGTTTAGGACTCTTCTATGTTGATATGTGCTAGAATTTTCTCCCAGAGTAAACAGAAACGATGGAGTGGAGTAATTGGCTGCCAGTTGGCCTTGTAAGATTTAGCAGAGCGGCTGTGTGATCGACCAGAGACTCCTTCAGACGGACTGAATATGTGCGGCGCAAAACAACAGTGACACTTGCACGGAGCAGTTAGACGGCAGCTAATTTACTCGTCTCTGTGAAAACAAAGCGATTCTCCTCGGATAACACGATTTTAGGGCAGAGTAAACATCCTCGCTACAGCAGTAGACTCAGAGAAACTCGGCGGCGGGTGACACTTTGGTCTGGGGACGTTCTGATGAATAAACTTTGCTGTGATAAATAAACGCAGAGTCTGTGTATTTAAGGGCCTCTGGATGAGATTATTAGCAGCTCACACGGTGATTAAATCCAACGGAAGAAGTCGCCAATGGCCGCGTTCCTAATTGAATCTGTTCCTTATTTACTCATCTCAGCTGAGGAGAAGTCGGTTTACTTCAATCCGCCACCTCTTGAACTCTTCGCTCATGTAAAAACTTCCCTCTCGGGACAGGACGCGGTGTTCCTGCTGCGCTGAAACGCTACAGGAAGTAGAGGGAAAACAAAATCAGAAAAGGATTAATTCCATTTCTGAAGGCAGGCGGTGCTAAAAGGAAAGATGATGGAGGGAGAAGATGAATACATTTCACCCATTTCAGTGGCGGCCTATTTCTTTGTATTAATTCCTTCATGCTTTTTAAGTTCTGAAGCATTGTGGCGCAGTAGGACAGAGCGTGATTGAGAAATTCGGGTGAGTATTTTTAGCCAAAGCCTTCGCTTGCCCCGAGGGAGCAGCACATGATTCCTCCTTCTTCTTTCACTTTAGTGGTTTCACCATAAACCTCTGGATTTGTACCCGCGGGGAAGAGTTCAGACTGAATCAGCTCTGTCTCTGCTGCCTCCTGATTGGCACAAGCTCAGCAGCTGCAGAAAACCCCCTTTATTCCTCTGTCTGTGTCAGACAACATGTGCAGTGTTGCATGCTTCCAATGCGCCACATCGCTGTGTTCCACACCACAAAATAAGTTTTATTTAACACTAGGAGACACTAAAGGGTGCAAACAATACAAGAGATCCAGAGTAAGAGTTAAAGGGAAAGTGATGCTGGGGGTGTTTTACGGTGATTGGCTCCTCCAGACTAACTCAGCATGTTAACTGTCAAGTTTGCAAGGATTTATTTATTTATTTAGTTGACTAAAAATGGAGGATTAAGAAAATCCACGTGTGACTAAGTGATCTGTTTGTGCAACACTCTGACCTTCATCAGCTTTATTTTAGATAGTTTTGCATATTTTGGAATCATTAATTCTGAAGTCCTGATGGAGAATATCTAACCTTGATCAAAATATTATAGGTTTACTTAATGCATAAAAACAGAATATTAGTTGTGTTTGTTAGTTTTATTTCTGAAAAATTTAGCACATTTTTGAGTTATTATGCATCATTTTTAAAATCTCTCATCCATGAACTGGTGTTATATTATTATGATTATGTATCAGTTCATCCAGCTTCTAACTGGTGGTCTGTAGGAGTCTGTAGCCCCACACCTGTGCAGGTGTAGATTAACTCACTCACTCTGGTTGTGTTTGCAGTAAACTCATTAAAGTTTAACTTTATTAAAGAAAAAAAAAGGTTTTCTCAAACTTATGCGCTGGACTCAACGAAAAGCTGCAATAGCAAAGCTACAGAACAAACTAGCTTTTAAACACAAACACGGTCACAGAATACTCACCTCTCCCATTAGCTATCATCCCTGGGCCACGCCCCCCTGATACCAGAACCCACATTTCCAGAGGAAACGAGAGAGCGCTAAACGCCAAACATTCTTTGTTGTCTGTGACTTCAAATGGTGTTTTTCTTTTTGGGACTCTGGTAGTTTGTCCTAAAGTTGAAGTGGTAGCAGCCGGCTGTTTCTCCTTCTCTGATATTATTGAGCAGAGAACCTCTCACACCAGTGGCGTTCTGTTGCATAATGCAAGCACGCGTCCAGGGAAGTGTGGTGGTTCTGTGAGACCAACAACCGGATGGTTCAATGGGTGGTTTGGGACTGAACCGTGTTATTGGCTGAGGTTTATAGACAAATGTGAGAGAACCACTTTATTAACTTTTTGTTTGGTTTTTGTATCTCAACTATATATTTATAGCTATGCGATGTTAGATTGTTGTTAAGAGGCATGAAAAAGTGTTCTGTAGCTTTGCTATTGCAGCTTTAAGTCTGATCATAACATGACGCTACATTAAAACTCACTCAGTGACACTCAGAAGTCTTGTTGGCAGATCTTTTTGTTTACTTTGGTAAAATCTAATAAATTGCTCAGCAGACAGATCTGCTTGTATAAATAAACCCAGAAGAATTTTGTTTCTTCACTAAAACAAACATGCAACACATTTTGGTGTCAGGAGATTAAACGAGGAACGACTGGTCTAAATTTGGAAAATGACTCCCTGGTGTTGCATCGTGGGACCTGAAGTTATGTTCATGTTTATCTACTGGAACTTTCACAGATCCTTTCCCACAAACGGAGCAGTTAAAGTTCAAGCGTGCAACATTCATCAGAAAAACAGACATTTTGGAGTTTAATGTGGGCTTTTTCTACCCTAAGAGAGGACATTTTTATCAGTGCTATGAAATATTTAAAAGTCCTAACAGTAGCAGCGGCTGTACCTGGACCAGTCAGTGTGCTCCGTCTCCCTGACCTCCCACTGAACTCTGACAGATCGACTTTTCCCACCAAGCATCTGAACCTTTCGTTCTGTAGCCTCATTGACTCTAATTAGCCACTGCGGCATTTCCCACGTCTTGTGACAGCTTGTACCGACAACCAGACCTGCTCCCGCTCCCGTTCCCTCCCGCCTCTCCTCGTTCTGCATCCAGCTCTTTGTCTTGGAGCTTTCCCATGAGCTCCAGCTGTTTGGCCTGCGGTAAATGTTGCCACATACAGTGCTCTGCTGGGATCCCAGCCATCATGCATCTGGGACAAAGTGTTGCACCCCCCACCCGACCTCCACGGGGGATCTGCCCATCCCTTCCCGTCCATCCTCGTCTCCTCTCCAGTATAAATTCTGTTTTCTAATCTAATTGCATCCATTTCTTACCATTACCATGCGTGCTGATTGGCTGATGTCGGCTGACAGAAGCGCTGAATCACAGCTGGTTGCTCCCTGAACGAGGCCGTCGTCAGCGGCTGTCTGCTGCAGGTTTTCATCCCCGGAGCGATGGGGGGTGGCTTTACTGGGGAGTAAATAGTGCTGAGATGGAGCTTTTGCCACAACTTTGTCCTTTCTGCTTTTTTTTTTTTTTTTTTACTTCTAGCCACTCGGAGCAGCTCATTACTGTCAGACGACTGTCAGCTCTGTTTGGACAGTTTAGCAACACTGAGGAAAGATGTGATAAATATGGAAAGCCAATAGAATGCTAATAGAAACTGGAAATTTAACTTGACTTAGTCTCCGTGTCTGATCTCCATCTGACTGTGAATGGTTTCCAGGTTTGATTCTAACATAAGGAACTTAAATGTAGGATTCATCAGATCAAGCTGGACACAAAAGGAAAAGTATTTGTGAGACAACTGAACAGGAAATTTAAAAAGACAAGGAAACCCAAACTCAACTCAAACAGAAGATTAAACACAGTCAGAACATTAAAACAAACTTGGAAACTTGATGCTTCTTCTGAAAAACCTGATTATTCTACCTGATTATTCGGTGGAGCTTATCTAGTTCCTGCATCATTAGAATGAGAAACACAGATAAACACGGAGTTAGCGCCGCCAAAGAAAACATGCCAAAGTCTCCTGCGATTTTCTCCTGTTGGTGTTGAGCTTCAAGTGCTGCCAGGTGAGTCCCAGTCACAGGTGACAAACTCCACAATGCTGGTTGAACCTCAGCTGCTCCTGATTGAGGAACAGGACGCTGTGACCAGTATGAGGAGGAGGAGCCAAACTGTCGTGGCTGCATATGGACCTTCTACACCAGTGATCTCCACCTCCCTTTCCTGAGGGCTGTTATCCAGCATGTTTTAGTTGTTTCCCTGCTTCAACACACCTGATTTTAAACAGCAGGTGATTAACAGGCTTCTGCAGAGCCTGATGAGCTGCAGATCAGGTGAATCAAGTGTGTTGGAGCAGGGAAACAACTAAAACATGCTGGATACCGGCCCTCAGGGAAGGGAGTTGGGATCACTGTTCTACACTCTAGTAAAAATGGCCAATATTTGTGGATTTTTCCTGATTGCGGCAAAGAAATTTCAATCGTTCATTCCACCGAGCAACTTGGAACAAGACTGATCTTTTTTTTTAAACGAGGAACGTTTCCCACGTGTTTAGATGTGTTCCTCATTCCACAGTAAGGTGTGCAGCCATGGCATCACATTCAGCAGCTAGACTAGCCGACGCCCACTTCAGTCACATGATTAATGTAAACATAAAGTTGTTCTGATGTCCCAAAGCCTGAACGTGTTGAATTACAGTCTCTGTGTTAACTTGTAGGTGATATTTCTTGTTTCTTCTGCACATTTATGTCTGGCTTTTATTGAGAACATAAACTTAGATCATTTTGACAGTTTGGTCCTAAATAAAAATGACTAAAGCGTCCCCCTAATTTAGCAGGAGAAATTTTTTTTTCTTAGCCTGGATCATCATAAATTGTCCTGGAATGGAGAAGAGAGTAGAACAGCACAGGCACTCATAACTAACCATGTCAATGTTTGAGACTCTTATTGTGAAGGGTTAAAGGAAGTCTGTGGACGCTGCGATGGAAGCAACCAAAAGACAGCGCCTCACGTTAATAAAACGCCTCATTAGGATTTCATTATGACTTTTTCTGGAAAGAGAATTCAGACTTTTTGACATTTCGGCTTTAATCTCAACACTTCCTCTGTTTTATTTGTTCATTTTTATCTCCAGTGTAGCACCGAAGCATCTCAGTATCAATCTTTTTCATTTGTTAACTGATGAAAAATATAAGAAAATAATATCTTAAAGGAACTAGGGGCAGGATCTTTAAAAAATCTGTAAAAAATGAAACATGTATGTTCATTTTTTCAAAGCTAATGGGTGATGAAGCGTTATAAACCTAAAAGAATGAGGCCACCCATGTATCGTTCCATTTTCTTGAACAGGCTGTTTGCTGCAAAATGCGCTGCAGTTCGGTCACGAATTTCCCGCGCTGCCCTACGGATGTGGCGTCAATTGACACTGCTTGCGCGTTCACGACAGCTTCAAAACAGAAAGAAAATGTGTTCGACACTGCAGATCGGTAGGTGGCGCTATTGCACCGTAAGTTGCTTGCCAACCGCCAAACTCCTAAAGAAGAACTGTGGGAATGCAAGGGGTTCAACCAGGGATTACCATGACCTGGATGACTGAGAACCTTCACCAGCAAACTGTGGGAATGGATTCTACTGCAACCAGCAAACGACCAAGCGTGGCACAAAGGAAGTTTATTCAGCGGCATCTCGTGAGTCAAAAACCAAATATGGTAAAAGACAGGCAGTGACCCAAATCTATATCGGATACGTGATTGACGAATGGAGGCTGCTTCAACTATATCTGGGACTCAAAAAGGATGCTGCCATGGCTCATTTCCTAGTGAGCAGGTAAGAAACATTATAGGTTGTGTTAGAGATGATGACAATGATCTGACCTCACCGATGACTCAGAGAGAGCTAGCGTGCAGTAGCATTAGCTGTGATAGTAGCATTAGCTGTGATCAGGGCTGCAGCGTGGATTGCTTCGCCGCAATATTGTCCGTGAGAGCGGCGGGGAGTTGCCTTTTCAGCGTGACATATTGGAGGTGTGGCGTGAGAGCGTGTGAAGAGGGTCAGGTAATGGTATTTTTGTGTTTGTGTAACATAGCCGTCTGTGCACGCTCCCGTGCTGGGCTGCGGTTACTCGCAGAGCCGGGCGCGTCGCTCGTGAGCATCGTTTTTTTTTTCCTGCCTCTAGTTCCTTTAAGCAAAGGTTCCCAAATGTTTTTGCTTCAGAAACAAAAATCTACAAAGACTCATGAGCCTAAATGTTGCTGGTTGATTAACTTTAAGGCATAAAGGGGGCAGCAGTAGCTCAGGAGGTAGAGCGGGTTGTCCAGTAATCGGAAGGTTGCAGGTTCGATCCCGGCTCCGGCCAGAGAATGCTGCTGTGTGTCCTTGGGCAAGACACTTAACCCGACTTGCCTGCTGGTGGTGGTCGGAGGGACTGGTGGCGCCAGTGCTCGGCAGCCTCGCCTCTGTCAGTGCGCCCCAGGGCAGCTGTGGCTACATTGTAGCTCATCCCCACCAGCGTGTGAATGGGTGAATTGAGTTGATTGTGTTGTGAAGCGCCTTGGGGGGTTGTAGAACCCTAAGAAGGCGCTATACAAATACAGGCCATTTACCATTAAAGAAAACAACCTGTTTCAGCTCCTATTGTACAACTTACATCTATTAATGACTGGTTAAATTTATCTTATATAATTTATAGTAAAAGTATTTTATTAGAATTATTATTATTTTTTTTTAAATCCTCTGAAAACCCCAAACGTAGAGTTTCATGACCCACTGGGGGTCCCCAACCCCAACGTTTGGAACCACTGATCTGAAGCAAAGTAAAGCATGACTGGTTTTGGTCAGATGACACACAGGAACTAGAAGATCTGCTTCTTTTGTTCAAATCAACGATGTGGAAAGTTTCACGGTCTGCTGATCTAAGCAGTGAGAGGTGGATGTATGGAAAGCCAAAAGCTCAATAGTCATAAGTTGTTCCTTTTGAAACACCCTTTGATGTCCAATAAAAGCTGTTAAATGTGTTTAAAAAGCATTTCCTGCTTTGACAACACAAATTTGTACACCTTGCTTTGGTCTGACATTAAGAGGAGAAGAATGAATTTTACATGGTGTGAAACCATGGAAACCCAGATTTTACTGGTTGACTCTAACCAAGTATTCCTCCGTTCTGGTCCTCAGGGCCCGCTGTCCCGCATGTTTGAGGAGTTTCAACGCTCCTGATTTAAATGATTGAATTACCTCTTCAGCAGAAACTCGTTCCTGACCCATATATTCAAATTAAGTGTTCTCTGGGAAAACATGCAGAGCACTGGGTCCCAGTCCTGGGACTGGGATGACAAATTTAAACATTAGTGGGACAGATATGGGACAAGCTCAGACTCGTGATGACTGCGTCCGGCTCCTGTAGTTCTAAAATAATTATCTTTTCTTGTCGACACTTATTTGAAATAAAATAAAAGGCAAGAAAGTAGGAAAAGCTCCATGGATGGAAAACTAACCCTCCTGCTTTATAGATGCTAAAAGTGATTTATTCATCCATAATCAGAGCAGAAAACACATTTTCTCTGACGTTGTTCGTGTCATCGTGTGATAAAGGTCGAAACAAGCAAGTTTCATTGTAAAACCAGGTTTTCGTCCTTCAGATGCGTTTTGTTGATTTCAGTAGCGGTGGAGATGGAGTCTAATGGGAAAATAAACAAGTGAATGAAATGACAGGAAATTAAATTTAACCTCCCAGTTCTAAAAGCAAATGTTGTGTTTTGTTTCCTGGAAAAGAATCTAAATGGCTGTGATTGCTATGGATACTGGTGATTTGTTTGGCGTAAACAGAGAAGGAGCTGATTAATGAAGGTGGGCCGTGACCACAACAATGTCTGATGGACCCAGACAGTGGTTCTGGTTCACAGCCAGATCACGCTGGACTGGTTCCTCTGAAAGGAGATGAATACAAGCCAGATACGTTGGTATGAGTCTGATCGGGTTAATGAAAGTGTCCCAGTTTAACTCTTTGTGTCCTCCTGGTGTCTCTCAGGTGGAACCTCGACGCTCCGACTCTCGTCGGTTAGAGAGCTGCCCGATCAGCTGCAGGAACTCTACCAGCAGGGTTTCGTCCTGGCAGCCGTTCACCCGTTCATCCACCCCTGTGGTCCAGAGTCCAACAGCCCCCAGCACCAGCTCTACCGGGCCATTCTGGTCCGGATCAGCGAAGGGTAAGAGAGTTCTGATGGTTACATATCTAACTTGTTTTTCTTTTTTCTTATTGGGTCTTGTTCTGATGAAGTTTTATCCAAAACTCACTTTTTTCCATGATTTTGTGCTGCCATGTGGGTCTCTACTGCATCTATAAACACTCTAAACATGAAAAACCTGTCTGTACGTTTTCTGCCTGTTTGGTTTTAGGAATTATGTATCTAAGACAAGTCGTTTCTAAAGGACCTTGTTTGTGATGTCACAAACAGGGAGATTAGCATAGAACCACCTCTCACATGCAAGAGAGAGCTGCTGCTGGAAGAGCAGCGGCTCTACTGCGGGCATCTCACAGATATCAGAGCTTCTCAGCTTATAGCAGCTTCAGCGAGGGATAGGTGGGCGTGGCCAGTTCCAGCTTGTTTTCTTAAAGGGGGCATATTATGTAAAACTCACTTTTTGCAGCCATTTCTGCTGTGGGTCTCTACTGCCTTTATAAACACTCCAAACAAGAATAAAACCTGTCTGTTTGCTAGCTTTCAGTGTTTGGTTTTAGGAATTCTGTGCCTAAAACAAGCCATTTCAACCATGTCACAAATGGGGAAATTAGCATAGAACCGCTTCTCACCTCTCCAGGCTGGAGGAGGAGCAACTCTACTCGAAGCCCCTCCCAGATATCAGAGCTTCTCAGCTAATAGCAGTCTGAGTGGGAGATGAGTGGGCGTGGCCAGCTCCAGCTTGTTTGCTTAAAGTGACAGAGCCCTGAAATGACTCATTCTGGAAGGTACTGAAACTGTCAAGCATAAAACTGCAGAGATCACTTTATGTGAGACCAGAAAACTATTATAACTTAAGAAAAAAGTCATAAAACGTCCCATTTCAAAGAAAAATGAAAGAACATGTCACTTTTCTGTCAATTCTGTGATACGCTGCAGCGTTGCATCCTGCTGGTTTGCTAGCAAACTAAAATGAATCAAAATGAGCAGATTTATAAACCTACTTTAATAATTTGGATCTTTGTTTTGATCCTGACATAAAAAAGTTGTGTTATCCTTGAATTAGTACCCTCATCTATATGCGGGCTGATGTTCATCCATGTGCTGACCCAGAGTGAGCATTGAAATATTATTTAATTTACTCCGTCACATTTCTGGACCAAGATGAATAAAAACCCCATGAGGAGGTTTTAATTTCAGCTCTTTTGTTTGTTTGAATTAATTTCTCCTTTTGTTACGACCCGGCTCACTGGGCCACAACATAAACCGGAGGCTGAACACAATTCTTGAAGGAGTATTTTATTAAAATCAGCCATTTAAAAGACTCAGCAACCCAGAAACCAGACAGCCAGCTCACCAGCAGGCCGTCTGTCTGCACTCACAGGTGAAGCCAGAGGGGCGTCGCACCTTTTAAAAACATCGTAGAGAATTACAATAGAGGCAATTTTCCTTAAGTATTCAACCCGATCCCTATTTTCTACATGATTGTGTGATTTAGCAACATTGCAGACAATTACTCACCTGGATCCACTCACATCATTTCTCCTATTGTCAGCTGCTGTTTGTTGTTCAGTTCATTTCCTGTAAATGTTGTTGTTTATTTTTCTTTTTTAAATCCCTTTTTTAATTCTCTCTCAATAAATAATGTAAGGTAAATAAAATCCAGCCGTTCCACATGTTTAACGCGCAGCCTTGATGCTATCAGACAAGCTAAAGGTGACAGCTCGAGGGACGGGGGGCTCATTAAGGAAATGTATTTCACTAAACAAAGAGTCCTGCCCCCGAGGCAAACATCTTTCAGGGGCCTCAGACGTCGTAGCTGCACTCCTGGGAATTAGACCTTTACCAGCACAAAATAATGAAGCCATTATAGTCACTTAAGAAAGCATGTTGAGATTACTAATGCACCTTAATTGGTGTCATTATGCAGAGGAGACTTAGTGGGAATCAGATCATAAATGGTACAAAAATGTTATTCTGCCTGGCTGGTGTCTGACATTAGCCTCTGCATAATGATTATCTTCAGAGCTCAGATATCAGAAATTACTGTTTCATTTGGGAAACACGCAAACACAAAGGTCTTCCTCCGCCCTCGGAAAAACTAACGGAGGTCGCGCGGAGAAGCTCATGAGCCGAGCAGCATCTGTTTGCTGTCCCACCAGCCCCTTTCAGTGTTCGCCAACCGCCGCTGCACAGCCAAAAGTCACCGTCGCCTCTTCACCCACACTCCAGTCCGGTGCCCAGACACACACAAACATACACACACACACACACACACACCCTTTTAACTCAGAACCAAGTGGGTGGGCAGGAAGCCACGGAGCTCCTCCACTATTGGTGCTGAAGGGCATGAAAGCTTTATTCCACCTAAACATCACTCTGTCTGGATGTAAAACAGTATTTTCATTAACATTTTGTTCACATACAGAAGAAAAAAAATCAGATTTCAGATGACAAGTCTATAAAACTATTTTTTGACCCTACTGACGACCCCGGGGTTCAGAAACCCGAGCTGCATTCAGGACCACAAACATAAATGATTTATATTCTTCCAGGAGAAGTTTTCCTTTCCTCTCAGCAGACGCTGAAGCTCCGGCAGCGGCGGCTCTAAATCCGTCCCTCTGTATAAAAACACAAATGTGTCTAAAGCTGTCATCTCTGAATAATCTGTTTCACACATTAGTTCTAGCTTTACTTGTGAGTTTTATTTCTGGGATAATCAAATTCAGCTCAATCTGATTCCTCACAGCTGAAACCAGAATTCCTGACAGCTGGGAAACGTTTTCTAGCTTCTTCACTGCTGGACAAAATTGACATTTCAGCCATTTGACTAACTCTTTCACCCACAGTGATGGAACAAAACTACAGAAAACCAATACTCAATATAACAGGGAATCAGGAGCCGCTGTGTCCCGATGGCTCAGCTGTTACTGAAAGGATTGTGTGAGGAAAAAAAAGCACCTCTCATAGAAGGATGTACCTCAGGAAATAATGAATCCACCGTAAAATAAAGCAGAATGAAACTTTGTTCATTTTTGATGAAAAGTAGTAAAAAACTAGTCAGGGAAGCCGTATGTGAATAAATAGAAAGGTTTTTTTTATATATAAGCCTGATTGGTTGGAGTCCTCCTGGCCACTTGGTGCACTAGTGCATGATGCGTGTGGGCTGCTTGAGCCGCCGCCATCATTGTAGTTTTTCTCCATCGCAGCAGTGCTTAGCCCTCCCAGTGTAGTGCGCTGTGGTTGGTCTTTTGCTACTGCTCTGGTTTGTCTAGATGTCTCGACTGACAAAAAACCTGCGAAAAACAAGAAGCAAAAAAGCAAGTATTAACTTGCATGTTGTCAGGAACTGACTGAGGACTGGACTGAACAGACACAAGCGTGAGTTTGGATGTGGCGTGTTGTATGACCCAAGCATAGAGTGAAACTGACCCTGGGTTTGAACAGACACGCAGATTAATATAGGAAGCCGCGGTGCGCAGCTCAAATGGAAACAAGAGTGCGTGTGATTCCAGAAATAAAGAGGGACGACTTACTGGGAGTCAACAGGCTGGACTGGACAAAACTCAACTGGAATGCCAAAATGTGGAAGCATCAAAGCGATGACTGAGCTCCAAACAGTAATCCCCACTTCCTAATATAGTCCTGAGCTGATTACGTGGACAGGAAGTCAGGTGCGGGGCATGATGGGAAACGGAGTACCGAGCCTGGTTAGGTCTGAGGAGAATGACTGGGGTGATGCAGGCTGGTGCTGGAGTTCTGGGGCGGGTTTGGGTCTGAAGTGGAGGGAGGGGTTCAGAAGTGATCAGAAGGGAGGTGGAGGTCGAGGAGCCGGGATCGTGACACATGTAGACTGAACTTTTTATTCTCTAAATATAAAAAAATTCTTAAAAAACTAAAAAAAAATCTTAAAAAATGGGATGTTTCTGTTAAAAGTCTAACAATAGCTTATATATTATACTCAAATGAACAATAACAATTGATTTATTCTTGATGTGAAGATAAAAAGTTGAAATAAACCACATGATTAAAAGTTAAAAATATGGAGATGTATCAAAAACATTTTCAGCTGAAGGGTTAGGGTTAGGGTGTTTAAGGGGGAAGCTATTTAAGGTGGAAAGAGGCTGCACAGAGAAACCAACACATCTTTACTCCTTCAGCTGAATTTTATTACAGCACTCGACCGGTGTGATGAAACAACCTCCAGAGTGTGAAATTATCCATCACAGCACATGACAGCTTAATTTGGGATTGTCTAACTTTTTATTACCATTAATTTTTCCATCATTAGAACAGAGCAAAGCATTATGATTAGCCCTCCCTAATGAAACACCAGGATCTGTAGGCCGTTAATCCTCAAACGCTGTTTTATGACAAAAATAAACAGAAGGATTTTACGATATCTGTCTAAAAAGTGGTTTAAAGGGTCAAAACTATGTTTTTTATTCTACATTCTACTTGAGTAGAATCTAATTTATGCTGTTTTTTTACATGTTTGATGGTCAGGCAGGCTAAAGAAGCCCTGTTCACACAGGCCTTAGTCCTAATCTTGACCCGGTCCAACAGACACACCCGATTACATAACGGCTCTAAAGATAATCTCATCAGATATTCCTGTCATGTGTGGTGTGTTAAGAACTCTGGTTTGCTCGGAAGCCAGTGGGGACCACTCGGATCATAAATCTGGGATCTGGGATTGTCTTGGTCTGATTTAGAAGACAAAGGAGTGTTCTGCCTGTTAAATGTGACGTGTAGCCAGTCAGAAAGTGAGGTGACGTTATCACGCAGTATTTTATTTTTCACGTGTGGGGTCGCTCATGTTCTCTAAATAGCCTGACTATTTGAAAATCCTGCCATGTGAACAGAGGTACTTTGAGAAGGACCTAACAGTAGCTGCATCTGCTTTTTCTGGTCAGTAGCTTCATTTTCAAGGATCTACTAGCTACTAGCATTTGTGGGGCCCTCTCACATCCCAGAATGCTACACAAACATGCTACAGGAGGGTGTTTGGCTCCAGCTAGCAGCGTGCATGTGGTCGCTCTTTCGGATCAATAAACAGCACCAGGATGGGTGGCCTTCTTGCTAAACTGACACAGAAGGATGTTACCTGTGAACAAGTCAGCATCACCCTCAGTTAATGAGATGGATGTTCAAAACAAACCCAATGTTTCAGAGTGGTGACATATAAATGTGTTTCGTCATTTTCCATCACGAATCTCTGGAAAGAGCTGCTTTAAGTCTCCCACCTTCAGTTTCATGTAAACAGACTTTCACCTTTTTCTTTTCCATCCCAGATTTTTATATTTGAACTCATCTTTCATAGCAGAGATTCCATCTGATGACTGAGCTGAATACCCATCCGTGTTATTAAAATGCCACTCACCACTGTCCATGCAGAAAATAATGTCTCAAACTCCGGATGCCCAAAAATAACTTGTGACATCAAAGCTCTTTTAACAGAAACAGATGGAATGAGCAAAAGCATCGTGAGGCGGAAACATGGCGGACCGCCGTGTTTCAGAGGGTTTTATGAATTAATGACACCTCATCTGCTGTCTGTTGCTGTGTTCTTGAGTCAATTAGAGATGGCTTTCACTATGTCTGCGTCTGTCCCTCAGCTCTGCAAAAGCAGACAACAAAAGTATTGATTCTCAGAGAAAAAAGCAACTGAATCGACTTTAACTCTGCTTTATTTATTTGTTAGAAAAAGACCTCATGAGGAGGAAAGAGGAATTCAAGAAAATCACTGCTAGATGGAGTATAAAGGACACAGAGAGGATGAGGGTGATAATAAAAAGAGAGAGAGAGAGAGAGAGAGAGAGAGAGAGAGAGAGAGAGAGAGAGGTGGACCCAATGCAGGGCCCGGACTTTATCTCCAGTATCTGTCACCGTGGAGACAGCTGCTCACATCAGCACCAGCCCAGGGGAATCCAGATCTCCACCAGGGGAGGAAATAAAGGAAACCAACCTGTTCCCCTTGGCTAGCCGACTTAGGAATCACAAGACAATAAAAGGAAAGGTGAGGAAGGTGAAGGGTGGATGTAGAGCCCATCAAGGGGGTGGGGTTTATTCATCTTTGTGAAACCTGGTAAATGTTTGAATGTCCTCCCAAAGATCAGCTCTGCAGTAGGCTTTTTGAATGGCCAGAGGTGGAAAAAAATACAAACTTTTTTTTTTATCTATAGAACGACTCAGAATAAGGGTTAAAAGGACGGCAGCAAATGTATTCTTGCTTTTGAGTATGTGGAATCTGCTATTATTATGTCTGCTTATGACTGTCTGCATCTGTCATGCCAGAAGAAAATCTTCACTGGTTGAACACACAGTTTAACCATGCATTAGAATCCTGATTTAAAGAGGACATAGTATATCTATTTTTAAACACGTTATAATAGCTCTAAGGTCGATCAATGTTCATGACGTTTTGATTTTATAAAATTTCTCTTACATAAAGCAGCTTCATCAGCTTTATTCTTGACATTTTCAGTAGCTTCCAGAATGAGCCGTTTCAGGCTCTGTCCCTTTAAGAAAACAAGCTGTTGCTGGCCACGCCCACCCACCATATCCAGGAGGGGCTCAGAGTAGAGCCGCTGCTCCTCTGGCATCGATACATACATAGGTGTGTGTGTGTGTGTGTGGGGGGGGGGGGGGGGGGGGGGGGGGGGGGGGGGGAGGAGGGGGCTGTGATGTCACAAAAAGGGTTTTTTCCAAACGGCTCATAGGAGCAAATAAATCCTGAAACCACACCCAAACACTGACAGAAAGCGAATGGTGGTTTTTATAGTGTCATTAGTGTAATATGTCCACTGACGTGCAAATGATGAAGTGACTAATGACATCATAGTCTCCTCACACTTTCTGGATGCTAAAGTTTCTCCAGGGTATCTGATATCTTCATATTTCAGTCACCTGAACCGCTACTCTGGATTGGTTTGATTTGTGATGCTTGGGATCAACTCACCCAGGCCCTTACCCTCACCTGCCACATGGCTCACCTGACTTCTCTTTGTGGGTAGTGGGCCCACATGAAGATGGTTCCCTGTTCCTGAGCTTGGCTGAACCTCAGGATTCAAGAGTTCACCAGAAAAGGGGGCTCAGGTTAATGAGGGCTTTGCTTCTGTCTGTGGCGGTCAAGAAGGATCAAAGTTGGTTTAAGGGTTGGTTTGTGTTCCAACCTGGTCATGAGGTAAAGACTGAAAGAACAGGATACTGGATGGAAGCGAGTGAACCGATCTTTGGGAGGCCGGGCTCGGCCTTAGACATGAGGTGAGGAGGCTGCTGCTCCTCATCAAAAAGAGTCAGCTGACATGGTTTGGTCTTCTGATTAGAATGCCTTCTGTTGGTCTTCCCTTGGATGTTTTCCAAGAACATCCCAGAGGGAGAAGAGCCAGGGAGAAGAAGAGTTGGGATGGATGGATGGATGGATGGATGGATGGACGGACGGACGGACGGACGGACGGACGGACGGACGGACGGACGGACGGACTATAACAAGATTAAATCTAAAGTCAAACTAAAGGAGTGGACTGGTGTATTTGTCACTGGTTTAAATGCAGAGTGTGTGTGATGACACAACCAGAGGAAAGTCTTCACGGTGGCATCCCGGTGTGAGCTTCTCAGTCAACATGACACTTTACATGAAGGGTGTGATGCTACAGGAGTTAATGCACAGCAGGCGCCGCGGGGAAGCTGTGTACATCGACAGCGTGGTGTCAGCTGCAAATGTTACGACCTCATCATCGCAGCGACACATCTGGCTTAGCAGGTTCACAAACCTTCCACTGCAATTTGTCAGCAGCACGGAGCGGCCCTCGTTACAACCTGCTGCCACAGAAAAGAATGAAGAAAAAAAACTTCCAATCCAGATAGAACGGATTGGACCGAATGAAAATTTAAAATGTCAACTGTCAAATTTCCTCGTGTTCAATTTGGTTACGATGGACTGGGTTACAGTTCAGCAGGCAGTGTCTGATGGGATATATTCATCATTATGGGTAATTGCAAAGAGCTGCGTGTGCTCGGGCAGAGAGGAAAGAGTGGGATGAAAGAGAGAGATTGTTGGAGACGAAGGAGGAGGAAAATAAAAAAGTACAACCTGAAAACCATTAGAGTGGATTCGCTCGGTTGAAATTATTCATGAAAGTGGAAAAATGTGACATTAGAATAGGTGTTCGGTGTTATTAAAATGCCACAATGGCAGAGTGCTAAATATGAGTTCAGATGCTCCCTGACTGTGTCGTCATAGCAATAGATGAGAGGACTGACATGAGTTTTGTTCCTGACGCGAAAGGCCAGGAGAAAATTCATATTTTTATTAGTTCATTCAGCTGAAAGGTTTTACCCAGCCTTGACTTTTCTTTCTGCTGCATGAAAGAAAATCTTTTGTTGGATTTGGAAAGTGCAATTAATTTCAAGCAATTTCTTCAGAAGGGAAACATTAAAGTAATAATCTAAAACATCGACTCTGGAAACTTATTGTTGTTCTGAGAAAAACCTCGTCTGAAAGCGATTTTAGAAAAAACAAGATGTGTTTTATAACATTTCCAAAAGGATGCACGACCCAGGTGGAGCTGGTTAGCTCTCAGACTTTTTAAACACCTAAAACTCACATTTTGATTCTACGTTTTCCCACCGCCGTCCACTTCATGGACAATAATCCATCAGCAGAATCACTTTTCACACTTCAGTGAACTCTGCGTAATTTGAAACCACAGATTAACAGATGATGCTGCCTCCACGCCGCTAAAATAAATCCCAAAGCAAGTCATTAACAAGTAGCAGACAATTAGTTTCCATGTGAACATCCGGCTCCAGTGGGAGCGATTAGTCTGACACAAGGTGCTCCGCCGTGAAACAAAGCATGTGACCCATTTTGGGAGGAGGGGGGTGAGAGCAGGTGTACTCGCCCAGGAGGGAGCTTCAGGTAGGTGGGCAGGCAAACAGGCTTTTGACACCCTTCTAACCACACGAGGCCTCTGAGGCTGACAGCTGCTGTTTCACACGGAGAAGATGGACTGCAGGTGATGCAGCAGCTATTTTTAACCCAAAGGCTCCCTGCAGGAACAAGAGCTCCATGTGAATAGCTGCTCCCTCCTTTGTCTTTGTGCTCTCGGAGTGGAAGAGGCTCTCTGAAGGCTGAACATCAGAGGATGCATCCAAAACAAGCTTCTCGCCATGTTTAATATAAAAGTAAAGAGATGCACCTTTTTTATCTGCAAATAAAATCATTGGATTCAATTAAATGTTTGACTTTTTCATTCATCTGATAACAGAACCTGCAGTTTAAACTGTCTCTGAATTTAAGAAGGTAAACATAAACATGTGGAACCTGCTCTCTTTGACGGACAGAATCAGCGCCACTTTGAGTTTTGTTTCCTGAAAACAAGCCTGAAGCACCTGCAGGTGGTTGTGATTTATCTCGTGACCGACACAGAAACCTTTCCAGGCAGAAGCATCAATCTCCTGTCGTCGTACGTTTGAATGCTGCAGCGGTGGGAGACGAGCGCCAGTCTTCAGGCCATCATGATAGATGTCAGCTGGACCCAACGGTACCTGCTCCGTCTGATCACCGGAACAAACTTGGGTTTAATCTGAATATTGGCCTGATTTTTTTTTATTCTTTCATCCCAGGGATCAAAAATAAACCCAAGCTCAGTATAAAAGACCCCAAATTACACATAAGGTCACATGTCTGC
This sequence comes from Aphyosemion australe, assembly GCA_006937985.1. Taxonomy (NCBI): domain Eukaryota; kingdom Metazoa; phylum Chordata; class Actinopteri; order Cyprinodontiformes; family Nothobranchiidae; genus Aphyosemion; species Aphyosemion australe. The sequence goes on from SSNS01000086.1 coordinate 981,535, forward strand.
TTTTTGACAAAGAATAAAGCAGAAAATCATCAAGCAAATGCTTGAAATGAGAGCAGAAGGAAGGAAAATGAAAGGAATAAAGACGTATTGTGCTCTCTAGCTTTCTTTGAATAGAAAAAAGGCCTTTTTAGCTTCCAAGTCTGGCAGTTTGGACTTTAAAGGGGTACTTGAAAGGGTAATTTACCAGTAAGAGGCTGAACCAGCTCTGTGGGGAAAGTGGGCTAAAAGTTGGAATATTTCAGTCTTTGCTGCTTCAGCTTCTGATTGTAACCAAGAGATTTTTACATGAGGATTAAAAGTGCTTTTATCCTAAATGTGATATTTAAAAATAAAAAAATTGATTTATTTTAGAGAAAAATTAAAGTTTCTAAGAAAATTTGACATTTTAACAGTTTTTTTATTTGAACAAATTGAAGTTTGGTTAAGAAGATAGGTTGTTAAACATTTATGTTTAAGTACATCAGTTTTCCTTTCTGCAGTTAATGCAGGGGATTGATTGATTGATTGATTGATTGATTGATTGATTGATTGATTGATTGGTTGATTGATTGATTGATTGATTGATTGATTGATTGATTGATTGATTGATTGATTGATTGATTGATTGATTGATTGATTGATTGATTGATTGATTGATTGATTAAAACATTTACTTTGAACATAAGACAACAAATTTTAAAATAACAATAAAAGAATGGGATGGACGTTGAAGAAAATTTCACGTTCAGCATTCACGTGACACTCAGAGTGACCAACCTGATTTCAGAAAGAACAAGAACTACACGGTTTCTTGGTGAACCTGACCTTTAAAGCCATACTACATTTCTATATTTTTAAATCATTTTCTTGAGCCAGTTTGTGCTAAAATGACCCTTTACAGGATTAATGAAATGTCACTCAGACCCCCGCCACCCTCTGTGGCCAGAATACCGCACTTGCAACTTCAGAGGTGTGGGAGCCACCTGCAGGACTTAGAAAAATGGAGCTGACGTGCCTGGTGCTGCAGTCTGCTTCCAGCCTGTTTTAGATCGTGAACACAGCTGATTTGTTTGATTTAGTGATGACCCGCTCCTGTAGACACTAATGAAGGCTGAGGAGACATTTCAGCAGTTAGATTAAGGTGTTAAAAAGACAAACGCACAGCAAGGAGATAAGTTTCACTTTTGCTTTCACCAACGGACACTAGTGGGTGCTAAAAACAAGCCCAAACTGCATAGAATCCCTAAGGGCTCAAAGCTCCAGAAACCAAATTTGACTGATTGGGATTTTCCTGTATTTCCAAATTTAAAAGAATCATTTTTTTCTTGACATTTTTCTTTTTCTTTATTAAAGTTCACTGAGAAACCATTTATTTATTTATAAACATTCATTCCTACTATAGAGACCACTGCAAATGTATAAAAAATATGAGTAAAAATGAGCTTTAGTATAAAAAATAATTATTTTATTTCTTAGAAATGACTAAAAGCAGAACTGAGAAAAGAAAATCTCATTTTTGAATTTCATGCTGCACATCGACTGATTCTGATGCTTTGGTTGCTGTTCTGCTTGGCAGAAAAAGCCAAACTGACTCAAAGTTATTTATTTATATTTTTGTAATTCAGTGACGGGGCGACGATGTAAAGCTCAACATGTTTGAGGGCTGAATGGTTGAGAGTTGAATCTAACGGTTTCAGCTGCTCTTCCTTTAATCTTCCTGCTTCCAGCCACTGACAGGAAGCAGGAAGAGTTTACCCTCAGGCATGATGTCATAAAATCCTCAATAAGCATGTTTTTGCATCAAATTCTTATTTTTCTACTTTGCTGCTGAAAAAAATCTCCTTAGAGACTCCATTGAAGAGCAAATACTGCTTTGACTTTTATGTCCACATGGAGTTAATCTGAACTACTGTCCTTCTTGCTGGAGGTTAAAAGATGTTTGTTGTGTTTATGTTTGTTTGTTTCCTTAAAAAGTCTCCCGACAGTTAGTCTACCTACGGATAAAGACTGTAGAAGGGCTGAAAATACCTCATGTCCTTTATTTTAGGCTGTTTCCTGTGAGCAGATCAGACTTTTACTGATAAAAACGTATTTATTTAATAAATAAAACTACAAATCGCTGAATCTGTCTGGATGTGTGACATCACTCAGGTGACTGTAGTGAGTAAATCTGTGAGAAAACAAACATGGACACAAACTAAAAGGGACATGTTCACTCATGTGATGTGTGGGCGAGGGGAGGGGCTACAAGTGTGACCTTTAACAGACACGCCCACTTGCATGCACCTTTTAACCTCTTTCTCACATCAGGTGTCTGTGTAGCCAGAGGCCACACACACACACATGCATGCTCTGCTGCACACAGAGGAAAAGGGTGTGTTTGTTAGCGTGTGGGAGTGGATGAGGGGGGATTCTTTGCCTTGTCAACAGGATGAGGAGCAGATAGGAGCTGGAGCACGAGTCTCCTCTGGGCTGGTTCTGGGATTTCCTCCACAGCTCAGAGGAGGAAAACACAGCTTCATATAAATAGACTCTGCCCCCTGAAAACACCTCGACTCTGTTTTCTTTCATCCGTGTGTGTGTGTGTGTGTGTGTGTGTGTTTCCCTCCTACCACCCACAGGGCAACAATAACATTAACAAAGCTCCTTGATGCAGTGTAATTTGTTGATATAGGCCTGCTTTGTGCGCCTGATGCCCAGCTCCGTTAACACCACCCTGTGTGCAGAAGCATCATGACTGCAATTTACTAATTCTAGGCTCTGAATGTGCATTTGAATGAGTTTAAATGAGCGTTTGTTTGCTTCAGCAGCCTGGTTGGCTGAGAAACTCATTGTCCTCTCTCTCTCTCTCTCTCTCTCTCTCTCTCTCTCTCTCTCTCTCTCTCTCTCCCACTGCGATGCCTGCAGGGTGGAAAGGAGCCAGCCGCTCTGTCCAGCGTATAAGCTACAGCTGGAAGAGTGCCTGTCTGCTGAGCAGGTGCCCACCCCCGAGCTCATCCAGGGCTACGTCAAGAAGGTAGGACTGCTTTACAAATGCCAGGCTGAAGGTTTTGTCAGGTTGAGCTCAGCTGGAGCGGGGGGTGCACCAGGGTGATGGAGGAAAATCATCATAATCAGTGGTCCCTTCAGATCATCTTGGGATGGAACACAAAAACCAAAAGCCTTTTCCTTTTGCCAGATTTAGGCTTTTATTTGAATAAATCCTGAAATATAGAGTCAGAGAATCACCGTTTGATTTCTGGTTCCTTATGCAGCCCTTAAGAACCCAAACCCTTTTAAAACAGAAAACAGATTTGGAATAAATACATCAAAATTCAGGGAAAAAAATAAAATAAAAAAGTAAAATAGTTTTTGATATATGTTTAAATAGAGTGTAACTTAGGGTTGTCAAACTTGAATATATGACTCAAGAATTAATTTTGCAGATGCTTGAAATGGGCGGTGACACCAGTGTCACCATGGGTTCTTGAGGGATAAAGCCAGTAGCTTATTGGACTCGCACTCATGTGTGTCTGGAACCCACCTGGACCTCACCTGAGGTTTTTCTCAATTTAGTTCCCATGAGATAAAATGTGAGACAACTTTGAGAGTGGTGGGCAACCAAACTGTGAATAAAATAAAGGCTGAATTGTGGACAAAGTGAGTCATTATGAGATATGCTGTTGCTTTTTATTAGGAATTACATGTCAGCTGGCCATTTATAAAACCTGATGCACCTTGCTATTGTGATCCTAGCCAGGAATTTATAGTTTTGCCTCGCCAACAGTCACAACCCAGTGAGAATCTTTACCCTAACAACAAAAATAACTTTTCCATCATTAAATAAATTAAAGGTCAACTTTACTCATATTTTAATACATTTGCAGTGGTCTCTACTAGGAATGATTGCTCTATAAGTCGTTCTCTGGGGAATAAAAGCTCTGGTGCATCTGGAGGATGTAGATGTCACATCAGAGGAGAAAGTGGCAGAACGTGAGAGTCTTATTTCCTGGTATTTGGACATCTCGTCTCTGATTGGCTAACAGCAACGCGACTCTACCACTGACTCCATTTGCTCTGCAATGTTGATGTTTTATCTCCACAAATAACACAAGCCTGGAGGAGTTCTGCTGTGTGGTGGAGTAGCTAATGCTAACAGTTAGCTGCTACTAGCAGAGACGTTTTCTGCTGTTTCCTGGATGCTAAACCAACAACAGCCTTCCCCGTCGTGAGTCAAGATGGATGAGTCCATGAATGTTAAGTGACAGCGTGACGTAGATCTGTCAGGCTTTTCTAATCCTAGAGTTTCACCGTTTATTTTCTATCAGAAGCTAATAAAGGAGATAGGTGTAGGAGACTATTTTCATGTTCAACCTGCATGAAAAACTCAGAGTGACTGATTATAATCAGAAATAATCATTAAAAAATGTTTTTTCAGTGAAGTTGTCTTTAATATCACTGACGCCCACCCTTTGCTCTTTTAAATTCATATTAATAAAGAAAAATTACACATACAGAACAAGAGAGGAAGTCAAAAAAACTAAAACTTAAATTGTTGTGATGAATCAGAACACAGTCAAAGCCATATGTTTGTTTTAGTTTCCCAACTCGACTGCCATCTTCATCATCATCATCACCCTTTAACAGCTTGTCACTGTTTTAGACAACAACATAATTATTTTATCTAACCGCCACCTTAAATGGAACAAACATGGAGGAGTTTGGGTGCTGTAGGACATGTCAGAGATCTTCTATCAGCTTCAACAGTAGCTGGTAAATGTAATCACCACCAATACACCACCAGCCTGAAGCACTGAGACAAGGCAGGATGGATCCATGCTTTCATGTGCGACACCAAATTCTGACCCGACAGCTGAAACCCAGACTCATCAAAACCAGCAAAGGTGTTTCCAGTCTCTTCTGGTCCAGTTGTGGTGATCCTGTGTGAATGGTAGCCTCAGGTTCCTGTTCTTAGGAGAGACACCAGGTGTGGTCTTCTGCTGCTGGAGTCCATCTGGAGCAGCTGGTGAGCTTCTGCAGAGCTGATCTAGAACCAGTCTGACCAGTCTCCGTAGATCCTAGAGATGGTTGTGGTTTCAAACCCCAGAAATCTCAGTTCGGACCCACGTTTAGATGCATAAACATACTGAGTCAGATAGTTTTATTAACAAAAACTTAATGTGTATTCTGCACATCATTTCTCCTCTACAGCTGAATTTGTTGCTCATTTCCACCCAGAGCGGAGGAGTGAGACGTAATAAAAGTGGTCAGCGGAGACACGTCTGAGAGCTGCAATAATGCTGTTAAAACCTCCTGATGACACCTGCTAGAGCCTTTAAAGGCTGCTCAGCTGTGCTGCGTTCAGGTGTCTGAACTCAGCATAAAACACTTAAAGGTTGTGTTTGATCCCTGGAATCTGTGTTTTTCATTCTATAGACCAGATGAATGCAGGAGCTAGAGATGTGGATTCTCATCCAGTCATTAAATAATGAATCGGCTCTTTAGCGTTTCGCTTCTTTTACGGTCACGTTGCTGCAGAAGAAGCTTGTTTGAAATGGCACTTGAGATGATAAATAGGACAAAAGCTTGGTCTTTAGAGAGCATCGCGGTGATTTAAAGCTCCTGCCTGATCTATCTGTTGCAGACGGAGATGTGGGCCTTTCCAGCCTCGCTGCTGAACCTTTATGTACATTTTACCCTTCGATTAGTCATGCACCCACAGTCCTGTAGGAGCTCATTACTGTTGCTTATCGTTTTAATCTTCTGAGCTGCTGCAGGAACAGGAAGCCTTGCTAGAAATCTATTATAAAGGAAGTTGAGGAGTAAAGAAAAATTTCCCTCAGCTTCTCACGCTCTTGAATATTTCTTTCTCTTTTCCCCTTCCTCCCTGTCTTCTCCTCTGTCATTATCATTTCAGCTTCTTTGTCTGTCATCTCTCTCTCCGTCTCCAGGGGTTTTCATCTTGACCTTCAGACACCTCCTCCCGGTGCCACTTTAATAACTTACAGGGGAAATAGGAAATGTGGTCTCAAGTCAAAATTGAAATGGGTTTTTCACCACAGGCTGTTGATATTCTGCTGGCAGAGCGCGCTAAGCTACTCCCAGAATATTTTTCATCAAATTTGTGCTCTGCTTCGTTTTGGTTAATGAAGAGAAATGAAGCGATTTCAACCTCCAGACCTCATTTCCTTGACCCGAGGACGGGTCCCTTTGAGCCGCTGAGACTCGTCTGTTCGTTTAGACTAAGAGGTTCAGAAAAATGTTAATTTTGAATTTTAGCCTTCATTCACTTTTTTTCTATAGCCTCAATAATGTAAACCCTACAGACCTGAACTTAACCCTTCAGCTGTTCTGTTTATATGCTGTCAGGATGATAAATATAAATATTCATCAATGCATTCGTTTGATTTGCTGGTTTTGATGACTCATCTGAAACCTAAAGTCAGATTTAGGGTTTTTATGTTTAGAAAATACCCATTGTTTCTGATGGTGATGTTTCTGATTAGTACAAAAGATAATATACTATAATTTATGCTAAAGAAATGAATTTATGTTGTCCATTCAAACAGAAGTGATGTAGATTTCTGATGAATTTCAAAGCTTTCTAGAAAACCAATAATTGGTACAAACAACCACTTTAGCTTTTTTCATTTATGTCATCATAAATTAATTCAGTTTATTTCTGTAGCGCCAAATCATGACAAGCGTCGTCTCAAGGCACTTCGCAAAGTAAGCATCCCAATACTGCATAGTTCATTAAGCCAATCAGTAAAACGTTTCCTATATAAGGAACCCAGCAGATTGCATCGAGTCACTGACTAGTGTCAGTGTCTTTACAACAATCCTCATACTAAGCAAGCATGTAGCGACAGTGGAGAGGAAAACTCCCCTTTAACAGGAAGGAACCTCCAGAGGATCCTGGCTCAGTATGAGCAGCCATCCGTCATGACTCACTGGGGGTTGAGAAGACAAACAAGACACACAGCATTTCTCATTCTCTTTTTGTGTTCAATTTTCATATTGTTATATAATTTAATAATAATAATTCATTTTATTTATAGGTGCCTTTCCTGGCACTCAAGGTCACCTTACATTAAGACAGGAAAGATCACAACATAATAAAGCAAAGTAAGATCCCCTAAAGTAAGTCAATAAAACAATTAAAAATCAATAAAAGCAATAAAAAATGTAAAAAAATGACAAATGAGATTCACAAACAGAAAGCAGTTTTGAACAAGTAAGTTTTGAGATGTGATTTGAAAAGTGAAATGGAGTCAATGTTGCAAATCTCTTGGGGAAGAGAATTCCAGAGGTATGGGGCAGAGGGACTGAACGCTCTGGCCCCCATTATTATGTTATGACTAACAGGTTTGATGTACCAGTGAAATAACTGCAGAAAAATGCTGAATCATTGAAAGTTAATCCTGATAATTATTCTAAAAAGGATGACAAATGCTGCATAAAAGAATAAAAATGACTAAAACAGGAGTTTAGGCTTTTAAGAACTCAGCACTTCATCCTTTCATCTCTCGTTTCTCCGTCCAGTGACAAGCCCTCTGATTGGCTGACACGCTGCTGTTAACCCTTTCTGCCATAAATAACCCGTGCACCATACTGTGTATAATTCATAGGAACTTTAATTCTTTATGAACTGGATGGGATGTGTTGTCGGGTCAGATGAAGACCAGTGGGCTGCTGGCGTAGGATGTAAAAAGAGTTACCGTAAAACCTGGATTAGAGACGTCACCTGCAAAGTTCTACATCATCACAGCTTCTCTTTGTGTCTCACAAAGTAAAACGAATAAAATAATAATCGTAAGCATCAGATCAGCTCAGATTTTCCACATTTTTGATGATATTTGGACCGAACAGCTTGTGGTTACTGTGGTTCTGGTGTAGCGGTTCCATCATGAAGGCCCGATTTGCTGCCTTATGCTAAATGCTGGAAACGTTAATGTAAGGGTCTAATCTCTGAGTTTAACTGGAAAATTCAGCACACTGACTGACCTTTGTGGTTTTAAATGACCAGGAACTCTGATCCCTGTTAAACTAGTGAAGCTGTTTTCTCCACAATATGGAAACTTATTCAGATCAAATGTTGTTAAATAAAACTGAATGTTTTTTAGAGCTGCAACAAGATTTATGCCCTGAACATATTACATCCTACATGTATTAAAGGCATACTACGCAACTTTTCATATGTTTAAATAATTTTCTTGAGCCAGTATGTGCTAAAATGACCCTTTAAAGGGTTAATGAAAAGTCACTCAGACCCCCACCGCCCTCTGTGGTCAGAATACCGCACTTGCAGCTTCAGAGTGGCAGGTCGCCACTCTGAAGCTGCAAAACAACTGAAAGAAAACAAAACAAACACAAATCTAAACAGTTTGGTGAATACAAACATTTACATAATAAACCAAAACCTTTAATTTATCATCGTATAGAAACATAAAAAATAAAGAAAAAAAACACATGCAACTAAAAAAATATGCGAGAAAATTATTATTGGAGTGTTTTTATCTTTTCACCAGACACAACAGATTTGATGATCTGAAAACAAATAAAATGTGTATATCATTTATTTTATTTATCTATTCCTGCAGTTTATTTCCTTATTTACCTGTATTTGTTATTTATTTTAGTTCTGGCCTCTGGTTATTCTTATCTCAACACTTTAGATATTTATCTGTTTCTATTCAATCCTGTTGTTGTTTTTCTGTTTACTCTCATTGTTTCTCATTCCCTCTTTATTTGTTCTGATCTGACACCCTTCTGTGTGGCGATGGATGGAAAAGAAATCCATTCTGAATCGTTCAAATTGTCCAGAGTGGAACTTAATGAAATGATGGTGACGATAATAAAAATGGAAACCAAAAATAAATTCAATCATTACAAGTCATCGTTTGGATCTATTGTTCTATCAGCAGCTCTGACATCAGTCGTCTCTCTCTGCTCTACAGGTAAATGAGATGCAACCGTTGCTCCCTTTTATGTCAGCAATTCCATTTGGACATATTGGTTTGGGAATGTGATGTGGGAGCTGCCAGACCGCATTCAAATGATGCTAAACAATATGGCTGGAGACAGTGTGACTGTTTTTCAATTCAATTTCATAGTGAATAACCTGCAGTTTGATTTGATTTTTATTTTCTCTCCTCAACCGAGGCTCAAAGATGGAGAGGATGGGGTGGGGGGGTGGGGTCGGGGGCGCCTCAGCTGGGAGGAATGAAGCAGAAATGGAGAATGACATCATTAATGTTCCCTAACGGTTAATATTTCTATCTGCAGCAGCAACACAAAGCTGACATCAAACAACAGTAGGACAGAAAAATAGAAGCTGGATTTGTTTGTAAAACCACAGATTTAGCATAATTTAATAATAAAAAATATATATTATTATTAGTAGTAGTAGTAGTAGTAGTAGTGTCAGGATCTGCTCCCTCGTTAGTGTTGATTGAACTCACCTGTCCCTCGTTACCTTACCCACCTGTTTCCCTGATTATTCTCATGTGTTTAAACTCTCTGTTTGGGCTGGTCTGTGTCAGATCCTCGTCTGGCCTTCCCCTCATATCACCCTACCTGCCACTATTCTAATTAATCAGTTATTATTTTACCTGCAACCTGTGCCAGCTGTCACCAAACAGTAACTCCAAATCATGAGTAGTAGTAGTAGTAGTTGGTGTAGTAGTTGTTGTAGTAGTACAAATAAGTAAAATCAGCTTCTCACTGGACTGGACTGTTGGTAACAAAAAACAAATAACATTCATGATGGAGTTTCCAAAATGTCTCGAAGAATTTGCGAAGTGTTATTTACGCACATCAGTCACACAGTCTTGGTCTAAACACATCCTCTCAGATTAGTTGTGGGGACCTGGAACGTGTCTGGAACCCTTCCAGTTTAGTCTCAGGCAGTCAAAAAGTGTCTAACGAACAGGAGAGTTAATATGGAGGTGAATTATGGTCAAATTAAAACAAATCAGGACACCTTTTCACTAAATTGCCACAAAAAAATTGCTAGAAAATTTATTTTATTTTATTCATTTGCAGGTTTTGTGTTCATGAGCAAATTTTTTTGAACAATTAATTTTATTGCAGTCAGTTTTACATGTTAAGTGAGCCTTTAAAGTCACAATAAATAAGAATTTTACAGTGAAATAATCACAAAACAGTCTAATGCCTCAACCATGCTGGAAGGAAGGTTACAATAAAACAGATTTCATTCCCAGCCAGCTGGGGGGTTGTCCGTTTTTCTCCCTTCAAAAAGGCTAAAGAGGGACATAGTTACTGTTTACACTGTGAGCCTGCAGGGTTGCTAAGTCTGCACCAGCTAATGCTGCAGCATTTGTAATTCAACACCAGCTGGCAAAATGCACCAGAGTTGTGGGCAAAAGCCAGTAAAAAGAGTGATCCAGATGTTATTTCTTCTACCCCTAAGAAGCCACGGCATTTTTTTGATTTAATCTAATATCAGGTGAAGCAGGCTAGAGGCTAACGTTGAGCTAACGTTGAGCTAACAATGCTAACAGTAAATTAGAAACAAATAGACTTTTTCAGTAACCAACAACTCGATTCTTCTGGTGCTGAGCCGTAGCTGGCATCGAACTCACGAACAGGAGTGAGAACGTCGCTTGTTTTGAAACATGGGCTGCAGTACCCACATTTGACCACAGGATGTCATTCTGACTTCATGCACTTTTATTTGTTGAATGTTTACGAAATGTTTATTTATGTTTAAAAATTCAAACCAGCAAAAATGAATAATTAAATAAATTTACTCGCTTTTCACTTTCGTACAGCGGTCCTGCCAGCTATAAACTCAGAAAAAAACTCACATAAGTATCAAATCATTGTGATTCTAACTAAAACTTAGTGTCTAACCCTAACCCTAACCCTAACTGGTGGTCAATAGCAGCACCCCAGGGGGACACTGGGTTAAAGTTCCACTTTGGAATGGAATAGAATAGAAAAGACTTTATTAATCCCACAGTGGGGAAATTGACTCATTACAGCAGCCTATACCCTGCCACTAAAAAAACAACAAATAAAAATAGAAAATTGGGTTTTCAACTCCCATAAATTAGATATTTTGGGGAATAATTTATTTATTTACTTTATTGCTCTGAGGCAACCGTGTTAGTAACTGCTCCACCATGCAGGCCCTAATTGTTATTATCGAATGCTTCAAAATTAATATTTAAACAAGTCAAAACAATAGTTATTGCTGGCTTTCTCAGCTCATAAACTATGAAACAAACACTCTGGGCTTTAATTCTCTGTTTTTGCTCTTTTCTCCAACAGCAGATCCAGGATGCTGCCGACCAGGGGGTGCTGTTTGTGGGATTTGTCCAGGAGCCTTATGGAGCCCCGTGCACCCAGATCAGAGAACCAGAGACCCCCTCCCTCTCCCTGCACTCCAGTCCCAGTTCTGTGCTCGGGTCCCTGTGCAGCAGCAGCCCCTCCAACCCCTCAAGCCCCCAAAACCACCCAGAACCCGGAGCTCGGGCCGACAGGGTGGACAAAGAGAGGAACGATGAAGCCTCACAGCCAAGCGGGGAGAAGAACCAGAACCACCACTCAGGGAGCGGGGTGGGGGTCAACGGGGACGGCGTCTCACCCGCAGCATCGCCGCTGTCAGAGGGAGACCTGGACAACAGCGAGGAGCTGACGGAGGAGGCGTCGCCGTGCCACAACTACAAGGACATCAGCAAAGAGACCAAACAGAGGCCGAGATACCGGAGAGGTGATGGTGAGTGGTCTCCATGGTAACCATCACACGTCTAAACTCAGAGGAAAGAAAGTCTTAAGCAAAAATCAAGAAAATTACAACTTACATGCTGTGAAAAAAGAGAACCTGAACATGAAGAAGAGAAAAGGGCAGACGTGATTTCATTTCCAACCTGCAGAGCTTTTTCTGCTGCTCCAAGAAAACAGAAAAACACATTTACCCTACTGTAAAGATGTATTTATACAACTTTAATTTATATTGCTTAAGATCACCAGAGTGGAATTGGCCTCCTACTGACCTGAGTGGATCCTGCTGGAATTAAAGCACAGAGGTTTATTTGAGTCATATTGGTGAAATAACCTTCCAAACTTGACTATTTGCACTTTTGTCCTCTCCAAACATCACACGTTTTCTCCGTGGAGTCTCAGGAAGTTCATTCAGAGCTGAATGGACCCATTTCTGTGTTTTTATTATTATAATATGGACTCCCAACACAGGTTTACTGCAGAGGTGTGCAATCCTGGTCATCTAGGGCCGCTATCCTGCATGTTTTAGTTGTTTCTCTGCTCCATCACCCTTGATTTAAGTGGATTAACTCCTCAGCAGGTCCTCAAGACCCGCAAAAGCCGGTTAATCTCCATCGATTCCAATCAGGAGCAGAGAAACGGCTGAAACATGCAGCATAGCGGCCCTCTGGGATCGGGACTGGACAGCACTGGTTTAAATGTATTTACATGGATCATTTAGGATGATGGGGATGTATAGTTCAGTCATTCTGGTGAGCAGGCCTTTTAAAGGAAAAACGATTAATAAGTCCACATAGGATTCTAGATTAAAAGGTCAAAATTCAACTTTTTCTAACTGTTTCACATTCAGCAGGACGATCTTTATAAATTCCAGCAAAAGGCCAAAATATTAATTAAGACGATTAAAGGTCAAAACTTGGAATTAGAAGTTAGATGTGCTGGATCCCCGAGGAGATGATGCTGCTCAGATGGAGACAGAATGTAAACCTTTGGCTGATCCCAGAGCAGCTACGTTTACCCAAAAACTCACAGCTCCTGACCCTCTGATGTGATCCACCTGTTTGAGACTTTGTGTTTTAGTTTTCCATCCTTGACTTTGTGTTTCTTAAGAGCGGCGCTATAAATTTCTCCTGAAACGCTCGCCGTCTGCAGAGGTGTCACTTGCTGCGACGGCTCGAGTGTTACACAACAACGTGTGTCGCGTCAGGACATAATCCTCTCTATCTGTTACACAAAGAGCCGTCTTACACCGAAGCTGCGGCGCATACAAATGGACTCTGGGCTGATGGAGCGGGTTTCGTCTCCTCAGAGTCCGACGCAGCTTTGAGTTATTCATGATGGCCCCTTTTTCTGGTGTTGAAATCAGCACATTCACAGTTTCAGCTTCATTTGAGCATTTCAGATTAACAGATGGAAACGCCCCCTCCCGCGCTCTCTCGTCCTCTCCTGGATCCTGTTTGTGATTTGTGTCGATGATGTGCCGACCATCCGTTACAGACAGCCCCAGCAGGGGAGGGGGGGACGCCACAGACCTGCATGCAGGTGATTAGGTTCAAAACAACTATTAATAGGTGTTGCATAATGGCTGTGTGCACTGATTTGTGCCTGTGTGTGTGTGTGTGTGTGTGTGTGTGTGTGTGTGTGTGTGTGTGTGTGTGTGTGTGCAGTAACACTAGCTTGGCATCACAGCACACCACCACTATGGTCCATCTGGGCCTTTTGCAGTGAGATAATCCCCCACTGACTCGTCCTCTACCTCCCTCAGCTTCACAGCTCTTCCTTCCCCCACCTTCATCCCCCCTGAATCTCTGTGACAACGCCAGCAGCTCCGGCGTCGCAGCCAGCCGGGGTGGTGGAGGAGCCTGCCAAGCTCCCATGTCCCTCTCCACTAATGCCCAGCCTGCCGAAGAGGCCTGAGAGCCTCTGCTGCTCGCTGCTGCTTTCTGCTGCTGCTGCCTTGTCCTCGGTAATCCTCAGATCTCGAGGTGAACACCGTGCGAGCGCTGCCAGGGAAACTGGCAGAAACGTGTGGATTAGTGTTGAAATAGAAACGCTCCACTCTTTGAATCCATACGTGGCTCTCCGAGGGAGAACAACAACCCTGTCTCCTGAAAATCACTTTTCAAATAGAACTAATTTGCATGAGCAGAACGGGTTTGTACCAACTTAAATGTCACGTGCATTATTTCCTTTAGAACACGCAGAAAGAAACAACAAAGTCAAAACACTTAGAGATGCAGAAAGATGGCGGCTTTCTGAAAAAGTCAGTGCTGACTTAAAACGTGTGGCTTTGTTTAAGTGAGAATAGAATGTGTTTAAAGTGAGTTTGCAGGTCAAACACAACAACAACGTGCTGCTCGAATGTTTGATGAGAACACAAATATCACCCAGATTAGAATGCTGGAGGAGATTCAACAACGCCAGAGCATCTTGTAAATGTCACCGATGAGAGAGTTCTGCTGTCCGAGTGTTTCAAAACACACATTTAAAATCTACGACTGTTGATTTAATCCTGAAATGAAATTCAGATTTTCAGAATAAATCCATGTTTAAGGTCTTCTCCAGATCCTCAGATTATAGAGAACGGCTTTGGGGCCGCAGAACAGTTCTCTCACACAGCCGGGCCTTCGGAGGAACGGGTTTTCGAAGTCCAAACAACATTTCTTTCGGCTCGGATCAGATCCAGATGAATAAAAGCATACTTTAGTAAACAAAGTCAAGTTGAGGGTCAAAGTTCTGGTTCTGATGGCGTAAATGAATGGAGGCTGCTGTTAGCGGGACGATCAACAAGCTAAACAAACTCTGATGTCCTTGGATTCACGCTGTTAGCTTCAGCTGATATCACCGTTCTTCTTTCTCAGCTGTAACCATAAACATGATCTGACTGTCATAAAGCAGAGAAGCCATCCCAATAATTACCTGAACGGTTGTTAAAATGATGAAACAGAGCAAATCACTTGACCTTTCGTCCCTTTAGAGTCGGTTCTTGGCCTGAAGCCAGAGTTCAAATGATGCTGCAGTGTCGTTTTTTTATGAGGTGGTACAGAAGCATTTACAGGCCACCGCAGCACTAAAAGGTCCCGTTGGCTCCAGGAAGAACTTGGCATGTGACTTGTTTTTTTAGAGATTGATGTTGGTTATTAATGCATTTTCCCAGAGATCAAAGATGGCTTAGCTTTATGTTCCTTCTTACTGGAAAGTGTTTCTGCTTCTCTGCTCAAAAACCATTCTTCAAATCAGAGGAGAAACCACGCAACTGCTTCAGTTCACACAAAACTATAAAGTGTTTGTTTTTAGATCTCGAACATGCAGCACACACTGTGATTCCTCCATTTAATGCTTTTACTTGTGCTCTGCAGGGTGCAACTTAGAATTTAATGTTTTAAATGTGATATCTGGCATCAATGCATTCATTCTGTGGTCCATAAAACACAACGCAGGTTTGCTTAGTGATGCATTTTTCTGCTGCAGAAAACTCACGAAAGCCCAGCTTCAGTTTGACCCGCTAATATCTCACATTCCAGTACGATCCAGGACATCAGAAGGCAACCGTTTTATCCTATTTTCCTGTATTTTTTCTTCGGAGATGTCCTGCTGAAATCGCCCTTCAGCAAGGCACTCAGACCCACCTCCTGTGGTTTCTGTGTATTTCCTCTGAAATGCTAAAGAACAGAATAAAACCCTCTGCCTGACATACAGATGCCTGGTTGTGCTGTAATAACATGCATCATTTAAACAGAATGCACACAAATGCTTCAGT
The DNA here is from genome assembly GCA_006937985.1 of Aphyosemion australe. Taxonomy (NCBI): domain Eukaryota; kingdom Metazoa; phylum Chordata; class Actinopteri; order Cyprinodontiformes; family Nothobranchiidae; genus Aphyosemion; species Aphyosemion australe. The sequence goes on from SSNS01000086.1 coordinate 997,004, forward strand.
TATTACAAACTACAGGGAATCTTTTTGTTATGATATATTTTATATATAAATATATATATATATATTTTTCATTTTGTTCTTGTTAAACGCCTCATGACTTTTATCCTGAGTGGTGCTATAAAAACAATTTTTTCTTCTATTTCTTCTAATCTGCAGCTACTTGTTGTTTTTTAATGTTCATTAGAGACTTCCTTCAGAATGTGGTTTTATTGTCATGCGTCTAAAGAAAAGACCACACTCATATTAGAACTTTTCATATACCTGAAGCTTTTCTTCAGCAAGTTCACTGAGAAACATTTTTTGTACTTATTTTTTTAAATGATCAGTTACTCTGAGTTTAACATGCAGGCTGAGCATGAAAATAGTCTTAGAAGGCTGTTGTTGTTTTAGCATCCAGGAAACAGCAGAGAACGTCTTGGCTAGTAGAAGCTAACCGTTAGCATTAGCAACTCTACAACATGGCAGAACTCCTCCAGGCTTGTGTTATTTGTGGAGGTAAAACATCAACATTGCAAAGTAAACAGTCAGTGAAAGAGGTGTGTTGCTGTTAGCCAATCAGAGGCAAGATGTCCAAATATCAGGAAATAAGACTCTAAATCCTGCCGTCTTCTTTCACTTTCTCCTCCAGCTAACTTCTATGTCCTCAAACAGGCGCACCTGAGCTTTTTTTCCCCAGAGAATGATTTAAAGGCATTCATTCCTGCTCGAGACCACTGCAAAAGTATTAAAAACATGACTTTTAAGCTGTAAACCATTAATGTGATGCAAACTGTTCACTATCAGGGGATTGCTGGAGAGTTGGAGGCGTTTCCAAAGGGAAGTCAGTCGTGTTGTCCAAGATTTGTTTGCCATATTGTCCCGGTTGTAACATGTGGTAACAAACAGGAAGCTGATGGGAGGGAATGAGAGTTTTCTCCTGTTGCTGCTGATCTGATTTTTATCAAGAGAGACAAAAGAACAAGATTTAGGGAATTTGGTGTCCAGCTGTCACATCCGTCGGCTGAGCCAAACAGGAAGTGGTCATAAATGATTTATTCTTCCTGTCTGGCTGGTTGACGGACAGACGGACAGATGAATCCAAACCGGCTGACCAATGTGTGTGTGCATGTGTGTGTGTGTGTGTGTGTGGGTGGGTGGGTGGCAGCCTTGCACATTCTGCTCATCCATCTGCTTCACTCGGGGAATGACAGTCTGACATTTGCATGGGAAGAAAAGGGGGAAACGTTCGCAGGAGCGATTTGAATTGTTTCCTCACTCAGATTCAAACCCTGCTAAAAGCTCACGTTTTGTTTTTCAAAGCTAAGCAGAGCAAATATTTCTCTCGCTCGCATCACAACAAATAAAAGTCTTTGCACTTTGATTCGGTGGGAAACGAGCGTGGAGCGGTGACATACGTACTGTAGGCCTGCTCCTCTCTCTCCAGAGGCCCTCTGCATTATGCATATTTCTTCTTGATGTAAACAACAGCTTCAGAGCTTTTAATGCATTATTCAAGGTTAACTATGAATTAACTTAGTTACAATAAAACGCTCCCTTTTAAGTTCTCCAGCAGCAGAGTTGCAGCCCTTTTAAAAGGCATTAAAGGAAAGAGGAGCATGAATACAATCAAATTATTTCTGATTCAACTCACGTCTGTTTCAGAAGAGGCAGAATCCTTGGAAAAGATTTCTGGTGTGTTTGTGAGTCCAGCTCAGGGCGTCATACATCTCCTCTTGTTTCTTCTTTATCCACACCTACCAGGTGGAGGGCCTTTTGTGTTGTGCATACAAATTCAATCTTTCTGCATGAACTTATAGGTTCAAAGGATGCAAAAAGTAAGTTCATATGGCCCATGATTTTGTTTAAATCTGTAGAAACAAAGGATTAATTTTCCTATTTTACCATTTTTTGTTAAGACAAATGAGAATCTGTATTCAAACAGTGACACTGTTACCCTGTTTGCTGCTGTCAATAATTCAGATTTTTTTTGAGGCGGGTTTTAGTGGAAACAAAAAGAAAAAATTACATTTTAGCTGTTGTAGATGCTCTTAGATAGAAGATTAGATTGAATTAGGTCTGATCCGACTGACAAGCTAACAGCTAGTCATGATGGGGCCAATTTTAAAACAATTCAAATCTCAAAATCAAGCGAAAAATCCATCATAACAGTTAATGGTCCTTTATACCCTTTATAATGGCTTAATTTTCACATTTCATGATTCTTGGCTGAATTATGAAATTCAAGCCAGCATCCTTCATTCTGCATCAAATTCCAAATAACAGTGTATACAGTAGAGTAGAAGTTTTTATATTGACCTTTTGAAAGAACTGCTAGTTGTTTCCATACTTTCAGAACAACTACTTGGTAGAGAACATTTCAGTCCCTATTTGAAATTTGCTCTGAGCACACTTGAGGAAAAAATGAACTAAAGGAATTCTAATACAAATTGGGATGTTTTAATAAAAAGGTAAACCTTACTAAATGTTATTAATATTACTCTGATATCATCATGACCCCTGGGTTGACCCAGGGCACGCTGGAGGGATTATGTCACCAGGCTGGCAGGGAACTCCTCGGGTTCCCTCTGGTGGAGGTTGCTGGGGAGAGGACGGTTTAGGCTGCTGACCCCATGACCCCGACCTGGATGAGCAGACACAAATATGGAAATATGGATGGAATATTATGAGTTCCATGATTATGCAACCAGTGATAATAATAATAATAGCAATAATGTCAATATTAGTATAAAATACTTAAATGTGCAATATGTAAGGGAGTAAGAATGACATCCTGTGGTCAAATGTGGGTACTGCAGTCCATTTTTATAAACAAAAGGTGACTTTCTCACTGCCGTTCCGTGAGTCTCTGTTGCCAGTTATGGATCAGGGCCAGAATTTACTAGATGACAAGCGAAGACGATTCATACGCAATAAGTTGATAAGTAGATAAATACATTGTGTATATCTGGTGTTAGCACTCTTGGGTGTTTTACGATAAGCAGCACTTACTACACTTATTAAGGTAGTATTCCTCCAGCATAAGGGGAGTTTGCCGTCTTGCTGTTAGCTTGCTGTTATAGTTCTGAACGACTCATTAAAGGAAGTAAAACGCCACGATTGACTCATTATTCACTTCACACACACATTTAAACTGGGATCTCAAGATAAAAGCACTAACAGACACATTTATTTATGGTGATCGTCCACTTTGGGAGATAGGCCAGGACGTCTCGATATTCAGTTCTATGCAGATGAGGCCTTTCTCTTTGCCTACAGACACATGCAGACCTATTTCCTAATGGTTTTATCCAGTGTTACAATCATAAATCCACGTTCTTCCAACAGTAGGAGCATAAAACTAAAAAACACCAACGCTCACAAACTGTTATTTTGGCTGGTGACGATGAACACCGAGGCCAACTTTTCTTGGCCATTATTCTAGTTCATATTCTGGCTGAGAGCCTCTGGTTTTTATAAGAAATTTAAAAAAATCCCAATTGATCCGTTAGTGTTGAAAATTCTCAGGAAATGGGATAAGTGAAAGACTAGAGAAATTACTCTTTCATGTATAATTTCCCACTGATGCTTGGACACACTTTTCACAGCGTTACAACAGAATTAGGTTTATTTAATGCTTTTTGGACCAACCCGCTTGTCCCTAAGCCAACCGTTTACGGCGCTATTCCGGAGTGCTTTTGGGAGCTGAACGTCTTCCCTCTGAGACCCAAATTACACTTTGGATTGTAGCCAAGATGCAGCAGTGGTTCATGCCTTCAGAGGAAATGTGTGAGAGACTTCCTCAGAGGCTGAAAGTCTCAGTGAGACAAATTAATGAGCAGGATTTGTTTTCTGTCTCGGCTCAACAGGCGTGGAACTGCTGGCTTTGTACAACCACCCACCGGTCCGAGAGGGCCAGGTGAAGTACTACACCGTCAAGGTTCCTCTGCGGGTTCAGAACCACGACGAGGGCATCAAAGAGGTGGAGGCCAACTGGTTGGATCACATGACTCAACACTTCAACAACGGCGCCTCGCTGGTGGACGGATACTTCCACCTGGGCAACGTGAACGGTATGAAAGCCTCGGATCAGGATGAACTACAAGTGGAGATTAGAATATATTAACAAACATGCATGAATCTATTCAGAACCAGATGTTTGTGATGAGAAAACAGCTCAGTTATTAACACTGCTAAAGCCTTTGCTCTGCATGCACACTAAAAGCTCCCTCCGTTGCTGTTATTTATTGTTTTTGCTCCAGCTTACCCTTTTTCCTTTCACTGTTGCACTGGTAAAAATGTCAGAGCAGATTGTGAATTCATCCCAGTCGCTGGGAAATTAGAAGTCGGTGGCAGGTGGCGATGCACCTTGCCCTGTGTTGGATTAATTATGCATTAGCTGACATTCATTTTCCTGCAGAAAACAATCAAAAATGTCATTTTCAAAGAAATTTCTTGACACATAAATCACTCTGATAGCATTTCTCCTTTGACAGGAAGTCGTTTTGTCTTGCTCGATACCTTATTCATCCTGGGGGCTGCACACTGAGGAGCCAAGGTGCAGGCATACCTCAAAACACAGGCAAAATATGACATGGTCACAATAAATTAAAACTTTTTTGTAGGTTTTATAATGTTCTGCTTTTAGTTTTGTGCTACAAAATTATGCAGTAAATCCAGAGTTAGCTGAAATGTGATTAAATATCTTCCTATACTTAGTTTATAAAGCATTTAGGGGTTGGATTGGGGGGGTTTAATCACCAAATAGTTCCCAAACGCAGCCACTGATGCAGCTCACCGCTTCCCACGGGGATGGGTCATATGTGGAGATGTAATTTCACCGGCGTGTGATGATGACTAATAGGACTTTAACTTTGTAATGTTAGCATGTTAGCATACTAGCATGCTTTTGTTGGCTCAGTCTCTGCTTTGGGATGCCACTGAGAGCAAATTAGTGCCCTTTAAAGTAGAATAGGTCAGGTCAGCTGGTGGCTAAGATTATACATTCATCAAATATGAACAGATTCACATCAAAGCTGTGTTTAGTGTTTTTTCAAACAAATCCATAAAACACTAGCCTAAAAATCTAGACCAACCGTAGCAGTAGCAAGAAGCACTCTATGTTTGTAGAAAGACACTGGGCAGGCTATGTACTAGAGCTGTGACAAAGAAAAACTACAAAGATGGCATCAGGAACAGTGCTCATTTGAAATGGCGATTTAGCCTCGCGCTTTTCTTTGATACGTTAGCAGATAGAGACAAATTTTCTTCTTTGTCGTCTTCTTGATTTAATTGTTTAAAGTTAAAGTCCCAAGTCATCATCACACACTGGTGAAATTACATCTCCGCATTTGACCCATCCCCGTGGTGGAGAGGGCTGAGCTGCAGCTGTGCTTGGGAACTATTTGGTGGTTTAACCCCCCAATCCAACCGCTTAATGCTGAGTGTCAAGCGAGGAGGCATTGGGTCCCATTTTTTTAAAGTCTTTGGTATGACCCAAACGGGATTTGAACCCTGATCTCCCAGTCCCAGGGCGGACACTCATACCACTAGGCCACCGAAACTGGTTTCATTTGTGGTTCTTCATTAAACAAAGAGCAAATAGAGCTTGTTTTTACCTTTGCTGATGTTTCGGTGTCCACTGCCGCCTTCGTCAGAGCACCGCCGATGTTGGTGGCGTCACTTTCGTTTATCTGCGGGCAGCAGAGGACGATATTGCCCTCTGCTGCCCGCGCCTTCTCCATTGATCATCATGTCCCATGAGTGGTCCAGCGTGTACGCTCCTTCATCCCTGTTCATGGTCCTGGGTCCACGTCTCCTTATCTCAATCGCTTCTTTGGTCCATCTTTTGAATTTCGGCAGTTGCTCTGACGAAGGCGGCAGTGGATGCTGAAACATGTCAGCAAAGGTAAAAACAAGCTCTATTTGCTTTGTGTATAATGAAGAACTACAAAACATGTAATTGGATAGAAAACAGAACAAACAAAGATCTTCTTCCACTGTGTATCGCAGACTGCCCCATTGATTCCCATGGAGCCGTTTGTTGTCTGATTGGTCCCAGCCCTGTCCCATTGACTGAACTCTGTCTATGGGTTGTGGACAAACCGAATATTTTACGTACATAAGATGGCTTGCCCGGCTAATAAATCACAAAAACTCTTGTGTAGTTTGTTGGGTCAGGAGATTTCACCACCAGGCTGTTGTTGGTTCTTTCTCATTTAAAACTATTTCTTAGATTTTTCTTTTCCATCAGACCCTGGAGGCTGTGTGCTTTGCTCCAACAGTGTAGAAAAAGAGCCAGACAGAGTAAATAAGAGCCATAAGTCATTAATCTGGAAAAGTGAACGCACAAAGATAATTAACCTGATAACAAATTAGTGCCTCTTTGCATATTTTATGTCCCCAGAATTAGGTAATGAAGTGTATTATTATGATGACTTTTTTAGTCCTTAACATATTCTGCATCTTTCATGTGCTGCTAAAATATTCATGTCTTGAACAGAAATTACTGATTAGGATAGAAGTGCTGCAGTTTAATTGTATTGGCCTTCAAAATGTAGCTCACTCCTCATGCACATCCACTCTTAAAAATAGACAATTTCACAGAGGTGAATGTTGCATTTTGAGGGATTTTTATTCTCTTGAGAGCAGCTGGCAGAATGACATCAAAGCTGCAGCCTAGTTGTTGTTAGCAGCTAATTGCATCAAACAGCAGAGAATCTCTGGGCTTTTGAATCAGTATCCATTCGTACCGTCTCCATATTTAGCCGCATCTTTGAGACGAGTTTCTGAATTGATGATGAGGCACTCGACATGATGCAGGGGACCATCTCAGCCTCATAAACATCAAGGACATGTTTGACAGCAAAACAGCACTCAAAAGGACACGGACTGGCAGGCGTGCAGTTGGAAGATGAACAGTGAGAGTCTTGATTTGCAGTTCAGAGCAAACAGCTTGTCGCGCTCTGATGGAAACATAAATCGTCTGATGAGTGTCTTTGTGCTGTTTAAAGTCAGACCTCCTTTTCTGGAGATTTTATTTCGTTGTACGGAGGTTATCTAGATGTTGTGTTTGACGTAATGAAGTGGAAATATTTTGTGGACAAATAAATTCCACCAAAGTTAAACCCAAGGGTGTTTTATTCAAAGTTCACACCAGGCATGGCAAAAGCATGAAAACAGCTTTACAGACTAAGTTCCCAAGGAAGCCATTTTCTGCTTATTATTTTTTAAATATGATCCATCATCCTGAGTTTAACATGCAGGTTAAACATTAAAATAGTCTTCTACCCCTATTTCCTGCATTAGCCGTCAATAGTAAATAGACAAGGGAACTCTCGGTTTAGAAAAGCCAGTGACATTAGCATGTCACAATGTCAAGTTAGCATTCATGGACTCACCCATCTTGGCTCACGACGAGGAAGGCTGTTGTTAATTTAGCGTCCAGGAGAGAGCAGTGTCCATCTCAGCTAGTAGAAGCTAACCATTAGCATTAGCAACGCCACCACACAGCAGAACGCCTGCAGGCTTGTTTTATTTGTGGAGCTAAAACATCCACATTGCAACGCAAACAGAATCTGTGATAGAGCTGCGTTGATGTTAGCCAATCAGAACTCAGCTGTGTTTCACATCTAGTTCCTGAAATAAGAGCATGAGAACTTTTTTCCACAGAAATCAACTCACAAGGCATTAATTTACACTAGAGATCCACTAGCCTGGCAGGCCATCCTATATATGTGACTATGTTTGGCCATGACCCATAAACAGATCTCAGTCGTCGGGTGAAATCTACAGTTGTCTGTCAAACTGTGTCTGCATGCTACTGGACAACGAACAACGTGACGTACTCACCGCTACAGATGTCAGTCCACCATACACTGTCGAAGAAGATGAAAATACATCCCTTTTCTAAGTAATGAACTTAAGTACCTCTATCTGCCCTTGACTCAAAGAAAAGCCCAAGCCTAAATCGTCCAAAGTTGATGGCAAAGCTGTTTCAAACAAGCCGCCGCCATCTTCGTTGTTCCACTCTGTCGCATCATCCCGCCCATCGATACAGCACAAACCGATGCAGCGTGATTGGCCCACCAAACCGATGGAGTGCTCTGATTGGCATAACACAATACTGATCCGGCCAATGGTAAACCTGCTGAGGCTCCTATGGAGCGTGGCCAGACTGACATGCAGAGCAAAATCATTTTGCTTCGGCTACTGTCTGAGAGACCACTGCAAATGTGTTGAAGAAACAAGTGAACTTGGTCTTTAAGACAGGAGGGGCTTAGAGTGAACTAAAAAAATGACAAGAATATGCAAACAAGAACACATTTGAGGATGTGTATCCTTCGAAACAGACTTGTTCTTTCGCTGTGACGTAATTGGTGCAGCATTTGGAGGTGTGGCACAGACTCATTCTGTTTAACTCTCTATGGACTAGTGCTGGAAATTTATATCAAACATCTTCTAGCCTTAAAACGTCCAGATGGAGCATCAGGGTTAGTGCCTTCATCTGAAACCTGCCATATCATCCTATAAATCCAGTCTACTGCCCTCTGGTGGAGGGTCTACAGGTGGTAAGGGCCTGTTTTATGTCATTATTACAGAATAAAATAAAATATAACATAATGAATCATTTAATTATTGCTATAATTTTATATTTCAGGCTTCAGCTGATTTAAATGTTTAGCTTTTCTCCTCAGTTTAGCTTTTTGTTGTTCATGACAGCTAATTTATTCAACATCAACCAATTTAGTCTACTAATAATTCACACAAGCACTAAAGTTAGAGTGCCATTTTCCTCCCCTAGAAACACAAATGTGACCTGCTGTCGGTCACCAGATTGATTTCTCCTCATGAAGTGTCAAAGATTTCAGTCTAATCTAAAATCATGTATTAAGCTAATTAATCTGTCAGTTTCCTGATAAATAGAGACGTTTATAGAAAGTCAGAATTAAAGCATACGTTCTCCTTCAGCCATCAGCTACTAAAGTGCTGGTTTTGGTGCCTTGCTCAGAGGCAATCGGTCTAAAAGTGAAAATTGCACAAATTTCTGAAAACTCCCTCCTGGTGCTTTCCGAGCTTTCTGTGTATTTGAGAGTGAGTCAGCAGCAGCGACGTTCAGCCCCACACACCATTCTTCGTCATCATGCTGTTGTTGCACAAAGGCAGTAATTTAGCAGCAGATTGGTATTAATTATCCTTTCAACTCAAAGCTTTTTGAGATTAAATTCTTAAGAGAAACACATTTATTCATTGACTTGAAAGCTCATGAACGTACGCAGATTTAAATTATGGTTAGATGATTAATAAGGGATAAAATAACCAGTAAAAACCAGCAGGGTTTATAATCCAGTCATTATAGGACCTCTTTGACTGGACTTCTAACATAGGCAATGATTTAAATTTACTAAATATCACAGTTTTACCCAAGCTGCAGCTCCAGTTTCCTTTTCTTATAGACCCCTTATCGGTCCACGTCACCTCCGCATAATGTGCATGTGTGTTGCAGAAAGAGATCAACAATCATGTCTTGTTGTGCTGTTGGTTGTACAAATGAGCAAGTTCTGCAGAATTCCATTGACTCACATCCCTTTCAAAGCAAATAAAAGATGTCTTTTGGTTGCAAGTTATCAAAAGAAGTGATTGGAACGAGCAGATCATTAACCCTTGGAGGTCCCTTTAAAAAGTAACATTGGGGACCCTTAGCACAAAAAAATGTCCTTGATAAAAAGGTGTAATTAAAATTATATAATGTTTCACAAGTCAGATTTTTTACACAGATTCCATCCTTGGCTTCAGCACTCACAAAACATAATTAAATATGTGTTTTAGATTTAACCCCTTCAATGTCAGGTTTTATAAAAAATCTGCATTGTAAAAAAAACCAAAAAAACACTGCCTGCACAAAAACATGCAGGAGGGACCTCTAATGGTTAAAGAAGCTCAAATTTGCAGCTATCACTTAAGCCTCAGCTAACAACAAGCTAATCAGCACTGTAGGATTTATAAATTCAATTATTGGTATATATCGCTAGAGGATAAACTGGTATAATACACCAACAACATTGCTAGCCAACAATTCAACCACAAGATAACCGCAAACAATGGAAAACAGAGGACGTCGGTTCTTGTTGCTGCTGCGCGCATCCGCTTTGTTTACAAACAAATAAGAGGTCGATCAAATGATTTTCTGTGCTTTATCTGTAAATATTCAGGCACTATTCAAAGACAAACGTTTTTTTTTAGAGCCTAACATGAATGTGTTTGGTTGTGTCTCTTTGTTAGCTTTTTTTGTCTTTTGTTTTGGTTTTATGGCTGTAAATCTGTGCTCCTCCAGCCCTAAACTCCTCCTAGACGGGCTTCAGTCCTCCGCCATGAATCTGATCTGATCAGAAAACTAGAGGATGGTTCAAATTGTGGGTGATTTATTCTATTATAATTAATACTTTCCCAGAAACTTTTATTACTCTTTAATAAGAAAAACTGCGTCATCAACTCATCAGAGTGTCATGTCGAATACAAATGCATCCATTCAGATCCATAAAGCTCCTTATTTCTAAGAAATTTTATGCCCCAATTAAATCTTTTCCTCTCGCTGATTCTAATGGGTTTCTAACACTTTTATATACAGTGAAGTATATGAATGAAGTAATTAATGAGATGAATTTAACTTCCATAGTTTGAAATAAACTGCTTATTGCATTTTCTTAAAGACACTTAAACCCCGTGCTTGAGTTAATGTTAAAAACGCAGAAACACGAGATTTATCTGGGTTGCATCACAGATTTAGTCAGAGCTCCTACATCAGGTTTCATGTTTCCACAATCTTTCTCTTTGTTCTTCCTGGGATGTTTTCCTGCACGCTGCAGTTTGTTTCTTTGGTCGCTGACAGTCGGCTGTTTCAGGTGGTTTCGAGAGATGTACGCACACAAAAACACCGTGTACCCATGATCCTTTTAAAGATGGGTTTCCATGGTGAGGTTCCATGAGACGGCATCCAGGGGCATTATTTGGATACACATGCTAAAGTGTGTGTGTGTGTGTGTTGCTGTTTAGTGGAGATAAAACCTGAGCAACAAGGTCGGATTTGACAGTAAGATTGAATTTTTGCATCCCGAGCCGCTCACAGATCAAGCCGTCATAACTTATGCATTAAAGATTCAGTTTTCAATCAGGAAGAAACACACAGCCAGACAGATGTTTAGAAATATGGACGGAGACAGATAAATGCAACAATTTAAACACACAGCCATAAGTTTACACCACCTCCCAGCTGGTGCAGGATGGAGGGTGTCAGCAGGGAGCTTACATTTATTATTTTCTATCTCAAGGCCCAGAATGAGGATCTTTCTTCCAGCTGTAAATGATGTTAGTTTTTATATGTATAACAGATACTGGTTATGAGAGGAGATGAAAATGTTTTTCTAAAAGTTCTTTTGGGTAAATAAAGAGTATGGAAAGGGCTTTATGTGTGCTCTGAGTGTAAAGGATGCATGGTGTTTGTGTAAATATGTGTATGATGGACAGAAGCCTGAAGAACTTGTTGTTTTGATGGGTAAAATATAAATCACAATGTATATAATGCATAAAAAATTTAATATAAAAACAATAAAAATCACATATTCAACTAATAGAAGTGCAAAATCCACCACACATTCATAAATGGATGGATGGATGGATGGATGGATGGATGGATGGATGGATGGATGGATGGATGGATGGATGGATGGATGGATGGATGGATGGATGGATGGATGGATGGATGGATGGATGGATGGAACGGATAGAATGGGTGGAATGGGTGGACGGACGAACGGACGGACGGACGGACGGACGGATGGACGGATGGATGGATGGATGGATTATTATTATCGTTGTTGTCGTTGTTGTTGTTGCATAAACATTCTTAACCCTATTTTTTCTCTAGAATCACAAAATAACAAATTGTTAATTTATTCGATTTGTAATGTAACTTAGAGCCTTTTTACAGTTACAACTTATATATTTTTGTTTAAACACAATTTGTGACAAACTAGAGATATTTACATTGAGTACATATTATCTATTCACATATAGCATAATCACATGTGCAGAACTATACATGTTATTCACCTACATGTACACCTCATGTTAATAATGTGTATTCAGACTCTTTTAACCTGTATAAAAGGCACGGAGCGATAGCTGTAGCCGACTCTGAAACAGAATTACTTTGCATTAACAGAGTTACACATGGTTATTCACTATCAGCCATGTTTAAAAAATAGCATTGTAGATCTCCATGGGCAGTGTCACCATTTTTCCATATGAGCTGTAATAAAACGACAGTGGCAGGGGTAATCTCTCTGTCATGCATCAGCAGCCGGGCAGCCACATATCTGACCAAGAGTCTGACTACATTTCCACATAAAGTAGAAATGCTGCTGATATCAAAAGTAATCCGGTTCCATAGAAGGAACGTCTTCTCCACATGGATTGAGTCAGGAAAATGTTGCTAAAAACCTAGAAATCTGCAGAATTTCTGCTGATAATTCAAGTATGAATTGAGAAGGAAGGACCTGCACAGACAACAGAGAAATCAAATGTATCATCTTTGTGTCGAGTCTTTTTAATAACATGACAGGAAATACACCCATTACCTGGGAGGAGAACAGAGACGGGATCTTCAAATGCAGTTATCATAATAAATTATAGTGTTTGTGTGAAGAAATTCAGATGTATGCAGACCATTACAGTGATTTTAACTGTTTTGGTGTTTGTGGCAAAAATCAGCACAACGTGTGAGAGGTTCTCCACTCAATCACATCAGAGAAGGAGAAACAGACGGCTGCTACCACTTCAACTTTAGGACAAACTACCAGAGGCCCTAAAAGAAAAACACCATTTGAAGTCAGGGACAACAAGAGACGTTTGGACCTAGAAAACGGTGACTGGTGTTTAGCGCTATCTTGTTTCGTCCGGCATCGCGGGTTTCCAGTCCCGGCAGAAGCATCTCAGGAAAGATACCTGAGGGGAGGGGTGAGTGTTCCGTGACCATGTTTGTGTTCAGCTTGTTTGCAGATTCACTATAACGGCTTTAATATGAAGGAAAATGTAAGTTTATTAAAATTTTCAAATACTTATTTCCCCCAAATAATTCAAACCAACACACAAGCTCACTCCCACCTGCTACTGACTCACCATCCTCTCTCTCTCTTCAACCTGCTGATGTCTGCCTGGCAACCCGGAGGCACCTCCTGCCAGCTGCCAAACATCTGGCTCCACAGGGAAGAGTCACATCCAATCTACACTTGTTAGACACCCCCCCTCCACACACACACACACCATCCCTCTCTGTGCATGTCCACTCATTCTGTTTGAAATATAGATAAGCTGTCAGCAGCCGGTCTCCAGCTGTCCGAGGCGGCTCCTGGCATGCATGTTTAAACCGTGTCACCAGAGATGCCCGCGGGGGCGGGGTCACTTTCCAGCCCAGCCCAGAGGTCAACCGGGCCTGCATGTGCAACAGTAGATCTGTGCACAAAAAATAAAATATTTACCTAAGATACATTTACTATGGTATGGATAAATAAAACTTTTTACTGCTTTAATGCAAACATCAATAAATCAACAAATAAAAACACGTCCAGTTTCTCCTGCTGGTTTAACATCTCTGCTGCTGATTCCATTCTAACGTCTAATTTTATGATTTTATGATGGAAAAAAGGCACATTAAGTGCTCTAAACGTAATACATGACTCAAACAAGTACCCTCAGCTCTCCACTTGATCATCACTTGGTCTTTGCTTGCTCACCTCCTTTTAACCGCTAATTTCTCAAATCATGCTTTAACTAATTGCATAGCCACACCGTGTTTCTAAGCCCATGCTGTGAAGAGGCCGCCAGTCTAAACCCAGATAACAAAAGTCTGTTTCATGTTTCATGCCACTTTCTATTAATCTGGCACCAGCTGAGTTTGTGGGCTTCATGCATGAGGAGGAGATTTTACCTTCTGGGTCCTGATACTTTCAGATCACAAAAACACATTAGAGTTAATTTGGCAAATAATCTGCTTTTCAAAGGAATCTGACAGGCCACACAAAGAAAATCCAATAATTTCTGCCCTGACTTGTTTTTATAGCAGAATAAAAGGGAATTAAGCTAATAAAAGTCTAACCAGAGCACCTGTAAGAACACCTGCATCGTCCTTCATGGCGGTCCACAACAGAACATCACCAAACCTGAACAAATAAAAAATATATATACATTTAATAAATATCTGGTGGTGCAATAAATGTATTTTTCTTATGAAGCTAACAAATGTGGAGCGTCACGTGCACCACCCTCTTGATGTTTTAATGAGTTGTTATGGTAACGAGATGCTGCTGTCTGTTTGTATCAGAGCTTTTACACAGATTAAATGAAGATTAAAATCATGACATCCATCAGATGTTGTGCAAATAATTATAATCTCACCACCCTGGAAGAATTGTTTTCATCTTTTTAATGTTAAAAATGAAGGAATGATTTTTTTAATCAGTTCTTTTTAAATGTGTCACTTTCATCCAGGTAAAAGGAGCGAACGCCGCCTGTGCGCAGCGAGCCTAAAACCTCAGTATGATCAGAAAATTAGACGATGCGTTTATTAGGCTGCTGCTGCATTAATGAGCGGATGGATTACTGCATGTTTAAACACGATAGGACAGATCCAATTACAAGACTGCAGCAGCAGCTTCTCTTTGGAAAAAAGTGAAGGGACAGGGAGGACAAGGGAGGAATAAATTAAAGGGTAGTTCTGTGACTTTAACTCTGACTAAATAAAACAATGAAAAGTTTTCAGCTGTGTGTTTTCTGCTGATTTGGATCTGATTAATCATAATATAATAATTAATATTAATGTAGAAATTAAGTTTATTCCTAATCTAGTTTCTGTTTGTTTTATGGTGGTGAAGGGTGAAGGGAGGATAGAGATTCTGGTTGTGTGCTGGTGAAGGTTCTCAGTCATGCAGCTCATGGTAATCCAAAAGAATAAACACAACTGGACTTCTTTGGTTTCTTGAAGACATTTCGCTTCTCATCTGAGGAGCTTTGTCAATTCTGACTGGAATATGGGAGGGTCAAGCTTATAAGCTATAGCTGTTGTTGCTTAACGAGCTGAGACGCTATGAAGGTGTGACCTAGACTGAGCTCTAAAACCTAGTTTCAGTCTAGGCCACACCTTCCTGCATCTAATCAAATCAACCATTCCAACACAATAGGGCCAAACGACATCAACGACTCCTCTGGGGGTAGGTAGGAGGGGTATTCATAGGTAATCACAGCTCGTAAAGCAGAATTGATGCTGAAATGAAAACAACTAAACTGGAAAAACGAGTGACTGTGAATGAAAAATGGTTGCAGGGATTCCGTATTGAGCCAGATTATAGTTGATGAGGACAATGGTAAAAACTGTCTGAATTAAAAAAACAATATATGTGGCTTTAAAAGGCTTATTGATGCAGCAGCATTATGTGTAACGTTAATGAAAAACTCATTCAGGAAATAACAGACGTGAGCAGATCTACTTACTAAATATCTGGAACAGTTTTCTAACTTTTCAAAGAAATTCTTTAACAAGAATTTAGCTTTCAGTGTGTGTGTGTGTGTGTGTGTGTGTGCGTGTGTGTGTGTGTGTGCGTGTGTGTGTGTGTGCATGTGTGTGATTCTCTCCTGAGTATCCCTCATCACCGCTGCTGCTCCCTGACTTTCACCGCCACTCTCTTCTGCGTCTCTGCGCCCCAGCAGTGTCACTCCCTGTTTTCGGTGCACCCTCACGCCTCGCCCCGCGACCTTGAGCGTGTAAGTCACGAGGGATGTAGAACAGTTTTACCGAGAGCACATGGTGGGTTTTTGCAAGTGTAAACAACTTATTCTCAGTTGGCCCACTGGCTGCTCAGCTCAGCTCACAGTCAACAGGCGCGGGATAATGTTTATTCGTGCACGCAGCCGCTGCATTCCCCTGACAGACTCGACGCCCTCAGCCAAGCAGCTCCCTCTCTTCCACTTCCTTCTCTCCTCTGCTCAGAGTCTCTCTGCATTATCACCAGAGACACGCTGACTCCTGCAGAGCGCTGAGACAGAAACCTGGTGTTGATCTCACCTGAGTGATCCGCGTTGCTCTGGCAGGGAACCGACTCCAGGCCTCGTCAGCTGACACTTCCAAAAACGGTTCCTTGACTACATCTGCCAGCCAGGGAAGGCTGACGAATGATCTAGAAGAGAAGGGGAGGGAGGAGGAAGAGGAGAAGGGGCAGGATGGGGTGAACACGGACAATGTCTGTGTTTGAGGCAGCCGATGGACGTCTGAGAGATGTCTTCAATTGAGCGTGCACGGGTCCTAAATGGGTTTTCAGGACGGGGGAAATAAAAGACCCTGTCATCCTCCTCTCTGTCTTCCTCCCTCCTTTTCTTCCAGCCACCTCTCGTCCCTCTATTATTAAGGCCCGGTAATGAAATGTGGAGTGTGTTGTATTGGTGCCTGGGCCCCGGCAAACTGTATTAGTGTGTAAATGGTGTGGCTGTAATGAGAAAGCACTCAGGCCAGCTGGGTGGACTGGACCTTGGGGTGTGTGTGTGTGTGTGTGTGTGTGTGTGTGTGTGTGTGTGTGTGTGTGTGTGTGTGTGTGTGTGTGCATCACATGAATAACAAAGGACAGGCCGCCATGGTCTTTCTGCCTCTGTTGCCAATCTTGAGATTGGAAAAGGAGAAGCTTAGAAAAGCGTTTTGGTGGAAGCGTCCGCGTCTCCGTGTGACTCACTCCTAGCAAAATGATTTATGGTCCATCTCTCATGAACTGACTTCATCAAATCTGTAGCTACATTTAAATCAATCTAATCTTTTAGAGAAACTGTTGTAATTACCGCTGATCCTGGGGGCACAAAGAGACGCGTCTTTAAAATCTGCTGGAACATTCACCTTGATCCTGAGCTGTAATTAGCCTCTGTGAAGCTGTCAAGCACGAAAACCGGCACAGCTTTGGATCATGAGAACCACAATCTGTCTGCTTTTTCTGTTTCAACATCCCAGAAGACACGCTTCTATCTTTTACACGGTCTCCTTGCATAATGTATGGGTCATACAAATGGCCCGCACTCCTGGCTGTGTAATAAAGGGTTTAGTGTGAATGTGGCTGAGTGATATCGTTCCATTTGTTCTGGTCAGGGGGAGGATAGACACCTCACACACGCTCCATCCTGTTGATGGTCTGTTCAAGGCTGGCTTTTATATAAATATATTTTCCCTTCTTTGCAGATTTGCTGCCCAAATCGGTGGAAAGTGTTTTTATCTTCCAAGAGGCGAGCGAGGCTGAGCCGACCGTGGCGGCAGCGACGTACGACGCTATCGTGGTGGAGCAGTGGACCATCATTGATGTGAGTGGAGCGATTTGCCTTCTTGTCACAGATGTTATAGTCTCTGGTACCGGCGCTTGTTAGACCCTTGGGAGCAGTTCTGGGTTCAAAAGACATCTAAGCGGTATCTAAATCGTCCATGAGGTTACAGCTGAGGTGAATTTGGTTTTCCTGATCTCCTGACTTCTATTATTTAAAATAAAATGTTCTGAAGGACTTGATCTATACCTTTATGAGCCTCATCATTATTGTTGGAAAGCAGGGGTGTCTAATACTGGACCTCCAGGGCCACCATCCTGCATATTTAGAGGCTTCACCTCATCTGGTTTTAATTAGAAGGTAATCAGGTGTGTTGGAGCAGAGAAACAACTAAGGCCATGGGTGTTTCTCAATGTCAAGGCGCCTTGCCTACAAAGGCAAGTCACCTTGCTTACGAGAGTACCTGCTATCCACCGAAGCTGCAACTACTAAGCAACTAACCAACCATAGATAACTGCTTTGGATCTAAAAAAAACATAACATTTTAGCTATAACCCTGATAGCTACAATTAGTTGACTTACATTTAAACTGGAAATTTGCCCCCGAAGTAGCTGCTGCCAGCTCCTGATCACATCTGTTTAAAAATACCGCGCTGCATTCTGGGAAATGCTTGACCAAGAGAAGGCAACAAGGCACCTCATATGTATCCTTGGTCAGTTAGCTAAACGTCAGACAAACGGAGGACAAACGCCTCAGTAGCACATTAACATTGGAACACACCTTGGCTGTTCCTGATGACATATTTCCTAGGCAACCAGGGCAGGACCAAGGCATCAAGGCGAGGTTCCTTGACATTGAGAAACACCCCATGTGTAGCCAGGTATCCCAATAAACAACGGCGACAGAGGAGTTAAGTGCTCGCCCCGTAAACGGATGGTTGCAGGTTCAAGCCCCGTTGGTGGTAGTCAGAGGGACTGGTGGCACCAGTGTGCACCAGGCCAGCTGTGGGTACAATGTAGTTCACCACCACCACCAGTGTGTGAATGTGCGTGCATGTGTGTGTGTGTTTGTGTGTGGGTGAATGACTGGTTGTGTTGTAAAGTACCTTGGGGGGTTGCCACGTCCGAGTTTTCTATGGGTTGTTCTGTTGTCCATGTGAAATTGAAGCTATACGGAACCAAAAATGATTCTTGCAAAGACTCTGATCAAGGTGGAGATTGTCAGCATTTGCCTGTGGACGTAAAAAAAACGGGGTTTTAGGTTTTGCAACGTGCCCACGACAAAAACGCTCAACATCACCTGTTTATTCCATGTCCAAGGAAGAGTTTTCAGCAAAGACGTTGACAATTTGGGGAACTACTGCCACCTGCAGGCTCGGCATGCCTATGAATGTGTTTCATAATACGCTGGATTTTTTTTTTTTTTGCTTAAAATGATGTGAAAGTTTTGTTCCTAGATGGCCGGGGGATATTTATTTTGTTCTGAAAACTTTTTAAAAATGTTTTTAAATCCAACTCAACCAAAAACTTCTATCCAAGCTTAGTTCCTGTAGAAACTGTGGCTTATTTTTAATGACTGATAAAAAAGCAGTTAAAGCTTTCATCACAGAAGTGTCACTCAAACTGCTGGAGTAATTCTGAAAGGTTCTTGCTGAATATCATGAAAATAAAGCAGAGGAGAAAATGGAGCTCCAATGATAAGAGAAGAACCAGTCCTTGGTGGAGGTTTTAGAGTTTGGTGCACATGTATGTGGGTGGAGAGAAGGATTTTTGAGCAGCTGCACACAGAAAGTATCCAGTCACTTCAGTCCTCTTTGGGTCTGGTGTTGGATTGTAAATCCAGACTGGTTCTGTTTTGCTGCTGAAGTGTACGGCCGTCAGGGCCTGGCTGGCGTTGAATTCTTGCTTCTAAAAGAAAAACCAAAACTGAATCACATTCATCGTTAGAAGTAAAAGCTGCTCCTTGGCATTCAGTTCAACTTCCATTAAAATAATGACCCCCTCGCCCCGAAGCCGACCTCTTTTCCAACAGAAGGGAAATCGCGCTAATCGGACTTCGTGTTGTGTCTGCCTATCTTATCAGGACCAAACAAGTCCTTATCTGAAGGACGATTAGCGTCGCTCCTCAACAAGTTCCAAGTTTGAAATTGATTTCTGTCGCAAGAAAAAATATTAGCAGCCATTTTGTGTTCCTTCATCTGTACAGGTGTGTGTGTGTGTGTGTATTCATGTTTTGCACCTGCAGCTGAAGGCGTATGTCATTTCCAAGTGTTCGATTCTGGTTTTGTGTGTCTGAGTGTGAAGATGCTATCTCTGTAATTGAATTTGGACTTTTTTGTGGCCTGTGGTTGTTCGTGTGTGAAAGGAGACTTTTGTCCT
The DNA here is from genome assembly GCA_006937985.1 of Aphyosemion australe. Classification (NCBI taxonomy): domain Eukaryota; kingdom Metazoa; phylum Chordata; class Actinopteri; order Cyprinodontiformes; family Nothobranchiidae; genus Aphyosemion; species Aphyosemion australe. The sequence continues at coordinate 1,016,702 of SSNS01000086.1, forward strand.
TCTAAAATCTCTCTCTCTCTCTCTCTCTCTCTCTCTCTCACTCTCACTCTCTCTCTCTCTCTCTCTGACTGACCACCCTGGTGCCAATGGTCTCATGTGCCTGTAGGCAGGTCTCCTGCAGCAGGAGCGCAGCCTCCTGTCGGCTGAACCGAGTGATAATACTGTTACAGTTAAACAGATTTCAAGTCTTCCTCGGAAACAGCAAACAGGAATGATGCCAAACCATCACCAGTGTTCCAGGAGATCCAATCAAAACCCGTTTCACCCGAGTGATCCGCACGATGCCATTTCAGATTGACAAACGCTCAGTCACAAAGGCTGCACTTCATCCTCATTATCTGGAATAACTGCCTGAAATTGATATGCAAAGCACCCTCACAGCTTATTATTGTTTCAGCGCCGTATTCATGAAGATTAAAAAATGAATATTAATTACAGTTACATTTTTTTTCCCTTATCTGTAGTTACGTCTTCCTCTTTTCTCCTGATTCTACTTTGACGCGTCAAACAGTGCAACAGGTGGTTCCATGTATGAAGCTGGGAGAAGATTTGACTGAGAGCGCGTAATCATTTATATTGTTGTGAAGTGGGAATGTGCCGTCTTCTAATCGGGGACAGATCATCAGGGAAGGCAGAACCTGAGATTTCATTGTTTCATTCAGAATCAGGATGGAAGTTAAAAGAAAATTAGCATCTGAAGTAAGTTGAGCTTCGACAGGTGTTTAGAATCGAATCGTATTACTAGATTATTAATCAGACCAGATTTTAAACAGAAGTAGTATGCTGCTTTTGAAACAAGTTATAATAGTTCTCTGGTCTCACATGAAGCGACCTCAGTAGTTTTATTTTTGACATTTTCAGTACCTTCCAGAATGAGTCGGCTCGGAATAGAGCCAGCGTCACCAGGTGTTGTGGGGGGTGGGGCTAATTTCCTCGTTTGAAACACCTCATTTTAGGCAAATAATTCCTGAAGCAAAACACTGACAGAAAACAGCTGGAATTTTTTTTTTTTCATGTTTGGGGTGTTTATAGAGGCAGTAGAGACCCACAGGGTGCAAAATGTGAAATTTGCTGAGCTTCAGAAGGTAGGATTTGGAGTCTTATTTCCTGATATTTGGAGATCTCGCCTCTGATTGGCTAACAGCAACACGACTCTACCACTGACTCTGTTCTGCAATGTTGATGTTTTATTTCCACAAATAACACAAGCCTGAAGGAGTTCTGCTGTGTGGTGGAGTTGCTAATGCTAACGGTTAGCTTCTACTAGTTCTTTGCTGTTTCCTGGACGCTAAACCAACAACAGCCTTTCCCGTCGGGTTGAGTCCATGAATGTTAAGTGACAGTGTGACGTAGATCTGTCAAGCTTTTCTAATCCTAGCGTTTAATCGTCTATTTTCTATCAGAAGCTAATGCAGGAGATAGGTGTAGGAGACTATTTTCATGTTCAGCCTGCATGAAAAACTCAGAGTGACTGATTAGAATCAGAAATAATAATTAAAAAATGTTTTCCTCACCTTTAAAAACATCTCAAAAAGCAACATGTTTTTTTGTCTTTTGTTCTGAAGAAAAAATGACCTGAATAAGAATAACAGAGTAAAGGTGGTGAAGTGTGAGAAAATGAATAACTCATCAAGAGTCTCGGCTAAGAAACTCCAATTAGGACGGGCTTCTCATCCTGTGGGTCCTGGGGGAAAATCAATAGAGGAACACAGGAGCTTCCTTCAAACTAATGTCCTCTTTCTGATCACAGCGCTTCACAGGAGCAATAACCAGACAAAACGTATTCGCCTTCAGACTTCAGCCTGTCCCTGTGTGTTTGTTCACCAATCAGCTGCTGCAGGAACTTTATTTACCCTGATAGATGGAATGTGTTAGCAGCAAGGTGTTCTCCAGATGAAACAGCAGAGAAGTAAAAAAAAGCATCCTTCTTTGTGTTTTATTCCAAAATTTAAATTAGCTTGGTACATGAAGAGTCTGATGTTTTCAAGATGCTCTGAAGGTTCTTTTTCATACCTTTTTGTTGTTGTTTGATCTTTTTTAAAAAGCTCCATTATCCACTTGAGCTCTGTCCATTATGCCGCCTCCATTATGGCAAACATGTTGAGAAACCAGCTGTGGGTTTTTGTTGTTTTTTTTAAATCTCTTGATATTCACAAATAGATGCAAAATGTTGTGCAAAAGATTTAAAAAAAAAACACATTTGGAGATTTGGACCTGATAATGCAGCTGCAGGAAAAACAACCTCCTTCTTGTTAGAAGGAGGTTTTAAGTATTTTTATGTTAACTGTTTATATCTCCAAAAACGAAAGTATTTCTTTCTAGGACTTTTCACTGAATAAAACCCTCTCAGTGCTGCAGGAGCTAAATGGAAAAATACACATAAAAGCTTAAGAACACAGGTGACAGGATCTAAAAATGAATTAACATAGAAATAAAGCAAATAGATTCAAATCAAAGAAACATAGATATTATATATAGAATCCACTACTAAAAGCTTAAGTAAGTGGGTTAATCTAAAGAATCAAGGCTGTGTAACTGCGGTCCACGGCTAAAGAAGGACATAAAATATTTTGCAGCTGGCTGATCTTGTAGAAAGAGGCTACTGTAGCGTAGTTTCTGATGTTTTACTAGACAGAGGAGCTCAGTGCAAAAAGTGCTGTATAAAATAAGGAGTACCACTGTTATTTCATCTGAATTCTTCATGAATTCATTATCAGAAAAGAAGGGTCCAAGGACAGAACCCTGAGGAACCCCACAGGGCAGGGTTTTAGAATCTGAAATAATCTGATGTGATAATTTAGACAGTTTGTCTGAAAGAAGGCTGTTTCAGCCCCAGAGTCAGACAGATTATCACAGGTTTTTATGCTAATGAGATAAATATCAGGGTGGCGATGACATTTTTTATCGTTAGAAGTAAATGATTCTTATAACATTTTCAAGTAATGAGGTGTTCATACTTTACATTAGGGGAAGAAGAAAGTGTAATAGACTTGTAATGTCATTTATTAGTCTTTTTGTGGAGCTATAAATGATTTTTAAAACATTTATAAGTAATGAGGTGTTGCAGAACATTTAACAATGATATGTGATCTGGGACCGGTGAGAATCAGGAGGTTTACAGTGACGTGCTTGTAGATGCTGATCAGTTCTGGTGTCTGATCATCAGATAGAAATCTAACACATGATGGGATGGGCCCGTTCATCTGTCAGATGTTCCTTGGTAAGTTATTTCTTGTACTTATAAGAAACCACGACATCTTTTTGTTTTGAAAAGGGGCTGCAGTACCCAAATAAGTTAAGCTGATTGAGAGTTAGGGTTAGGGTTAGGGTTAGTCTCACTTCAAATCCAAGTTCCTTTTTTTTTCCATAAGAAAGGAAAACCCTTTGAAGTGCATGACTAGAATCAATAAATAGTTGTTGATTTTCCGTTTGAAGACTATTGACATCACAGCGAGACTGTCAGCATTCTCTCCACATCTTAGAGCTCTGGGGTTGGATGGTGTCACAGGTTTTCTGATGATGACAACTCCACACCCAACAACAAACAGAGCCTCCATGAGGAGGGGGCGTATGTCCCTGCAGAAAGACACGAGAAATAAAAAGTTAACGCTGATGAAGTTAACTTGTTTTGTTTTTTTACTAGTGCTCGTCTGAAATCAGAGCGTTGTTGTCTCTCATTCCAAGAATTCTCTCTCTGCAGCGGCTTTGAAGATCAGAACTTCACAGAGTGCACAAACTAAATTATGTCTAAAATGGGATTAGGATCATGCATCCCGGCATCAGCGTGGCAGGGAAGGGATGTTTGAAGAAATGCTGTTGAGACGTAGACAAAGACACACAAACATGTTGTTTCCAGTCTCCAGTTAAATCAGGTTCACACTAAACCCACAGGGCCTGCTGGGTTCTGTGTGTTTGCTCAGAAAACACAGCCTGCTGTTTTGTTTAGATTCATGTTAAAGCTCAGGTGTTAATCTGAATCTAACATCGTCTCCCGTCTGTCTGATGCTGGTATGTGAAGCTGAGGCCTGAACATGCTGTGCAGAGAGCCGATCGTTACAGCGAATCGCCTCTTCATGATATCTCTATTCTCTCACGGTGAGGTGAGAGAAGAGCTGACCTACATAGGAGGAGAGTAATTTTCACACTTCCTGCTGGAGAAAGATGGTGTGCTTTGTGTTGGATGATGCAGTAGCTGCTAGACAGGGGGTGTATGAGGTTTTCACAACAGCAGTCAGATGGATCTCACTTTGCTCTGAAAGTTTAATTCTCATATTCAATTAAGGACTTTTATTCAGTTTGGTTTATTTACTTTGAGCCAGTTCAAGGATGCCGCACTTATCTAACAATGCAACAAATCTGGTTCATTTGGAGTTCAGCTCATTTGTAATAACATCAAATTCAGTCAATTATAAAAGCCACCTTGTCACATTTGTCTTTAATTAGGGTTTGATGCTTCATTTTAATGAACTCTGAGAAAGCACAGTAAGAGTGTGACAGTGGAGAGAAAAAACCCCATTAAACAGGAAGACACCTTCAGCAGAACCAGGGCGTGCAGCCTCCTGCCAGGAGCAACTGTGGTCTGACAGGACAGGGCAAGGTCCAAAATAGAAGGGTTGAAACCATTTATGTGGATGATAAACAAAGTTAATCAACAGAAACTACAAATATGGTGCATAAAGAGAGAAAAGCAATGTTCTCCAGTCTGGGCCTATAGCAGCATAACTAAAGGGATGAGCCAGTATAAGTCAGTATGTTCTCCAGTCTGGGCCTATAGCAGCATAACTAAAGGGATGAGCCAGGATAAGTCAGTATGTCCTCTAGTCTGGACCTATAGCAGCATAACTAAAGGGATGAGCCAGGATAAGTCAGGTTGTCCTCCAGTCTGAGCCTATAGCAGCATAACTAAAGGGATGAGCCAGGATAAGTCAGTATGTCCTCCAGTCTGGGCCTATAGCAGCATAACTAAAGGGATGAGCCAGTATAACCCAATATGACCTTCAGTCTGGGCCTATAGCAGCATAACTAAAGGGATGTGCCAGTATAAGTCAGTATGTCCTCTAGTCTGGACCTATAGCAGCATAACTAAAGGGATGTGCCAGTATAAGTCAGTATGTCCTCTAGTCTGGACCTATAGCAGCATAACTAAAGGGATGAGCCAGTATAATCCAGTATGTCCTCCAGTCTGGACCTATAGCAGCATAACTAAAGAGATGAGCCAGGATAATCCAAGCTAAGTAGAAGATTGATCAAAAAAGATAGTCTGAACTCCTAAAAGCTAACAGGGGTTCTGACTTATGAATGGAAACTGACGCTAGTTCCACCAGAAGATCCTGAGAACTGAAAGCTCCGCCTCCTGTTCTACTCTTAGATCCTTTAGGAACCAAACATACAGTCTGAGATCCAGGTGCTCTGCTGGGAACATCTCATAAAGGAATGAGCTTGATCTTTCAGAGTTTTAGAAATTCAAAGTGAAAATTTAAATTCAGTTCTGGATCTTACGGATGAAGAGATGCTGAAACTGGAGAATCTGATTTCTCCTCCTAACTCTCATCAGAATTCTGGCAGCAGCGTGTTGGATCTGCTGGAGGCCTCTAGGAGAACATTTAGAGCATCTTGATAGTTGCACTAATAAAGCATAATAAGTAGATGGATTAGTTTTCCTGCATCACTTTGAGTCAGGATGTTCCTGATATGAGCAACATTACTCAGATGGAAGAAGGCAATCCTGGTATCATGTTTTATATGAGCTCTAAAGATCAGATCCTGATCCAGAAGAAAACTAAGGTTCCTCACATTTGAGCTGGAGGACAAGTCTATTAGACGGAAACGCACAATTTGGTTCTTTCTGTTGTTTGATTTTTACCTAAATGAAGTTATGTATGAATAAATAAACAAACAACAGCAGAGGTCTCACTTCATTTTATGAAGGAGATCCTGTAAAATTATATTTTTATTTTTTAGCCGTCTACGGTAAACTCTGCGTTTGCACTCAACAGAAACATGTTTATGGTATTACTAAACATATTCACTCGTATGAGGATTACATTGGGAAACAGTTTTCCCTTCTCCCAGAAGGAATTCATCAAAATAATCCGGAGTTTCCTGTTGATTGCGGAGCTCCACGGATCCCAGCGTCTGCAGCCAGAGCGCCTCTCCAACAGACAGACAGGGATTTACGTTTCAGACACTAACAATCATTTTTCACATGTTTGGGTTCTCACTTCCTCCTTTTCACCTCTTAAATATTTTAGATGCTTTCATTCAGAAACACCAGAGTCTCGTTTATAAATCAGAAGGATGAGGACATTTTTTCTTCAGGTTGAAGCAGAAAAAACATTTCTCTGTTGTTGTTTTTATTTATCGGTAAAACTATAATCTAACGTGAGTCTGACCAAAGGGCTGGACTTGAACATGGTCCTTGATTTTTGTTCCAGAGATGAAAACGTGACAAATTAACCCTTTAGGTTAAATAAACATTTAACCAGCAGGTGGTCAACTTGCTATAGAACATTTTAGTCTATTCTTGCTTCATTCTTACATATTGCACTTTTAAGTAAACTAAAAAAGAATGAATAGACATGTACGATTAATATTCAATATGTACAATACTTACTTACAAACACTGCCTGTCCAAAAAAAAGTTGCCACCAAAAAAATGTCAGACTCTAATATTTCGTTGGACCGCCTTTAGCTTTGATTACTGTGGCGTTGTTTCAATAAGCTTCTGCAATGTCAAGACTTATTTCCATCCAGTGTTGCATTAATGTGTCACCAACATCTTGCATTGATGATGGTAGAGTCTGACCGCTGCACAAAGCCTTCTCCAGCACATCCCAAAGATTCTCAATGGGGTTCAGGTCTGGACTCTGTGGTGGCCAATCCATGTGTGAAAATGATGTCTCCTGCTCCCTGAACCACTCTTTCACTATTTGAGCCCGATGAATCCTGGCATTGTCATCTTGGAATATGGCCGTGCCATCAGGGAAGAACAAATCCACTGATGGAATAACCTGGTCATTCAGTATATTCAGGTAGTCAGCTGACCTCATTCTTAAAGCACATCCTGTTGCTGAACCTAGACCTGACCAACTGCAGCAACCCCAGATCATAGCACTGCCCCCACAGGCTTGTACAGTAGGCACTAGGCATGATGGGTGCATCACTTCATCTGCCTCTCTTCTTACCCTGATGCACCCATCACTCTGGAACAGGGTCCATCTGGACTCATCACACCAGTTTTTAATAATGCGTTGGACAGTTCTGAACCCAGTTTTAGTCGTTTCTGCAATCTCCTTAGATGTTTTCTCTGCTTGATGCCAATGATGTGACCCTTCTCACACAGACTAACATCTTTTCCACGACCACCAGATGTGTCTTTCCACATGATTGTTGAAGAAATGAGAAGCAACTCATTGCACCAGTTGGGGTTAAATAGCTTGTTGCTGCTGAAAGATAATCACCCATGCAGTAATTATCCAATTGGAGGCTCCTACCTGTTTGCTTAGTTAAATCCAGGTGGTGAATTTTTTTATTTATTTATTTTTTTTGGCCAGGCAGTGTACGATAACCTTCATCACCACAAATAAATGCACCAAAGAAAAATGTCTGTTGTTCTTTTCTTAGAAGGTTTAAAAAGTTTAAATAATCTGTGTTGACATAAAAAGAACTTTGTTTTTCTTTGATAAAGTAATTAAAGCTGCCTTCTGACCTCAGATCAGCTCTTCGAATCATCAGGTATGATTGAACTGCAATTGCTCCTGCTGAAGAGCACAATAAAAGCTTTCACTGACCCGCGATGAGGAGTAAGAACTCCAGCAGCTGATGCTTTGTTTCCTGAATCGGCTCATCATTTGTGATCCGGTTACAGGACTCGTCCGGACCCAAATGCCGGCTAATGGCTTGTAAAAGCTCAGGTCTGGATGCACTCTGAGATTTATTACTGCTGCAGTAATCCAGTTATAAGCTTGTAAAAGGTCTCTGGAGGATTAGGTAGGAAAAAGTGACTGGACAGATAAATAAAACAATAAAAGTCATAATTAAAAAGTATCCTGCGCTGATAGTGATGCGTTTGGATCAGGAGGAAAAAGCTCTGAAACGGGGATGTTTGAAGAATAAATGGGAATTTTTCATCCAAACCCAACATTTTTTCCCCTAAATACGTTTTATAGCAGGATTGAGAGCAATCAGAGGTACATTTCAGAGTATCAGACATTCTTAAAGGTTATTATTTAGCTGCAGAATCCTCTGTTGCTGTGACAACGCTTCAGGTAGAGCCAGTCTGCCTGCATCTGTATCTGGATGCCCTTTTTTATTTTTTTTAAAGCTGTTTGCTTCATCATTACTGGACTCTGTCCGCTTCTGCAAACCTGTTGACCTGAGCGTGTGAGAAAAAAATAATATTCAGCTCCGGTGGGAAACAGAATTATGGTTTGTTATGACTGTCTTACAAAGGGGAGTTAAAGGAAAACAGCAGACTTGTTTTATTCGTGAACTCTGAACTCCCAGTTTGACCTGCTGCCATTTGTCAGGTTTATGTTCCCCAACACAGAAAAGGAGGAAGGTTTAGGAGCTCCAACCTGCAGGATCACATGTTGTTATGGATTATTTATAATAATATAGACAATAACGACCTTTATTCTCTTTAATAAGATGCTCTAGTTTAAAAAGATGGTGAAGCTGCAGCTCCTCTGTCCTCTTACTGCACGACCTTTCACTTGCAGATACCATCGACAACAATGTGATGACTTTGTTTTTTAACGCCTCGGTTTGGTGCCGGACTGCTGATGCAGCAAGGTGGCCCCCGCATAATAAGTCAGGGGGAGCAGGAGAGCCACACTCCAGGGGCTGTGATTAACTCTCACCTTCTCTGCAGAACAGCAAGCCATTACTGAGAAAATATTTCTCAATTTACCAGCCGGGCAGACTTTGAAAGAGAGCTGGACTTTGGGAGCGAGTCCAACATAAACCACAGAACAGCTCCCTGTAGGAACTTGGAGAGGAGTAATACTGGAATAAATGATGTCTGGAGAAGAGTTTTGTGTTCTAACAATTAGAAACTTTGAGTTTGTGAAGGAAAAATGTGGAGAAGTAGACTGAAATAGGTTTTTTTTTTCTATAAAGATGGTTGAGCTGCATTCTAATCAGCTTCCTTCTCAGTGCAGCTGAGAAACTGTTGTTTGTAGTTTTTCCTCCAACACGTTTGCACAAGCTGCTGTTAATGTACCTCAGAGGTCCTGGTCCATACTGAGAACCTCCCATTCCACCACATCCCAAAGGTTCTGGACTGGACTGAGATCTGGTGACTGTGGAGGCCGTTGGAGACCAGTGAACTCATGGTCATGATCTAGAAACCAGTTAGAGATGATCTGAGCTTTCTGACATGGTGCATTATCCTGCTGGAAGTAGCCATCAGAAGATGGGTCCATGTGGTCATAAAGAGAGGGACACGGTCACCAACAATACTCAGGTAGGCTGTGGTGTTTAAACCAGGCTCAGGTGGTTCTAAGGGGTCCAGAGTGGGACCAGAACACCACCACTACCACCATTACACCACCAGCAGCAGCCTGAAGCATTGAGGCAAGGCAGGATGGATCCATGCTTTGATGTTGGTGACACCAAATTCTGACCCGACAGCTGAAATCCAGACTCATCAGAACCAGCAAAGGTGATTCCAGTCTCTTCTGGTCCAGTTCTGGTGATCCTGTGTGAATTGTAGCCTCAGGTTCCTGTTCTTAGCTGACAGGAGAGACACCAGGTGTGGTCTTCTGCTGCTGGAGTCCATCTGGAGCAGCTGGTGAGCTTCTGCAGAGCTTGGTAGGAACCAGAGCTGATCTGAGCTGCTGTTGTCTTTCTATCATTTAGACCCAGTCTGACCAGTCTCTGTAGACCCTAGAGATGGATGTGGGTTCAAATCCCAGTAGATCAACAAATGTCACCAGCAACCAAGCTACATTCAAAGTCCTTCACATCTCTTCTCTTCTCCATTCTGATACCCAGTTTAAACCTCAGGTCATCTTCACCTCGTCTAGATGTCTAAATGCTGCCGCCTGATTGGCTGATCAGATGTGTGTGTGCGTGCGTGCGAGCGTGTGTGTGTGTTTGTGTGTGTGTTAACCAGCAGCAGAACAGGTGTCCCTAATTAATTGTCCAGTATGTGGATGCTGCTCGTTCCTTTGAGCCACTTCTTTCTGTTTCCTTCAATCATATTTGATGGACTGGAGGAAACTCGATTCTGAAGCAACATGTCCTGAATTAGAAAACACTACGTAGTAGAATCAAAAGTCAAAAAATATTATTATTATAAAAAAGTCAAATAATAGTGATCAAGATAATATGAAAAATATCAGATGAAAGTAACAAACGGGGTCCTATCTGCTTTTAATTCCAGTATTCCTGATCAGTTTTCTGTTATTTATTGAACCACTTCATTTTTTACACAATTTATACAGAAAAGATAAAATTCCCTCCAGCTGCCTCGTCTTTGTGCTTACTGAGCTGCAGCCGATTGTTTCAGTCTTTAATTGTGTTGGATTCTGGGTTTATTGCTTGTTTCCTGCCTCTTGTTTAGTCCCTGACAGTCTTTATTATTCAGTTTGCATGTTTGGGTTTTATTTCTGTTTTTTTTTTATCAGAATTATATATTTGCCTTCTCCCTTCCTGCTCATCTGCTGCTCTGACTGCTTCCATTTTACCCTTTGAGCATTACAAGCCAAAAAAAGCAAAACCTGTGAGGAATTACTTAAAGTAACACTAAATAGATTTTTTAAACTTTAACCTAGAGCTTTAACATTGAACTCAGTGATTGTTGGATTAGGAACATGACCAGTTTCATATTTGACACCACTCTGCAGCCCTCTGCTGGCCAGACGCTGCACTAGATAGTTTTGGTGTTCTAGTGGACGCTCTTATACTTGCTTACGGCTGTTAGCTCTAATGCTAGCGGTTAGCATTTTTAGTTTGCTGATCGTCAATAAAAAGCACAAGAAGAAGAAAAAGAAGTTTGCTTTTTCTATTGGCATCTTGGCGGAGCATGAAAGTAAAAGTAACAGAGTAATGTCTTTGGAGGCAAAGCAAAAAGATAAAACCAGAGTAAACACCGGCCCAGCCTCCACTAGTTTAGAGCTAAGCTAGCTAGCTACAAAATCACGGACTGATGGTGAACTGCATGGCTTTGATGCTACTGGACTTGTAAGTAATATTTTTTGTCCAACAGTGTGGATCTTTTTACTTTGTTGTTTATTTTAGTCTTAGTTGGCTCACGTTAGTGTTAGCTCGTTGTTAGCGCTAGCTACAGCAGGCTGCAGCAGGGTTGTTTACGACAATTGTAATTCCACTTTCAACTGATAAATTGTATAAATGAGTGTCTAATAGTGCTGTAGACATGTGTATTCATTATTTTGGCATTTTAGTGCATCTTTTTTAAAACATCAGTGTGGCGCCCTCTTCAGGTTAAAACTCTGCTCTACATTTGAATTTAAATATTTCATTGCTATTGGCTAAGTTGGTATTATCTACATTAGCCAGTATTTCTGACATGGCTGCACTGCTGGAGGAATGAGGTACTGGCAGTCACTGCTGCAGCACCGTCCTCTCGGCCCACCAGGCATTACCTCTTTTTGGCTCACTTTTCAAACAGGAGGTGTGGGTGGAGTAAGACTCTGGTCAGGGGGTGACTTGTACTTTAAATTGTGACACCACTTATGTTTTAGAACTAAAACATCTCAGCCATCAGCGTTTCTCCAGCAGAAGTTACTGATATGAGGTCATGATGCTATTCAGCTAATGTTATACAATTAGCAGCATGTTAACCATGTGTCTCCACACTAAAATGAACGTGTGTAGATGTGTGCATCTTCTAATCCGTCAATGCACGAACAAAGATGAAACCTTTAATAACACTATGGATCACTGGGATCTATAGACTCATTTTCAGAATTAATAAAATATTTTTATTTATCTGAGACTGATCATAATGAATAAACGACAAATTGTGATAAAACTGTGAGCCGGTGTCATGAGGGTTTTGTCTCTCTGGCTTCTGTAACTCGGTGCAACCTCACCGAATATATAAATATATAAAACAATGGAGGAAGTGACCTATTTTTAGAGAATTTGGCTCTTTTTGTTCCTGTGGAAAGAGTTGATTGTGTAAAAAAAAACACTGCATTTATGCTAAGCTAATTAGTGAGTTAAACTTTTCTTTAAGGAAAAATGTGCATTTATTTGTGTTTATTTAGTAAATAAGACACACAAATCTAAGTGCACAAAGCTACAAATAAAAACTATAACTGCTCATTTTATTTTCTACATTTCTTGCTGCAAAACTTTCTGTTGCACATTTAAAAACTACCTATAGATCCTCCACCAGGGGGCAGCAGACATGTAGAGGATATGGCAGGTTTCTGATGAAGGTACTAATCCTGATGCTCCATCTGGAGTTTTTAAGGACAGAAGTGGTTTGATGAGAATTTGTATCATAGGATTAAAAAAAATGATAACATTTGTTACACATTTCCAGGTTTTCTAATGTGAATAACATAAAATTAAATCACTTTTCAGTCAGACTTAAACATAAAAATAAAAAAAACATCTGTATGAGATCATCACCATACAGAGTTTTTGTAGATCTGGTCAGTAAACGACTCACATCAACCTGGTTTTTAAGGATTTCAGGGGTTTTCTTTAGGGACAACATGAAGGCAGAAGAACAACACTTTGATGTCAAGAGCTCAATGTGTTAATTGGAGATGATTTTTACACTTCAGAGAAAAGTCACAGTAAATGTCGCCTGTGTAGGTGTGACAGTTTCTCAAATGTGTGTTTTTATAGCAGATCTAAGAATAAACTCTGTGGTTTACTTCGCCGCTGTTTTGACTCATTTCTCTACTCCAGCTGACTGTTAACGGGCTGGAACTCATGATCAGAGTTACCGACCTGATTTCCTTCCATTTCCACTCTCCCCCGTCAAATGATGACAAATATTTTGCATCTTCCAAAACTTTTGTGACTGAATTGAACCCTTAAAGGACCACATTTGGTCATGTGGACGTCCCAGTCAGAACATTAAACCAGAAATACGTTTTAACATTGAAAGTTTTGAGAGATGTGTCAAAAGGCCAAAAGTAAATTAGGAAACCAAAAAGCTAGAAAGTATAAAAACTATTTAAAAAAGTCTTAATAGTAGCCAATAACGTTATATTTAATGGATTTCAAAAGGCGCGTTTCCACTATGGGAATTTAAAGGTTATTTTACCGGAACTTGGGATTTGAACCCACAATCTCCCAGTCTTAGGGCAGACACTCATACCACTAGGCCACTGAGCTGGTGATTGATTAAATTACGCCGTATTTTGACAGAATAAAACTTTTACTGTTATTGATGTCAGTGGATGCTTTTTGGCTCTGATCAGTGACATCACTCCCTGCGGACGCAGTCGCGATATGCTGAAAGTCCTGAAAGGGCTGAATTTGTATGGAGACACAACAGCTGAGAGGACCGGGTCATCGTATCTCCCAGGTCAGATTTCTCCACCCAGAAATTTACTGGAACCCCTAAAGTGGAAACACGGCTAAAGAGTACCCTTTAAACGGTTTTGGAAAAAAATATAGGTACTTTTCAGGGGTGTAAGTGAGAAGAATAGCGCACACACACACACACGTTTGGATTGCTACACTTGTGGAGACCTGTCATTGACTTCCATTCATTTCAGCGACAGCATCATGCCTAACCATAACCATAACCAGTACTGGTCTATTCCTATTAACTAAAAGTTAATTCACACCAAACCTCTGAAACCAAGTTTTAGGGTGTCTCCACAATTTCCAAAGGTCTCCACATTGCAGGTTAAACCGGAAAAATGTCACCAGAATGTACAAAGTACACTCACACACACACACTCACACACACACACACACACACACACATACTCATTCTGAAAGTTAATTTCTTGTGTTTTTCCATCCAATGTCAGAGTAACTAACACCATGTTTGACTGCGGCTGATTTAAACCGTCGTGTTTTTGTGCAAACATTTAAAATGTTTAGCACAAAGTGATCCGTTGCACATGAGCGTTCTGTTTGCTGAAGGACTCACCGAGCTCATGGTGAATAAAGATGCTGTAGCTGCTGATTTATGTCGTTGGATTTATTCTCTGCTGCTCTGAAAACGCTGACGTCACACATTCATTAAAGCATCATATCTGAGTCTGATTGGGTCTGTAATCACAGAGCTGGAAGCTCTCTGCAGCTGTTCGTTGTGTTTCTGTGGAGGACAACGAGGATTTTGTTCAAGTTTCAAGTTGTTTAGTTTGATTGCAGCTTGTAACCAGCGTTTTATTTTCTCCACAGGGTTTGCAGGTGAAGGCTGATTATGTTCCTCTGCTTCAGTCTCTGGCCACGTATGGATGGAGACTCACCTGTGTGCTGCCAACTCCTGTAATCAAGACTAACAGGTAATCACTCTTTTCTTCTGACTCCTCAGGGCACACGAGTAATGTTTGACCTCTACTGACCTCTGTTGGCAGCTGTGAGGAATGCAACAACAGGACGTCCTGCATGATATTACCTAGAATGTCTGATGAGGAAAGCCTTAAAATACATTTGCAAATTCTTTTTTTAACTGTAACTTTTTTTTTTTGCTGATGATGCTCAGTGGCTTAAAAATGAGCTGAAATGCAGTTTAAACATCTAAAGTCTTAATGCTGCTAAATATGCGTTTATAAGTTATCTTTAAATGCTGTAGCTTATTAATACACTCTCATAAATATATAAGATTTAATCCTAAAAAATGTAAAAAATAAAAAAAAATTATGAGAAAGTTTAGAAGTGGCTCAAATTATTCTGAAAACATTTGTTAAGGTTAGTTTATTTATTGATCAGCTATATATGCAGGGCTATATTGCTAGCATTGGCTACTTATTAAATATTTTTTAATGAAGCTGAAAAGAAGACGTTTTATGAGACACCAATGTTAAACTTTATTTAGTTGCAGTATCTGATAAAACAAACTTCATATCCACACATTTCTGAACATGTTTGTTTTGGTGAATTTAACCTGAATCCGTCAGTCTGGGCTGCATCACAGCTGCTGCAGCTGTCTGTGTCGACCAGCGGCAGCTCTGTTCAGCGGAAAAACGTCCTCACAGAAACATAACGGTTCCACGGTAAAGCCCGCGCTGACTCATCACTCCCAGCTGCTGCGTGAGTGTACATCCGCTCACGGTCAAAGGCTCCACTGCTTCAGAACGCTGATGAGTTAGAAAACTGATCCAGTCTGGTTTGATAAAACAGGAAAAATATGAACATCAGCGCATGTTGTAATTTAATAAAGGGACGGAAATATGTTCTGCCAAGCGACTGACCTGCTGGTTAAAGGGTTATGTTTAGTTTCAGGAAGAGGATTTGTTTGAGTGTGGCTATCACCATGGAAACAGTGCAGGTGTTAGGAGCACGATGTTTAGGCTTAGCTGTGTGGGAAAAGCACAATTTATTTATTTGATTGATGAATTTTGAGGAGATCAAGTGAACTGTGACTTTTTTTGTGAACGTGCTGCAAGACAAAAGCTGAAAGCCTGAAAGTCACAAAGTAGCATTTTAATCCGTGTGGAGGAAACCTGTGATCGCTTAGTGAAGTTTTAGTTTTGTTAAACCAGACTAAAGGAAGAAAGTCCTGATAAGTTAAACCTCTCTGGTGTTTGGTCAGTTCAGCGTTCCAACCTGACTTCACTCACATCCAAAGGCACCTTGTGTGAATCTACGAGCCGAGTCAGAACGTAATAAGCCTGTCCGGTGAACTGCAAACAGAACCCTGAGTCGAGAGAATATTTTCATTAAGGTGCAAAAAGATGGACGTGTCTTTCTGTCCTTCTCACGTTGGTTTGTTTTATAGGGGTTCTAGAACAACATTGAAACTGTTTTTTGAGGTTCTATATAACAAATGACACTTTGTTGGGGCTCAAAATGACCCAGGAGTTCAGATAGAACTAAACACTACCTACAGCAGCCCTACAATGGAAAGACTGGTTTACTCCGCCCACTCAGACAGGACATGAATATTAAATGAGCTGTGTGTTGATTGGACAGTTCACCACAACAGCTCTACGACAGCCTGAAGCTCAAAACTCTCTGTACAGCTCTATACAGTATCCAGATAACTCCATAGGTGAGCTATGGATCAAACTGGCATTCTTTCAAAGTCTGGATATTCCCAGTATCTTGGAATGTTCCATGTGTGCTCCGACATTTTTCTTTGTTGTTTTCCTCTCATCCAACAAGGACATTAACAGTATCTTGGGCTGGTCTTAGCAGTAACTCAGGCTAACGTTAGCAGTAGCTTGTGCTAGTGTTAGCAGTAACTCAGGCTAACGTTAGCAGCAGCTTGTGCTAGTGTTAGCAGTAACTCAGGCTAACGTTAGCAGTAGCTTGTGCTAGTGTTAGCAGTAACTCAGGCTAACGTTAGCAGTAGCTTGTGCTAGTGTTAGCAGTAACTCAGGCTAACGTTAGCAGCAGCTTGTGCTAGTGTTAGCAGTAACTCAGGCTTGCCTTAGCAGTAGTTTGGGCTAGTGTTAGCAGTACGTAGCTCAGGCTAATGTTGTTCTGCTGTTAGCATTACCGCTACAGACATTTATTTATTTCTGACACTGAAGTGGGTTGGGACATGCCCATTTAAGGAGATGTGTCTTGCTTATGACGTATTAAACCAGCTTTTCTCAGAATAAACCATTTCCCCATGACCATTACAACATGACTAATTTATAGGGATGTTCCGATCACACTATTATGCTCCCGATCTGAGTCTGAGTTGTTTGATTTTGAGTATCTGCTGATACCGAGTCCTGATCCGATACTTCAGCAACGCATTCAAATAAGAAGAAAAAAGGAGAAGTTGTCCCTTAAACTCTTTCTTTCTTTCTTTCTTTCTTTCTTTCTTTCTTTCTTTCTTTCTTTCTTTCTTTCTTTCTTTCTTTCTTTCTTTCTTTCTTTCTTTCTTTCTGTATTTCTGTCATTTCTTTAGTATATCTGCCAGAAAACATCACTGGTGCAGGATGTACATTGAAAAGAAACGTGTTAATATTACTAATACATTTAAAAGAAGCATCCCTACTCATTTACATAGTAAAGCAGGTCAGATCCTTTCTGGTACATCAGACACCCCAAGCTGCCGTTATTCAACAACAACAAAGTAATGATGGTCTGAATTTTAGGACCCCTTTAAAAGCAAAAGGAAGTCCAACATGGTCTTAATCAGACTTTAACTCTGTTTCCTGTCTGTCGCCTTCAGACTAACAAGATTTGTGGATCAATACCCTCAGAGTTCATAGAAATTTAGAAGCTGGTGAAAATGTGCCGTCTTTCGGTGAAAACCCTAAATGACACGTGTTATAATTCCATCAGCACAGTGACAGATTATGTTCTCTGCCTCCGTCTCAGCCAGTCATGTTTTCTGCTCTTTCACAGCACAACTGATTAATTACCTCTTTATTTTCATCCTTTTTCTCCCCCCCAAACAACCCTTCTCTCATCTTTTTCAAAATGCCACAACACAACAGCACAACAAGGCTAATTAATCAGCGTCGGCCTAGATACAGTATCTGGTTCCTCTCAGCGCCGCAAACAGTCTGCATGCTGAAGCAATGGTTGATGATCTATTTCAGATTAGCTGCCGTCATTACACTTGTTTGTGTGGCGACTCCTTCATTTTTAACAAGAAATGTGCGAAAAGCAGGCGGTTTGTAGTCTGGTTTTCCAGGCTGCTCTTCATCTGGAGGGGTCGGATGAGTGTCAGCGATCTCAGCGGCGTCTGGCATTAATGCAAACGGGCGCTCGGCGGCTTCTCCACACAACATTAACTCTTGTAGTTGTCTGAGAGCAGCCGTTCATGTTCGCTGTTTTCAATTAATGTAGGTTGTAATTACATTTTAGAGCCGTTTACCAAAGTTAATGTGAATTTGTAACGGAGGAGCCGTAAACAACAGCAGAAAGGAGGGTTCAGACAAAGTTCTCCTTTAAGTTATTGCTGGTTGCTGAATTTGTTTCACCTCGTTTCTTTGTGGAGGACAGATTTGCATTTCAGGTGTTTTTTTTATGTCAGTCTGTTTTTCCTCACAAATAAAACCATCATCATTTCCCTTTTGCAGTTCTTTACAGCGTGGAGTTATGATGGAGCCTGACAACGGCAGCCAGGAGTAGGTTTGGTAAAGGCCTGTAATTTTCTAAGACATCCCACTCCTTCCTAGTTTAATGGTCTGGAGCTTTTTGCTGGTTAGTTATCAGCTGTGATTCAGCAGGAAGGCATCCTGCATCCTCGACAGACTAGAAAATAGCTTATGGATAAACGGTGGAAGGAGGGAGGTAATGGAAAACGGGCTTTGGATGGTTTAGATAGTGAGCCCTCTGCAGGTCCATTTGATGTTGAGGAGGAGGAGATTTGTAGCCGGTTTGAAGAGTTCTGCAGCGGTCGTAAACCTGCCATCTTCTCCCCTGTGTAAGGATGCAGGCAGCTTCAGAAACATGTTTTATTCCACGTGCACGTGTTAAACTTGCATCAGATAGCAGCACGCAGCTACATATCTACTTTATAGCAACGGGCGGTAATAACAAAAGAGAAATGCAACAAATAACAGAAGTAAACAATGAAACTGTCACAAATCCAGAGGCAGGAGTTCAAACTGGAGCTGGCAGCTATTTAGTGAG
Organism: Aphyosemion australe; assembly: GCA_006937985.1. Lineage (NCBI taxonomy): Eukaryota > Metazoa > Chordata > Actinopteri > Cyprinodontiformes > Nothobranchiidae > Aphyosemion > Aphyosemion australe. The sequence continues at coordinate 1,035,392 of SSNS01000086.1, forward strand.
CGTGCATTTGGCAAGAAGAGCCGTGCATGATAAAGATGAGCAGATGAAAGAGTGCAAGAGATGGAAAGCCTACTCAGAAACAAATCTGCATTTTTCTGCCACGATTAATCTGTCAGAGCAAGTACTTGTGTAGATTATCCCTCTCAAAACACAGGAGTGTGACATGTGCAGAGGATGGGGGATTATGTTCCTGGTGATGGGGGGGGGGGCTCACAAGTTTCACTCTGTTTTCCTTCCAGATTAAAACATAAAATACAATAAAAGAGGAGAAATGACAGAAGTGAAGAGGCTGGGCTGCGGAGTCTTTAGCCTAAATCTGTCACATCTATCACAGGATGCATTTTCACACAACAACAGGAGGCAGATGTGCAAAATGTTAAAAGTAAAACTGTTTCTTTATGTTTTCCTCTCTTCTCAGCGATGGAAGTCTGTCCACCAAGCAGGTCGTTTTCCTGCAGAGGCCCGTCCTGAACCGTAAAAAGAAGGAATCAAAGGTGCAAAATTTCTTACTCATGTATTGATCTACCACCAGGTAATCAGTCACATGTTCAGCTGCTTTAACCCTTTTACCAGCGGTAGCTTCACATTTATAAACAAACAGCTCCACTCTGCTTCAGATACGAGGAATTGTCTGAATTTGGGAAATGGGGGAGTTAATGCGTTCCCTCCGACCCGAATAGCCGTGATAACCTCTGAAGCTGACATTTTTCTGCGCTGGAATGAATCCATGTTGATGCTTTCTGTGGCCTGAATTTAAACTCCACACAGCAGCAAATCTGATCGACCCTAAGACTTGTGGAATTGCTGTCGTTAACAAGATTTTCCAACCTGTTCCTTTGCTGTTTTTATCGGTTTCTCTGCACGCCTGCAGTTTGTTAAAACCTGTGTACTCAGGGCTGCATTCCATTTAGTTTTTGTCTGCTTGTTTGGTCAGACTGAAGGCCTTCAGGCCACCAATTATTTCCCTCACAATGGCTCCAATTTCCTGCCCAGTCTTGTTTGAATGAGCTTGTTATGCCTGTGCGATATTGGATCCACTGTGATCCATTCCTAATTAAGTCTGTGTATATTGCTCTGTGGCCAGAAATATTTTTAACTAACACGCTGGTATAAATGTTTCAGAAATTAATCTTCAAGCCCCGAAGCAAGTCCAACAAGAACTGCATCAAAGAGACGACAAAGAACAAGAAGAAAAAGACAATTGAGAAGGAATCTGAAGATCCCAAGATTCTAGATGACAGAGTAAAGAAAAATGACAAGAGTGTGGCTGAAAGGGTGAAGACGGCACAGGTGGAGGCCGCGAGTAAAGGTGAGAAAGGCAAGAAGAGGAGGTGTGAGGAAGAGAAAAAGATTGGCGAAGGGATTGAAATTGGAATCGAGGGTGTCGCAAAGAAAGATGGAGCAGCCGAAAGTGACGACAAAGAAGCAAAAAGCTGCACCGGACAGGAAGAAAGGATGACTCCAGATGAGGGAGGACCAAAAGAAACCAGAGACCCTTTGGGGAACGGGGAGGTCAAGGAGGTCACTGAAACCGTCGTGACTGTCGAGACTCCGAGTGAGACCAAAGAGAAGGAGCTGGAGGGCGTCGCCGGAGTTCAGAGTGTGATCGAAAACGGGATAGAGACCGACGAAGAGAAAGATGAAGGTGAAGAGGATCAAATCAAAACTGAAGAACTGTTGGAGATGGAGGTTATCGCCAAGGAGACGGTGGCAGAGCCACAGGCCCCAAATCAAAGCCCAGCGGAAGCTCAAGAGTAGCACCAAGCAGCTCAAGTCAAGGTTATTCCCCACGCCCTACCTCGGAAACTCCCCGTCTTAAGAACTGGCTCACAGTTTTGTCCCTAATCCAAATTCAAAGGGGATTTATTCCCAAATGCTGCAGCATCTCCTAAACCCGCCCATCTCTCACCGACAAAACCTGCAAGAGTGCATCAGTCCTACTGTAACCACGCTTACTGAATGTATCCGACACAGGAGACGCTGGTGGGCTGTCCTGCATGGAGTCACTGGATTATTGGAAGACTGGGATTACAGAGTAATGAAGGGACTGGTCAGAAACCTCTGAGGAGAGGAGATGTGCAGGTTTGACTTGATGCCATAAAGAAAGCACATCTTAGTCATTTATGGTCCTTTCAGAGGACAAGCTGAGTCTCACCGGCACGGAGTTTAGATTAATGATGCCAGGCTGAGTCCAGATCCTGAGGAGAAAGTAGAACAGAGACATTTTGCTATTTTTGTGACCCGTCTTTTAGATTTTTCCGTTGGTTCTGGTGTAGCCAGGCCTCTAGGGAGCTGTTGGGACCTGGGAGAGAGCAAAGATCCGAGAACGGTTCTGGTCACTTCTATAAAGCATCAACTCGTTTCAGAGCCTCGCCTCGTCCACCTGAACGATAAAGGTCCCTAAAAACTTCCTGCCAGGCCTGGATCATCTTCCCCTGCTCTTCTCTGAATCAGCAGGAATTCGGAGGAGAATCCTGGCGGAGGGGATGGGAGCGGCGTTTGTTGCGACAGGCAATCCAAAGTAGGCTGAGTAGATGACTGTTTACGCTTGAGCTCTAAGCCATCAAGTGCTTCAAAGAGAGACGATAATCGCTCTTTGGTGCCGTGCGCTAAGCTCACCTTGCACGCAGAATGTTCCATATTCAACACAAAGTTAGATAAGGACGGGAAGTTCAGCTAAACGTTTGCACCTGAAGGGAAGAACCAACGTTTAGACAAACCCAGTTAGCTTTAGGAGCAGGACGGAGGATTTACTCCTGCTCTTAGTTCCAGCCAGCGGCTGTAGACAAAAGCACTTGTTCCTGTGTAAAACCAGCTGCGTGGTCGGCCAGAACCCAGAAGAGACGAGGACAGCGAGGGAGAGACGAAGCAGGAGGTGGAAGTGAAAAGGAGAAGCCACGGAGCCCGAGTGAGTCAAATAAAGGAAATGAATCGGCTCATTTAAAGCGTTCCCTGCGGAGATTTCTTTCATCCTTTTACCTCCAGCTCTTTAAGCACCTCTTTCTAGACGCCATTTCTGACATTAAACAAGTCGTAATGTGCTGCTTCATGGCTCTGTGTGGCTTTCTGTTTCAGAGGTGGAACAGAGAGGGGGGTCATGGCGTGGAGCTCTGTGCAGCTCACTAATGGACTCGATCTGCAGGGGATCCGTCAGTAATCATGCATTTATAATGGGGGTCACTTGTTAGGGGAGTTATCGACAACAAAACACCTCAACGTGATGTCACAGGGAACTATTAACGAGTTTATGTCTGACCTGGACACAAAACGGGAAAACCCGCTCAGTCGATGAGAACTACCTGCTGTCTTGGTTTAATTTGTCACACTTTGCATATTTTCCTTTATGATAATAAAAGATGTTTTTGTTAAGATCTGCAAACGAGATGCTCCAAACACACAGATGGGCGGTGCTGAAACAGTGCTTTGGTTTTAGGGGATTCCTCCACCTGCCGCTGAGATTTCTTTTAATGTAAAACATTTTTGTGTAGACTAGAAAATAAAACTGTGACCAGTCTAGCCTTATACTGTAAATGGCCCACAATCAGCTACTAGAGGTGTTTTTAGAGGCATTTTGGTGATTTAAGTGTTACATGTTTGTTGTAGTCAAACAGGAAGACGTCGTTTCCTGTTTTATTACTGGAATTAAGAGTGACGGGATAAAAGTGTTCGTCTACATGAAGGTTTTCTGTTCTGAATAACTGCTAACATGACTCGTACATGTTCTTTATCGTGTTTCGTTCTCTGGTCTTTAAGGCTAAGCTGCAGTTCTGCTAAAGCTTGCAAAAAAAAAAAATGCTGACTAAGGCTTGGAGCGACCGCCTGGGACGGGGGGGCTGTTAGTTTTTGAGCTGAGAGGTCACATGCGTGACCTCCTGCAGCATATGCTCCTTGTCCTCGCGCCCTTTGCTGTTGCAGAGACCAGAACCGTGAGGATGAGGTCATTGCTAATGGCAGACGGGGTCAAAGGTCATTACTGAGGAAGGGGTTTCCCACAGCTGTCCAAACAGGAGATTGCAGGAGCACATGAATTAAAAAACAACATTTGGGTTTTTTTAGCTTTAATAAGCATTTAGGCATCATCTTTGTCAGATTCTGACAAACTAATAAAAACAAACCGAAAAGTGCTTTGAGCTGTCATTAAGGATATTAAAGAAAATAGAAAAGACCAAGTTCACTGAGAAACCGTTTTTTACTTGTTGTCTTTGAAATATGGTGGGTCACTCTGAGTTTCACATGCAGGCTAAACATGAAAATGGTCTTCTACCCCTATTTCCTGCATTAGCTTCTGATAGAAAATAGATGGGTACATTTTCAGATTAGAAAAGCCAGTGACATTAGCATGTCGTAATGTCACACTAGCATTCATGGACTCACCCATCTTGACTCACAACGGGGAAGGCTGTTGTTGTTTTAGCATCCAGGAAACAGCAGAGAACGTCTCGACTAGCAGAAGCTAACCGTTAGCATTAGCAACTCCACCACACAGCAGAACTCCTGCATGCTTGTGTTATTTGTGGAGATAAAACATCAACAGAGTCAGTGGTAGAGTCGCATTGCTGTTAGCCAATCAGAAGTGAGATGTTCAAATATAGACTCTAAATCCTGCCGTCTGAAGCTCAACTCTGATCTGACTCAATTCTAGTTCCTGAAACAGGAGCAGCAGAGCTTTTTCCCCACAGAGATCGACTCACAAGGCATTCATTTATACTAGAGACCATTTCATGTGTTTAAAAAAACGAGTGAACTTGGTCTTTAATTCTTTAAGATCATTTATCTGTTTTAAGACTTGCCTTTTTTCTATTTCTGTTTTTAAATCTGAAAGCAGACGTTGATCCTTCTTTGTCCTCCTGTCATCACAAGACAGCCTTTTTATTTTATTTTTATTTAGAAGCACTTTCACGAAATAAATTATATAACGAGTTGAACGTTTGTGCCAGTTTCCACCTCTTTCCAGTTGGACGACACTGATGAAAGATGTAGTCGAAGTTATAACCAGACCCGGTTTTGCTCACCCTGCTCCCAAAGCCGTGGCCTTCAGAGCGCCTTCATGATGAGCACTGATTGGCTGCTGAGCAGTCTAACCTCTGGCATGAGTGCACGCCGGGAACTGTGGGTAATTGGGATATTTTTTTTGTTTTGTTTTCTATTAACGCAGACAGGAGAGAAAAGTGAGACAGAATCTGACGCTTAATCAGTTAAACGATGCTGAACCATGTTAACTTCGTCTTGCGTGAAGAGGAGGGGACCTCTGACTAATGTTAGACTCTATTATACATTTGCCCCCATCTACTTACAGTATTCATGTAAAAAGGTAATATAAAGCTCTCTGTCTTATATTAGCATAAGTGTCTCTGAGCCTGAATAGTGGCGCTGGTGCAATCGCTCTTGGTGATGCTATAAATATATAAAAAACAAAACATAATGGTTCATTTCCTGTGTGCTACTTTGATGTGAATGGGACAAAGTAGAAACGACAGAACATGATGCAGTAGGACGCAGTCACTTCTCTCTGTGGTGTCACTTTAGCTTGCTCACAGCCTTTGGAAAATGTATCGTTGGATTTTTTTGTCTCTGATGTATTTTTTTAATCACCTCTGCTGTCATCTTGAATGTTACGTATCTTTGATCATGTGCCGTTGTCACTCGCATCGAAATTAAGAAAAGAACAATATTCTTTATCTTTGCTATCTGGAGTATGTCCACATTCCTACTGTTCCTGGCATCTGTACAATTTGTATATTATAAAATGATTTATATTTAATGTCTACGTGCGTCTCTGTGTCTTTTGTAGAGGAAAATCTTTTTTGACACTTGTTGAGATCATGTACAAAGGTTTTTGAGGAATAATCCTTCAGCTTTAATCATGATTAAATCATTCGCACGGTGCTTACAGAGTCCTGCTTTTTGAAATCACACTTAAATGGTTCAGATTAAGTGTATTTCAATATCAAAGATATTTCAAGTAAATACAAAAATCCATTTCTTAGATATAGAAAGTATCAAAGCCAACACATTAATAAAGGTTCTCCACCAGGAAGACAGACCTGACTAACTTCTATCCCCTGAAACTGTAGCTCCGGGGCTTTTTATCCTCAGAAAATGATCAAACTAGAGGCCAAAGCAGATTTATTTAAAAAACAAATTAGACTTTTAAAAGTGTGGTTGACTAAAACCCCCTACCCAAGGACGACTTACAAGGCATTCATTCCTAATAGAGACCACTGCAAATGTATTGATTAAACAAGTGAACGACTCCTTTAAAGCTTCCAGATGGAGCATCAGGATTAGTACCTTCATGAGAAACCTGCCATATGCAGTCCTATACGTGTCTACTGCCCCCTGGTGGAGGCTCTACAGATGGCAAGAGCCCATTTTATTTCACTACTATTGTTAAATAATTACATATTAAAACAATTAATTAGTTACATTTTTAGCCAATAACATTTTTTGTCTTTTAGATTATTTTATGTTTCAGGCTTTAAAACGTTATGTAAATACATTTCTGAACATAATAATGGAGGCCTTCACACGTAGTCTTACAGGAGCAGAATAAAAATCTGAGTACAGGATTGAATTTGTAAACTGCAGCACTGAAGGCTTCCAGTCTTTATTAATGCTGAGTTACAGAACTACACAAGGACAACCCGCGCTTCCTCTGGACGAACACAGAATGATGAAGCGGCAGCAGCAGCTCTCCAAACACAATCACACGAAAACGCAGCGCCGAGGTGAGACTTATGGGCCCAAATGATCATTTTCTCTGAGTACAAAGATCTTTCTTCTAGATTTGCTCCATCTGGTTATTACCTTCATTACTGCTTTAGCCTCAGAATGCACCAGCTTGATATTATTACTCCACTACATAAACCCCTTTTTTCCCATCCTAAGATCAAAACAGCACCGTTCAGACCCAGAGCTGTCCTCCATACGTCAATATTTCACCGGAAAACACAAACGGCACACATCATAATGCCCCCACGGAGTTTCTGAACTAGATTATATTTACAGTTGAGTCAACACAGCAAGTGTAATCTATAAGTCACGAGCCGTGAGGCCCAAGGGAGCGTAAGGTCATTAAAGAGACGGCTTTGCCTCCAACCAAAACCCCAAACATCAAATCCATTCTGCTCACTCCGGGAGGCGTTAATGGCTCTTTAGGCAGACTGGTGAGCCACTGGAGAGCTGCTAAAAGATGGTCAGGAACACCGCCAGCCTGTGGTTTGGGATATTAAACTCATGACCTGGGGGCGTTTCATCTCCGAGGTTCCACTCAGAGACCCAGAGGAAATGTGGCTGCGTGCTGAAAGCAGGTTGCTTTGAATAATCAAGTTATTTTGCAAGTCAGAAAATACATTTATTTTTCTGACTGGAATAGAGCTCAGGTAGGTGCTGAGGCTGACTCACTCAGCAGGATCATGAGGTCCAACAAGAGGCAAACATCTATGTAGAGTTTTTACGTCAGCTGAGATGTGGGTTCAAGTCCCGCCTGGTGCAGCAGCACTGCCCCCTGCTGTCTGCTGAAACAAAAACTGACTTTTTCTGCTCACAGCAATAATTACCACTTTATGTAACTATTTATCAGAGTGTGTTTTGGGAAAATGATTCAATTTCTGAGTAATTTAACACAAAAATCAGTCTTAAGTCATTAAATAAAGGTAGTTAATGTGTTAAAGTCATACTATGAGACTTTTTCACGTTTCCTGCATGTTTTAGATCATGAACACAGCTGATTTGTGTTATTTAGTGATGATCCGCTCCTGTAGACACTAATGAAGGCTGAGGAGACATTTCAGCAGTTAGATTAAGGTGTTAAAAAGATAATCGCACAGCGAGGAGATGAGTTTCACTTCTGGTATTACTAAATGGACACTAGGGGGTGCTAAAAACAAGCCAAAACTGCCAAGTGTACCTTTAAAGTCAGCGTACACAAATCTTCATACCAGCAAACCATCAGAGACGCTGTGAGATCTGGATGTAGAGGTTCTGAAACTTTCAGCTCAGAAACTTCTCATTTCAGGACACACTGAAGCTGTGTCTGGGTCTGCTAGCTCAGGCTGAAAGGCCTTGGGCTGATGTGAAGAAGGTTCAGGGTTTAAACCCAGCAGAAAGAAGTCATTTCAGACTTTTAATGTAATCTTTGGAACATGAAACGCTCTAAACCTGAGGTAGACGACTCTCTTCCCTGAGGTTCCCTCCAACACACCTGATTTTAATCAGCAGGTGATGAACAGGCTTCTGCAGAACTTGATGAGCTGCTGAACAGGTGATTCAAGTGTGTTGGAGCAGGGAAACAGCTAAAACATGCTGGATACCGGCCCTCTGGGACGGGAGGTGTTTACCCCTGCTGTAAACCATGAGTTGGTGATGTCTGCTTGTGTAGCCCAGTCAGTCTGGAGGATGTGGGTTCAAATCCCATGACTGATCAAGTTTTTAGTACAAAAGCTAAAACATGAAGAGTTGAAATGTTCCACCAGAACACCCCCAAGTGTGACGGGTGCTGGTGGAGTAGTGAGATAGTTCATAAGTCACCAGTAACTGGTTCAAATCCTGCTTGTGACTGGTGCCCGTTACACTGGATGGAATGGTGCGAAGCTGGAAATTTGCTGATCAATAAAATTCTAGACAGTAAGACGTCATTAAAAAAAGGTTTTCTTCTGTTTTCATCTACATCTGACTTTTTTATGCTATTTTTATCATTGTTGTTTTTGTTCAGCACTCTGGTCAGCTGTCATGCTGTTTTAAAACATGCTATAGAAATAAACTTGGTGTGGTACACGCCCCAATCATTTTGTTTTTCCTCTTTTACACTGAATCCTCCCAACGTTTGCTGTGAAATCAAGCGATTTGGCTCTTTGCTAAGTTTTATTCATTCAGTAGAAAAATCTGGGGACTCTTATTTTGTTAGGTTGCATTTTTTTGTTCAGTTAAAACAAAAAGTCTTTTGTAAGTGTTAGAAGTTAAACATGAGGTCAGCATCAGAGCAGCGGAGGAGCAGTACAGCTGGATGTCAGCTGCAAGACCTTCGGAAAAGCATTACCTCAGTGTTAGATAACATCCTGCAGTCCCCCCCACCCCGTTAGCCGATTAACCACTCACAGATTAATTAGCACAATTACCTCTGTGTGTGCCAGTCGGTGTCTTATCAACCTTTGTCAGGCCTTAAACTGTAAATTAATTAACACCCGCTCTCTTGTCATTTCTTAATCACTTCAGTTCCTGCAGGAATTTAAAGGAATGCCTGCATCAGCATCTCATGCTGCTCATGACTTTACTGCACTCTCATTGGTTCACTGGACAGATGAAAACATGGCGTTCTCACACTGATGATGGTGTGATGTAAGACAGAGACTTCTGGACGCCCTCGACTCTGAGATAAATATTTGATTCTGTTATTCCTAGTCTCATAAACTTTGATCTAAACACACGTTTTATGCAAGAACAGGGTTCTCTAGAATAAAAACACACAAAAGCAGCAATTAAAACATTTTATTATCCTCATCATCTTTGGGTTGAACTAGTTGGGGACTGGCTGGGATCAGACTGGTGTCAGATCAGGATCAAGATGGTCACTGAAAGCAAAAAACAGCAAAATCAGGCTGTGACAGAAATTCAAGAACTTTTATATACGGCTATTTGAATTATTTTTAACTCATCTCAAATGTTATAGAGACTAGATGTGGAGATATAGCATTTTTGATCTAAGAACTAAAAGCAAAAAACATCAGATGTAATAAATAAAATCTGCAGTTTCCTCTGTTTCATTTAACAAAATGCATCCTTTTCACCTGTCGGTCCTAAACAAAAATTCCAGATGGGATTGTTGCCACATCAGAAAAAAAAAAAAAGATGTGGTGCAGAAATAAACAATTTCCAGAACATATTACTAAGGTGTTACAGCCCCTGGCTGTTTTGTTTTGTATTTTAACCTTCTCCTGTGGTTTTCTCCCTTCCTGAGTGTGTGAGGAGAACACCTGTAGCACCTGGCTCCACTTCCACTAATTGCCTCCACTTTGAGTGTACCAGCTGTCCCAACTTTCAATCAGCCCAGACACTGCTACAAAGCCCAGCCACACTGCAAATTCTGGGAGCGACAGGACAGGAAGGAGCGCTGTCCTGTTGGCGCCCCTGTTCTGTGTTTGCTTGCTTTTAACAACTTGTCTCAGAATTTAAGGTTTTTAGCTAAACTGTGTGGTAACGCTTTTGGGTGAATTCTGTAAAAATGTCTGTCAAGTGCAGACTATCGGTTTTCCCTGAGTAGCCTGTATGCCTGTAGGAAGGCAATGTGAGGTCAACGTAATGTGGCATTCACTTTGGGGGTGGCGACCCAGTAAAGATGGGAAAACATTCATTAAGGTTTGCTAATTGTGTTAATTTCTCTGAGATTATGAGACCTTTGTTAATTGTTACCCGCCAGTTTAGTTTGTGTTTGCATTTGGTTATTTTTGTAAATAAAACATCTTGCCATGATTTTACCATCTGAACATGCCTCCTTTATTGTTACCCAGACCACCAGACGGTCTGGTGCGTAACATAAGGAAACACTAATGAGACATTTTATTGATACGAGGTGCTGTCCTTTGGCTACTTCTGCAGAACCGTCCACAGAGGGACTCAGAATATCATAATCCTTCACAATAAAAGTCTCAAAACATCTGAAACTTGTGAAAATAGTTTCAGAATTTGGGCAGAGGTGGGATGAGACATTCTAAGCAGCAAGAAATGTCTCCCTTCATATATGACATGACGACACCAGCCCTGTCAGAACTGAGTCCTAAAGAGCAGTTTGACCTGCATCACACCACGATCAGACCCCTAACAAGTCTGCTGTTTCTGGTGAAAACACTTCCTTCAAGGGATACTATGTAGTTTTGGCTTGTTTGTAGCTCCCCCTAATGTCCGTTAGTGAAAAAAAGCAAAACTTATCTCCTCGCTGTGCGTTCGTCTTTTTAACACCTTAATCTAACTGCTGAAATGTCTCCTCAGCCTTCATTAGTGTCTACAGGAGCGGTTCATCACTAAATCAAACTAATCAGCTGTGTTCATGATTGGAAACATGCTGGAAGCAGACTGCAGCTCCAGGCATGTCAGCTTCACTTTACTAAGTCCAACAGAGACCAGACCAGCACTCTGAAGTTGCAAATGCGGTATTCTGGCCACAGAGGGTGGTGGGGGTCTGAGTGACATTTCATTAACCCTGTGAAGGATCATTTTAGCACAAACTGGCTCAAGAAAATTATTTAAAAATATGAAAAATTTGCATAGAATGGCTTTAACTTCACTTATTCTCCATCACAAATCAGCTAAATTAACCTCCGAAAATATCAAATCTTAGCATCATAACTATTATATTTTCATTTTAAGCTTACTTTTTAGTAACTTATTTATAAAAAATAGATTTTATTAGAACTCATCTAAAATTTTGGTTTAATATTTCATTGAATTTTGCACAAACATTTACTGTGACAAAGCCCCTCCACACCAAGTAAGCAGCAACATATTTCTTCTTTTTTGCATTTTTATATTAATTGGAGTCATCGAGGCCTATAATATAATGTAAATTATTTCAATCATTGTCATTTTCTGGGTATAATAATGGAACGTTTAACTTTCCTGTACTTTGAAGCTATAGTTAGAAGCAGTAAAATTGATGCCAAAAAGACTTAAAGAAAATTTGCCAAAATAAACCAAATGTTGTAAATTTGTGTCTTTTGCACTATTTCTGCTCTTTGGGTCACATGAAGGACCTCTTCATCCCACCTGCTGTTTGTTGCAGCAGAAGAACCTGACGTCGTTGAGGGTGGAGTCATCCAGACCCCACTGGTATTCTTCCATCTTGGTCTCGATGCCACAGATTCCTCCTTCGCGGCATTCCTCGCTCCAGTAGCCATACTCGCCCCATTCCATGCCGGCCCCCTCCAGCGTCGGGTTGCTGCTGCAGCGGAACTTGATGTTGTTGGCGGCCGTGTCGTCTCCGAACAGACCTTTATGGGGCTCCACGCGGATCTGGAAGGAGGAAAGCGTGCCGGTGGGGCAGTACTGGGGATGAGACCACTCACCAAAGCTGGACAGAAGAAAAGAACAATGGTGGAAACTCTACAGAGAAATAAGGAACAATCAAGATCAATTAATGTCCACTTCTGGCCTCAAAGCCTCCAGCTGGAGTATCAGGATTAGCTCCTTCATCAGAAACCTGCCTTATCCAGTCTTCTACATGTCTACTGCCCCCTGGTGGATGATCTATTGGTGGCAACTGCCTGCTTTGTTTATTTATTTATTTATTTATTTTAATTATAAACTGCTGTGGACATTTGGAAGATTGAAGCTGTTATAAGATGGTAGAAACACACTTTGATCTTGACTTTGCTTAGACTAGCCGCTAGCTTATCAATCCTGCAAGATGTAAACTCAGTTTTTAATTTTTTTTTTATTTTACAAAAGCTGCTCAGAAAACTACAAAAAATAAAAACAAACTAATCGTTTTAAGACAAGCAGAGTTCAATTTTATGCTAAAGATGTTGTCTTTTTCCCCATTTACATATTTCTTTCTTGTGTTTTGCAAACAGCTTTTCTCTGAGTTGAAACTGTCGTATTTATATTTTGTTGAGTGTTTTGTTTAGATGTTGCTGAGTGAAGCTCTTCAGGTTTGACTTGTCTATGGATAAATAACTAAAGTTGCGTACTATCCAGTGTGGGACTCGATGTAGTACAGGAAGTTTCGGTTCCCGTCTTTGGCGCAGATGAGGCGGATCCCGTTCAAGGCGGTGTCGTCCCCCCCGTACTGGTTAGGCTCCACCTGAGGAAGCAGAAAAGAGTTCCCAGAGGCACAAACAGCTTGAATTTATCATTTCTGGTGGAGCAGGAGGCAGATTTGAGAGTTTTAATCTGTGCAAAGGTTAGTGTGGCTGCATGATGCTGAAAATCTGTTCATTTTTATGAAATATTCACTGAAACAACAAGAAACTGAGCTGCTCGCTTCAGGGAGATCATCAAGGGTCAACATCCTATGTGTTTTAGAGGTTTCTCAGCTTCCACACACCTGATTTTAATCAGTAGATGATTAACAGGCTGAACAGGTGATTCAGCTATTAAATCAGGTGTGTTAGAGCAGGGAAACAACAAAAACATGCTCCAGGACCAGGGTTGGACATCCCTGTCTTACAGTATTAGTTATACTTTTAAATTGTGACACTTTACAAAGAATTCAGATTAAATTTCAGCTTTAAACTCATACATGAACAAAAATTCAATATTATCCTTTCAGAATAAAATCCCCTGATTTCTTCCTCTTCTAAGGAAACAAAATGATGCTCATCAACAGAATTATTTATCATAAAACAACTTGAACAAAAGATTTAATTCCACATTTAAAAGTCCTCAAATGAACATAACACCACCTTTAGCCTAAGGAAATAGATATGGTCAAATGCTTTATGACAGATTTGTTTAAGTACAAGAGCTTATTAAAAGTAGTTTTTGCTTCTCCTTGTACGTTTTAAACAAAAACATTAGTGGTTATCCGTTTTGTTCTGTTACCCTGATACTGAATCCAACAGCAAAGAAGTTTTCAGGACACATCTCAGGCCAGGTCCAGGTCCCAAACTGCTCTCCGTTGCTCACAGTCAGCACAGATCTGTACTGCCTGCTGTTGAACGCCGTGCCGGCTCGCTGCAGGAAGACCTTCTCCTCACAAAACCCAGCGGACACCAAAGCCAGCACGGCCGCCACGGTGAACAGACTTGCCATGTTGACAGCAGAGAGTCTGTGTTTCACTCTGAAATGTCAAATAACAAGTACCAGAGGTTCTGGCTCAGGGCTCTTATAGCCTCCCCGCTGGTTCTGGTATCAGTGTGAAACATTTACAGAGGCACATTATGGAGCGACGTGGGAATAAACAGCTGGAGGTGGAAAAAGAAAAGACACGGGGTCTCTGCTTTTCATCCTTGGGTGATCTTTTACGGCTCTGCGGCGGGTCTGATGGCCAAACCGAGAGAAGGAAAGGCCTGTTTAACACACCGACCACGCTCCAGCTGCTGCAGAACGTTTACAGCTGTTCTAACGTTGCATTGATGACACAAAGGTCAGACAACAGGATCCTGTTAAAGATGTTTAAATAATGAATCTGAGCAAAAATGCACATTCATAGATCATGATAAAGCTCTAGTGTCAGGAAGGTTTGGTTCCTCTCTGGACTTTTCTACCAATTCTGTAACATTTCAAAGTATTTAGTTGAATCAAATTATACAGGAACTAAAAATAAATGTAATTGTTACTTTGATGACTTCTGGTCTGGAGTTCAGTGGTGCCCCCAAGGGGTGGCCAGGGGTGGCCATGGCCACCCCACTGACCACTCCAGGGATGACCGGTTCTTTAATAAGTAATTTTAATGTTCACACAAACCATAAATTTATCTTATTTAATCAAGACTTAAATTTAAAACCCAGTAAAAAACTATACAATTAATGAGTAAATAATCAGAATAAATAAAATGTTTCTGCTGCTCACCATTAAATAAAACAGTTTATATCTCCATCGTTTTTTGTGAAAACAGCAACAAGCGAATTATAAAAAAAATTTAATTCTAAAATAGAATTTGAAATAACATTTAAAATAAGAAAAATGTAATTTTCTGAAATTTTTGTATTTCTCAAATTTGAGTAGGTGTTTTGGATGCACATTGTTTTTTAATAAAGAAAAGAGTAAAGGAACATGAAATGCATTGTCACAGGACCACAAGGACCATTTAGGTGTGTTACCCCAAAACTTTCTCTGACCCCATCTGGCCACCCTTATCAAAATTTTCTGGGGGTGCCTCTGCTGGAGTTAATCCTCAGTCAGGTCTAAAATCACCAATAAGATGCAGAAAATCATCTTTAAAGGTTACATGAAAAACTTTAATCTGCTGCCAGTTTTGTTCAGAATATGCAGAGAATTTCAACATTAAACATGTTAATGTCAGAATTTTTACTTTTATTTCATAAGTGATGCACGTTTTAATCTGCGTGTGAGGAATTTCCATGTTCTGATGCAGACGAGTGTTTAGAGGATGATCTACAAGGTTTCTGAATAAATGAACATCTGCTGAATCATTCTTCAGTGAAGGTGTGGAACCAGGAGCTCTCTTGTGACCCAGGTTTTTCTTTTAAGATGAGATGTGAAGAATATCTAACTCGTTTGGGAAGAATGGAAGCTGTTCCACATCAGCATGTCTCCTTCCCACGAAGCTGTTTGTTTCACCTGTTGGTCACAGCCAGCAGCGAGCTGAAAGCTTTTTTTTGGCCATTTATTTCTGTGTAAAACACCCTTTGATATAAAACAAACCTCTGAGACGACATGTCAGGAATCCTTTTAGGGAAAATCAATCCTGACATCTGGGGAAAAAAGGAACTTTTTAATCTACTGGATGATGAAACACCTTTTAAATGCTTTCCAGGAACTCAGCAGCAGTTTCAGGAAACACTGAGGCTTTGAAACCATGCTGGGCTGAAAAATGACCTGTCCAACAGCACCACCTGCTGGTTAAAAGAGTCAGGGACGTATGCATAAATGTTCAAATGTGCACCTGAGACAGGTACAGTACTACACAGCAAAATGGCTCATGGCCCACTGAACTGATCTTAACAAAACTATTAGAAAATTACAAGCAAACACACACCTGGAGTCACGGATTGGGCCTCAGACGACAGGATTTGGAGTCTTATTTCCTGATATTTGGACATCTCTCCTCTGATTGGCTAACAGCAACACAACTCTACCACTGAATAACTCAAGCCTGGAGGAGTTCTGCTGTGTGGTGGAGTTGCTAATGCTAACAGTTAGCTTCTACTAGCCGAGACGTTCTCTGCTGTTTCCTGGATGCTAAACCAACAACAGCCTTCCCCGTCGTGAGTCAAGATGGGTGAGTCCATGAATGTCTAGTTTTTCTAACGCTTGACTTCAGCAGATTCCGTTACTGACGACTTCCTGGATTCATTTTTATTATAAAAACATGAAAGCCAAGAACAACAGATCCAGTCATGGGTTTAACATCCCAGCAGGAAAAGAAGCAGGTAGACCTACAGGTGAAAATAGAATAGAAATATCATTTATCATCCCACAGTGGGGAATTTCAGGAATGCTGACTCAGCATTGAAACTACTGCCTTCCTGATTTTTCTGTCTTTATTTTTTCTGTTATGTTTGTACTATTTTATCTTTTTTCTATATGGACAATTTGTTCAAAATTTAAAAAGTCACATTTTTCAGCTTTTACTGTGCTTTCAGGTTTTTACACTTCAACTAAGATTTCATGCCTTTATTTTATTTTGAAAGGATTTTTTTGCTTCTTAAGTCTTTTAGAACAGTCGGTTTGAGATTATTTTACCTACCAAAACTTTAAATCAAGATACTGAGCTAATCCTGACAGCTCAGCTTCAAGAGCTTTTTCATAAATGTTTTCAGCATTCAAACAGCTTCTCTAAGAAATGCAAATTCTTGCAGTTTTATTTTGAAATGAAAGCTTGAAAGTCAAAGTGTCATGTTTAGCTGCTGCCACCTGCTGGGCTAAAGTAAACATCACACCAAGTGAAACGTCATGGTTCTTCTTGTTATTTTGACTTCTGCATTTAGCCTAATTTAAATTAACGATAAAAACAAATTCGAATCACTAGTAAAGTTCAACACAATAGTTTTAATATAAACTAGAAATGTCAAACAGACACAAACACACAACAAACCTCACAAACTTTCTACAGAAGAGAGAAACGGTCAGATGGAAGAAAAGGCGAGCAGCTCAAACGGAGGCTCCGGTAAACTAAACAAACAAGAAAAACTGGAATGATGTGGAAATAAATAGAAATAACCAAGAAGAGAGACTGAACAGATTAAATATAATAAGGTGTGAAACGGCAAATACAGTGTAAGTTTTATTTTACAAGCATTTCTTTTTCTCAACATTCAACTGCGGCTTTTTACAACTCCGTCTCTCGGGGGGAAGCTTTTTGTGTTTTTGGCCTTTTTTGTGTTCCTTTATGATAAAATAAATTAAAATTTTAAATAAAATAAACTCTTTAGGTTTTCAAGTGCTTCAGATGCGCTTAGCAAATAAAAATCTTAAATATTTAGGCGAATGACGTTGAAATGTGAAACCTGAACACGACGGAACCTGCATCCAGCTCAGAAACTCATCATACCGGCTGGTGCCTTTAATAAAGAACAGCATCAAAACCATTCAGAGAATAAATGTTTAAAAATCCTGTTACTGAGGAGAGATTTTGGTTTGAAGCGGGCTTTTAGGAGAACTGGAAACCACTAAATCAATCAAATCTGAAGGTTGTAATTACTGTATGTTAAACTTATCCTACACCATAATATAAATCCACCATGAGCTACTGTACATGATTAGAAAACAGACTACACCAGAAATGTCACGGTCATGCACAAACGAATGAGTCGTGTCAACAGACGCTAGCACAGCGTCGGTGCCAATCACCGCACATCTTAGATCCATTATCAGTTGTTTTTTTAAAGATTTGAGCTTTTAACAACGTTTGCGACGACCAAACAAGAGTTGAAAGGTTTATCTTAAGTTTTGGAGCCGCTAGAGGTCCAATTGTAGAAAAGTGAAGGTCTGCTGGTTGTGGTGAAGTCTGAGGAAATGTGGGTGAATAAACTGATCAGTGTGATTCTTCAGCCAACAGTAAGGCCTGTCTTCTCATCACCTCTCCCTCTTCAGGGATCACAATAAAATCTTCTTTATAAAAGAAACATACATTTCTACAGATATTTACAAAGCAAGAGAAAGGAGAAACCAAGGCATTGTTTGTGTTTGGGTTCCAGATCTATTAGAACAAACTCCACCCGACCGGTCTAGACGTGGAGTCCACTTTCTGTCTCAGGGTGTCGTGTGTCCTAGGCCAGCCCAGGTCCCTGAGTTAGTGATGCTTTGTCTCGTCATCTCAGCTGGAGTCTGAATCACTGCTGTCTGACGAAGAGGATGAGGACGAAGAGGAGGAAGAGTCTGAGCTGGAGCTGCTGCCGCTGAGGCGTGACGGCTGGGCGTGAGTCTCCACGGCGCTGGGCTTTTCCACTGAGAAGTCAGGAGAACACAAAGGTTAGAGCGAGTTTCATTTCTGCTCCTGGGTGGAGCTTAACAGTCCACATACTCTGCTTTTATGGATTATGTACAACATAATAATAAACCCGAGTCACTGACTTCATTTCTGTAATATTAAGGTTTTCTCTGGTATATTGATCAGGCTCAAGATTTTATTATATTACAGAATGAGAGTTACTTCCAACAGTCTTGGTCAAAGCTAGACAACACTCTCTCACCAAATCCACGTTTAAACTGTAAATATTTGCATCATGAAAGACTCTCAGCTACTATGACATCATATGTAACGTTGAGTTAAACCATTTCCTGTTTGCTAAAGTGGATTAGCTGCGGCGGCCATATTGACTTTCTTCTAAAATCCATAAAAAATAAAAAGAATAAAGAAGCTGCCGCTGAAAAGCAGGTAAAGGACGTTTCAGCTCACCTTTAGGTTTTGTGGGTTTCTTGACCGAGTTGAGCTGACCACTAACATCCTGCAGCCTCCTCTCCAGCGCCCTCTGCTTCTCCAGGGTCAGCTCCTCCTTAGACAAAACCATGCTGCCTTTCTTCCCTACTGCACACAAAAACATGACGTGTGTGAATGACTAGGGTTAGCGTTGGGAGAGGGAGGAGTGGTCAGTGAAAAACAACAAAAGGTTTACATGAGTGGGAACCCTTAAAAATGAAAACCACATACAGAGGCTGAAGTCAGTTATAAATGAAATTAATAACTAAATATATTTGATTTTTAATGCTAAAATGTCTTAACAACCCACAACGTTGAGATAGATTTCTGATTACACAGAATCATCAAATCAATTAGACTGCAGGTACTATTCACTGCCAGCAGGTGGCAGAGTTGAACCACTTAGAATAAACTAAAATAGATTCAAACTAGATTCAGTTTAAGCCCATCAGAAACATCCATATTTAAATCAAACCTGTAGTAATTCCCTCAGCTTCTACACACCGGCTCTAACCAAACACACGCCAACCGTTTCTGTGTCTTTTTCATTTGTTTCCCTCCGTGATGAAGTTGAAACAGGAAACCTTTTGGAACCTTTTGCATCCGTGTGATGAGCGTTTCCTCTACCTTGCTCACTGTAGGGCTTACGGGGCTTCTTCCTCAGACACGTCATGACGTAGCGCTCCAGCTCCTTCAGCGTGGACGGCTTCAGGGTTTCAAAGTCGATCTCGATCTCCTCGGGGTTGGTGTCTCTCAGCGACGGCTCCCTGGACTGGATGATATGGACCACACGTCCAAGTTTCTCTCCTGGCAGCTTGTTGATGTCGAGGCTGAGCTGGCGCTTCTCGTCGTAGGACATGGGTACGATCTCCTCCTCCTCCTCTGAGTCGTAGTGAGGAAGAATGGAAGTAGCCTCCACAGGAGGGTAGAACGGCTTCTTTGCCGTCCTGAAAACAGCAGATATGAACGCTTACATCATGGCACAATTTAATGTTACTGTTCTCGCACTGTAACCTGGAAGTAAAGATGACCGTGTACTGTGGCATTGTGGGTAATCTTTGTTGTCTTACTTGCTGTTCTTGTTGCTCTTCTTCGTCTGTCCCTTCTTGGCCTGGGAGCCGCCCGCTTTGGCGGATTTGCTCTTCAGCATCTTTCCCGGCATTTTCCACTCCTCAGAGCCAGCTCTGCTTCTGCCACCCCGACTTCGCTTGTCAACCTTCTTCTTTTTCTTCTTCTCTTTCTTGTCTTTCTTCTTCTTGGGCTTGACGATGGGGCCTTGTGAGAGGGCAGCCAGCTGCTCGTGCACGGCCCGCAGCTGTGACACATAACATCTCAGATGTTTTGGTTGATTTTCATAGAGATGAAAGGAAACCTGCCAGAGTACCCACCTGTGTGCACACCTGGTCCTGCAACTCCGCCAGGCGGTGGGCTCGCTCCTCTTCACTGTCTGAGCTGGGACTGCTCTCGCTCTCTTCACTCTCGCTGCTGGGCTCGCTCTCGGAGGTGGAGGAAGATGAGGAGGAGGAGGAAGATGATGACGATGAAGAAGAAGATGTTTGATGTCCACCGATGGACATGGCTGTGTGTTCCATCTGTGGTTCATCTGGCATCTTAGCAAACTGGAACTCAAACACATCCTGACACATAACAGAAAACATTAAAGTCATAAAAAAATAACAGAAGTCCTCTGGGGATCTCCCCGTGAGGACGTCCGTTCAGCTGGACGCAGGAAGCTGAGCTCACCTGCAGCTTCCGGGCCATCGCTACAACATCGTGATCAGGTGGGTTGTATTTGTAGCAGTTGGAGAACATAAGTCTGACATCACTGGCAAACTGTTGAGCATCTCTGTACTCACGGCAGTCCATCTTCCTCTGATGAAGAGTTCCAACAGAAAAGTGCTTCAGATCATTTATTAAACACCTACAATTTCACTATTTGATATTTTAAAAGGTATTTAAAGGTGCAGTGTGTAAGAATAGAATATGATGAAGTCCTTTGGTCAAATTTGGTTACTGCAATCACTTCTGACAAGTCATACACAGCAAGTTAATAAGTAGATAAATACATCGTTATATCTGGTGTTAGCACTCTTGGGGGTTTTATGGTAGGGAGCACTTACTGCACTTATTACGGTAATATGCCTCTGGAAGTGGAGGAAGTGTGGTTTTAACCGTCTGGCTGTTATAGCTCTGAACGGCTCATAGAACTCTCAAGGCAGTCATTTTGACTGTTTTCATATTTTGATATGTAATAATAACTTTAGTTAGATGGACCTCATGTTGTCCTGGCTTCCTGACCTTTCATATTTTGTGTGTTTTATATTATTTCCATAAAATAATGTAACAAAAAAGAAATATGGTTGTTTTTGCCTTTGCCTCCCACAAACCGTCCACCTCATGGATCTAATGTTTACATGGTTTTTCCTGAGGCTGATGGACAATGTCGCCGTTGCCAAGCAACCAACTTTCCAGCTCGTGCACGCTCACTCTCCGTTCATATTCCGTGTCAAATAGCTGCTAAACAGCTTTTAGAAGAATGTTCTCAGTGGAACAAGCATTAGAAATGATGCTGCTTCAGGCGGAGGGGAAAGCTGATGAAAACTAGTCAAGCCGAGGCTCTGACAATCTCCCACCCACCCCAATCATCCAGTAAACAACAGGAAAAGTCCTTTTCAAGGATTGGATTAAAATGATATCTTCTTATCGTATTATTAGGTTAACATATCCATAATGAGTTAACTTATAGGGCACTTGAACCGTTTACCGACTATTTGCTTCTAATTCACCGTTGGCATCAACTCAACGTTAGCCTCTAGCCTTCTTGACCCGATATTAAAGTAAAACAAAAACATGCTGTGGCTTCTTAGGGTTACAAGAAATAACTTCTGGGTTGCTCCTGTTTACTGGCTTCGGTTCTTTGAACAACTCTGTAGCTTTTTGCCGTCCATAGTCAAATTACAAATAAAAACGCTGCAGCGTTAGCTCACAGGAGACACGGCAACCTCCCACTCACTGATGGTAAACGGTAACTACGTCTCGCTTTTATTTTGAAAGGAGAAAAACCGAGAACCCCCACAGCCGACTGAGAATGAAATATGTTTCAGAGTAACCTTCCTTCCAACATGATCGAGACATTACGACTGTTTTGGGATTATTTCACTGCAGAAATCTTACTTTATTTTACACCCTGCACCTTTAATGTTTAAACAAATGTTTCCTTGTGGAAAATCTAAATAGTTACCTTGATGGTGCCCAGGTCCATGGGACACTTGATGATGTCATGGTAGTCGTGGAGTCCCAGTGCAGCCGTGTCTACAGGTGTGTAGAAGGGCCAGGCATACGCCGCATGTTTCTTAGACAGCATGTCCTTCAGCAGCCCGCTGCAGTACCTCAGCTGTGGGTTGAGTTTGCCCTTCTTGGAAGGCTGATGCTGAACAGAATCAGGCAAGTCCTTGTTGGGGGGTTTAATTGGACGTCCGCTGCCTACCCTGCGTCCGGTACTGGCCATCATGGGCTGGAGCAGGACAGGACCACCGGGACTCCTGACCAAGCCCATCCCCGGGGGAGTCTCCAGGCTCACGCCTCCCATTGAGGAGATGGAGTGCATGGAGGTGTCGTGGACTTGTCCCCCGTGTCCTCCTTTCCCTAAACCCACCATGTGTGTTGCTCCTGACATGCCCACAGTAAAGCCCATGGTGGAGGGAGTGGTGGTGTCCGCTTTACGTTTTACACCTTTCTTCTACAGAAGACATGTAGATTAGAAGTTGCTTTATAAAGATGTTATTTACTTCCTCAGCTAATAGTAAACTAAACATAAAAAACAGAATAAATCATATTAGTAAATACCTTGGTGGTGGGCTGAGTAGGAGGAAGACCCATGATGTTGGCCGGAGGCAGGCTCTTGGTTAGAACCGTCTGGGGAGAGCTGGCCAGGATGGAGTCACCAGTATCTGAAGAAGAAGGCGAGTAGGCTGACTGGGACACTGCTGGTACCTGCTGAGCTCGAGAAGCTGCAGATCAAACAGACACACGCTGCTATTATTATCATTATTATTATCATTATTATTATTATTATCATTATTACTGCCACTGATCATCTTTAACTTCTACATCACTTAGAGAATTAAGAGAAGTTTGAGTAACAGCTGTTAGATGAGATGTTCTAGATACATTTTAAAGAAAAGGCTGATCCTACACAGATATGCACTAAAAATGGTGCATTTACAATTAGATTTGCGACCTCTTCCTCTGCTGTTTTTGTTGCGAGGAGCAGGAGGGGGAAGCTCAATTTCCTCTTGGGGCATCTGGGCCACCTTCTGGAGGAAGATCTTCTCCAGGGACTGGGCCATCAACACAATGTCGTCTGTAGGCTAAACAAGAACAATAATAAACAAACAAAATAAATGATGTCTGAACCAAAATAAAACAAAAACACTGATGTTTTGTTGCATTTTTGCTTCAGTGAGTCACTTTAAACAAATCTGTTTGAGTGTTTTCTGTGTTCAGAGCAAACCCCGTTAGGAAGACCCAACTAATCATTTCCCATCTAAAGTACTTTTTGTGGTCTTTTATCCTTTAAATACAGATAAACTTGTTTTCTATGACCTGAACAGGCTCCATGTTTAAAAAAGGACCCAAAACACTCAAGTATGTAACCGATTCAGAAGTGATGCCAAAATCCACACAGGGTTTTTACAGCTTTGCTAAAAAAAATAAAAAACAATTAAAAACTTTCAATGTGAGTTTTCAAGACCTTCCAGCTCCTCACATTAGTGAAGCTCTACCAACTCAAAACAATTATTTCACTTCCTTGTATCAGAAAAGTAAACATTATCTTAGTTACATTTTCAAATATAAATGCACCGATTCTGGAGCTCAGGGCCGATAGCGATTACTGATTTCTGGGCAGCTCTGACCTGCCGATACCCATTTTGACATATTTTGATTCATCTCAAAAATAACCTTTCTAAAGTAAAAACATCCACCTATCTGCATAAATTAGTCATTAGTGAGTTCAGAGACCAGTCTGGGTCTTCATTGATGGTAGCGGCAAATTCGCTAGCAGATTTCTTTAATTAACCTTGAGAGTCTCTGAAGGGCCAATCGCTGTTTAAGTTGATCATGCCAAATACCATCAGCAACAGCTGGTTGTTTTGCATCTCATTTCAAAGCCCTTCTAAAACCTAAAAAATAATACGTTAAATTGAACGCATGTTCAAGGACTCAAAGCACCTGTGAGAACTTTGTGCACACCCAAACCTTCATGAAATCTGAAGTTTGATTTATGATGACCATAATTTAATCTCCAACTCCCATTCTTCTCACATGCTTTGGGTTTTATGTGTAAAATCCACCAGATATTAGACGTAAACCATGAGAGATGCACACTCAGAATGAACAAAAGCTAAAGTTTTACCTTTTAACCTACCTTGTTGTAGATGTAGCAGTTGGTGAACATCGTGTTGAAGTCCTGAATGCACTCGCTTGCACTTTGGTAAAAGTTATTTTCTAAACGGTTCTTTATCGTCCCCATGTCCATGGGCTGTTTGATAATTTTATAGTAATCCTGAAAAAACAGGACAAAACAAAAGTATTTAATTCATATATGGATACAGGAACAGAGAAGAACAGAGGATAATTTGGTAAAGAAGGAGCTGATTTTCTTGGAGTCAGAACACAAAGTCAGAAGGTTAAAACAGTTAATAATACACAGAAACATTTTTCTGCTGATAAAAAGGAATGAGGAAAACAACATTTGAGACAAGGCACTGCGGTGAGCTGCAGAAATTACTTTTCTCTACAAAAGGAGATAAAAAATGACTTCAAACCCACCGGCAGGTTCAGCCTGTAGATGTCTACAGGCTTGTGGAAAGGCCAGGCAAAGTGGTGCCTCCACAAGTACTTGATGAGGGTTTTGTGGAGGTACTGCAGCTGGTTGGTCATGCGGCCCGGCCGGCTGGGGTCCTT
The DNA here is from genome assembly GCA_006937985.1 of Aphyosemion australe. Classification (NCBI taxonomy): domain Eukaryota; kingdom Metazoa; phylum Chordata; class Actinopteri; order Cyprinodontiformes; family Nothobranchiidae; genus Aphyosemion; species Aphyosemion australe. The sequence continues at coordinate 1,059,894 of SSNS01000086.1, forward strand.
CACTGGTGGCTGTGGAGGGCCAGGGGGTGCATGTGGCAGTGAGGGGCTCTCAAAGTCCTCATACAACAGGGAAGGCTTTCGAATGCGTTTGCTTGAGCTGGTATGCTGGTCCATCACACCACTGGACAACCCAAGAGTGGAGGTGGGACAAAGACAAATGAGAAAAAGAAATGAAAGGAGAAATGATATTTATGTAGCAACAAGAGATTTAAAGGTCCTATATTATCATGTAAAATCCACTTTTTGGAGCTTTTAACCATGTCATAGTCATTTCCTCATGGAAAACCACCCCCAAAGTGGTTTTCGGCTTCACACGTGCATTTTCCTGTCTCAGCTGCAAATCATCCTCTGTCCAGAGGCTGCAAAAACCTGAGGTGTTGATACATCATCACTACCTGCACCTCCTCATCCAAATCCAGAGCCCTCCTCCCCTGGACTGTACACATCAACACCCAGTCTGTGTGTGTAGCTAGCAATGAATTTAATCTCCACAGTTATGAACAGTGATTTCTAGGGCTGGGCGATAAATCGAAAATGTATCATTACCGAAACGTATGACTCTAACCACATCATTTTTCCCATCTCAGTATATTCCATAATAAAAAAAAATGAAAAGGTGTGTGTAGGTAGGCAGGTTTCATGTCCCTTTAAGAAGCTGTGACTCAACGTAATACACTCTACCCCATCTAGTCTGTAACAAGAAGGAAAAGACAGGAAATGGATGACGATTCAAATATCATTGTGCTTCCTGTTACACAAAAATCTTCAGAGTAACTCTGATGAGACACATAAGGTGTCCAAATGTTAGTTTTTGTTTTTTGCACCTATTAAAATATTTGCACTCTCTTGAGCGCTCTAGCTTTCCTGCTTCTCAAAGGTCATTTTAGTTTTATGTAATAATAGCAAAAAAAAGTGTTGACCAACAGTATAATTTAGTAAATGTCATAAAGCAATACAAAACTTTATTATATAGCCTTGAAATAGACCCACAGCTTGTTTTCATTGTTTATAATTTATCTTTAGATATAATGTTTTCAACAGTTTACAAGCCTCTTAAAACTCTGTTTTTCTTTTATTTGAATGCAGTTTCTCTCATTTTCAGCTTAGTACCTGACTGTTTACAGAGGGATGCTTTTCTTTTGTTTGCTAAGCTACACAACTCTGATGTATGACTCATTCAGGAATAAAAACTATAAAGCATATCTAAGTTTGACAGTCAAAGATTCATGTTTGCACTCACAAAATAATTAAGTGTAAAATGTAGTTTACAGTAGTTGGTCTGGTAAGTTAAAGTGTGACTGATCTCTCAGGTCCTGTTTCTTTAAGACACGACTGACAAACATCAGCTACACGCTTGTTTTCCATTTGTCCACTTGAAGAGTTTAAGCCCATATTACGCATGTGTTTTATGTGTTTTGCATGTTCCTACCCAGGGACAACTGGTCAGAGTGGGATCAATCTTTATCTTTGAAAGTTAATATTCTTGTGAAGAATTGCTGCAAAATAAAAATATAAGCATGCTGACTATCTGTGATGTTTGGATGAGGATTTTAGCCAGCATTATCCCAAACTCGACATTTCCTCTCAGCATAAAACCAGATTTAGAAGGGGAAAAAAAAGTCTCACTCCTCAGGTCACACACACCTGTTCCACGGATACAAAAACTGAAGCAAAGCTTCTGATTTCACCCTATGTGGATTTAAGAAAGTTTTTGTTTACCAAAAATATGTATGCATTTTGTATGTATTTATAAAAATTCACACATTTAACTAACAATTCATTTTAAAAAAATAAATATACTATTAAAGCAACATCTGTAGCTATTGTGCTATTTGCATGGGTTTTTAGACCATTTTAGATGCTGATAAAATCGTTACTCTACTGAAGTTACTTTGATTTTGTTTTGTTTTTACCATTGAGGCTCTGTTACTTACACCTGCTACGGATCACCTTGTTTCAGCTTTGTCCGATGCGCTCAAACACAATCCACCAGCTGGTGATCGCGTGGTTTGGACGCCACGCCTCCGCTATTTGTAAACACAAACGGTTCAAACGACGCAAGCACTTAAATCGGCAGCAATATTCGATCAAACTCTGACACCTGAGCTTTAGAAAGAAGCTGGCCGTGGCTCCGTGCCATTTTGCCGCAGTATAGAAATGTTCATTCATCAGAAAGGAGGCTGTAGCTAAAGCCAGCTAAACATCCACCCATTTCTCACATTAGCTAACGGTTCGCTGACGGCATCCAACGTCTATAAAGCTAACAACTTGTGCGGATGCAACCTAGATGGATACATTGAGTAGAACCATCGTAGCGATGGTAAAATACTAAATACTGTGTTTCTTTTTATTTTGCCAGGCTAGCTAAGCAATGAATGACCCGAGTGACAGTAAGCTAGCGGGGAGCAGCTCCCCAGACAGCCGATGGCGCTGCAGCTGTCATCTGCATCCACTGTGTCTGCCTCCTGGCTTACAGTAAGGTTTAAAACATCTAAACCGTGTAACATTTAAGATGTACTTTAATAGGAATCGGACATAATGCTAACAGCTTGCTTTGAAAGCTAGCTAAATCCGTTTTCAACAAGGTAACCGCTGGAAGAAGCTAACTCTGCAACGGCGTCGCAATCATGACAAAATGATGTTTTTAACAGTTTCAGAAAAGGCGCAAAAGCTCGTAAACTTGTTTAGTTTGCTTGTAGATGCTGCGGACAGTACCTGTCGTGAGGTGGGTTGACGGCCGCTTCCATTGGTCTGAGGGCGGAGTGTTTTTACCATTCAATTTTTTTTTTTTGCTCCGTTGACGCTGCACTGGATGATCTATTCAGCTCTAGAATGAAATGGCGCCCGCCCGCTTCCGTTTGACTCTATAAAAACCGGTCACGTGGCAGTGCTGCGTTTGTCCGGTCACGTTGGCACGGATCCTGCGTTCCCATTGGCTGAAACCTCCTGCCTGTCAAACTAACCCCACCCCCCACTTCTGCTTTGTAACAGAAACAGAAATAGCCCAGATGAAAAGAAAACGTTTATTACGTTTGTATTAAAACATTCAACCCGCTTTTCTGGCCTTTCCACAAGCCCATGGATACATATTTGGAAACACAGCAACCACAGTATTGACAAATGTGAAAAATATGCATAAAGAACATTCAGAAACTCTAGGATTTTGAAAAATAACATATACAATAGAATGATTATTTTTACATCTGCAACCTCTAGGAGTGTGAAGCATCAAGACTTATCAACCAAGCAAAGTAAAAATGACACAACATAAAACAAGTTTTACTTTATTATCATGTTTCTGAGCACCTGTCAGTGAGCAAAGGTCAGGCTGGTGTTTATTCTTAATGACAAAAGGTGGCATCTCTTGCTCCAGGTGAATTAGCAGGTGCATAACGAGTATCAGAGTTAAAGTTTTTAAAGTTCACACAACTCTACACAGAAAGGATGCAACTGGGATTTGAACTCTCAACCTTCTTGCTGCAAGGCAATAGCTAGTGCTACCAACTGCAACACCGTGCAACCCTGGACATTTTCTTTAAGTGCTTTATCTTAGGATACTTCTGTATAATGTTGCTAATTTTTATGTTTTGTTGGCATTTTGTGAGCTAAACAACAGTCCAGAGCAGTTATCTTAATTTAAATATTGGATTGATTTTTATAGTAAAATGTACAAACAGATGATCTGAAGTGATGAAAATGTCTCAAGTAATCGGCACTATCGCATACTTTCAAGGTGCAAAAAAAGCACAGTCTCATAATAATGAGAGTGGATTGATTTTGGAGCCTAAAGCCTAATTTATGCTTTTCCATCAGCTCCCAGAGGGAGAGATGCACACGCATTGATGGTGAGGTTTTGCCTTCGGACTTCTCCGTCACCTGCAATTCCCCACCAGGACAACAGAGGGCGTAGCGCTTTTCTGTGGTATCATGTATCTGGTCCAAGATAATGCATTTACTATAGTACTGTTTATAATGTGTTTTTTGTATTTCAGATACTTTTAAACACGGACAAATATGTCCCTCATTCTCCTCCACCTCTTCATGTGCTCACCACCTCAAACCTACAATTCCCGTCATTTTTGTTCACAAATAAAATGTTTGCTGCGTATCTTCATACTCATCCAGTCACAGGTTCACATTTTTGGAGTTTTTCCGCGAGGTATTTTTCAAGCTGCTTCCTGCCTGCCGCTAGAAATCCTTGGCTCTCTTTTTGCTTTTTTTAAGGGGGCAATGGCGGTGCTGTTGACAAATTTAAAGGAAGCAGCATCCTGGCCAATCACAAGCTTGAGCTCTACATCTCATTCAACGAATGTTTAGAAAAATGGGCTCAAATCCGTCTGTCCTTGCGAGCCTTATGTAGAGCCCTCACAACGACAGATAACAGCGTTGCGTGTCTTCATACCGACGCAGACGGAGAAGCATAAATTAGGCTTAAGTTTAAAAACCCCACATCCAACCTTCAGTCATTCGTGTCTTTCCTGTCACTGCTCATCACCGCCCTCCTCTCTTGGACGGTTAAAACCCGTTTCCTGCTTTTTCACCATTTCAGCATAAAGACCACTTTTCTTCATCAGTTCCTCATGACTGCCCTCCTCTGTAACTGCCCCGTTGTTGAGGACGATGATGTGGTTGGCCTTCTCTACGACGCTCATCTTGTTGGATATCATCAGCACAGAGCAGCTCTTTGCTAGCTTTGTCAGAGCTTCACGGACCTGAAAGCAAGACTTGGTGTTAAATATATAAACTGTATAAAAAAAACTACACACAAACTTGGCAGATGGAATGATTCCCTACCTGGTATTCGTTTTCAGTGTCCAAATCGCTGGTGGCATTGTCCAGGATCAGGATTTTTGGTTTTCTGATTAAAGCTCTGGCGATGGCGATGCGCTGCTTCTGGCCTCCAGATACTTGGCCTCCCTTTTCTCCAGCATCTATAACAAAAGGAGTATACACCATTACTTTGTTTATTACTCTAATAATTCATAAGACCAGGCTGATGTTCTGTTGAAGTTCGTTTGCTATGCTCCAGACAGCCTGAAACAGGAACATTCGTTTGTGTCATTTATTGCATCAGCAAGAGGACTTCTGGGTCGAACCTGTGTCATATCCTTTTGACAGCTCGCTGATGAACTTGTGAGCGCTGGCCTGCTCAGCAGCTTGGTGCATCTCTTCATCTGAAGCACCTTGACAGCCATACTTGATGTTCTCTTGGACAGAGCGAGCAAACAGCACACAATCCTGGCTCACCACAGCGATCTGTCAATTAAAAAAGTGACAAGGAGAAGACTTTAGTTTTGGAATAAATGTCTTTTTCTTTCAGTGCATGTTTGTGTTGCTTTCACAGCCCTATTCTCTGGTGTATTTTGGGGGAACTGTTTTAATATTTAGCTCTATTTGGCTAATTAAATGCGTGACAAAGCTGCTTGTTTGGGAATTAATATCGATCTCATCAACTGAGACCAATTTAAACATTTTTGTTCTTGTGTTTGGATTTAAAAAAAACTGATGAAACTTCCACCAGCTTTTTCTGAAAGATGACATCTGAATGATACAAAACCTAACAGATCACCTCTTACACTTTTCATTTTGAATAATTAGTGAACTAATCACCTTTTGACGTAGGAACTGATCCTTGTAGCTTAGCAGTGGTTTTCCATCCAGCAGGATCTCCCCAGCTTGTGGCTGGTAAAACCTTTCCAGCAGCTTGACACAGGTGGTCTTTCCTGATCTATTAAGTCCCACCAGGGCAGTGATTTGTCCCGGTTTTACCTCCAGAGATACATCCTGTAGGTAGAAATATAAATGTTTCATCAAGCTACTCAACAAAATAATACATAAATAGGAGAAATAACACATACCTTCAACACAAGATTGTTTTCTTCTGTTTTTCCAGAATAAGAAAATCGAACATTTTTAAACCGAATATGTCCGCTGAGATTCTCAGGGGCCAAACTGCCTGAAGGAGGGATTTGAGGTTTCCTGTCCAGATATTCAAAAATCTTCTCAGAGGCGCCGATTGCTTTCTTCACCTCTGGGTAGTAACGCATCACGGCCTGGAAGAGAGGGAGGAGTGAGCAATAAGGAAATTAAAAAATGTAAACAAAAGTGTGATGTTTTCTCTTGGTTTGCAGCTACCTCAACAGCAGAAGCAAACTGCAGCTCATAGAGAACAAATGAAACCAGGTCTCCGCTGCTAACTGTCCCCCGGGTCACAAGTGTCCCTCCGTAGTACAAAATACACACCTTCAAGGCCAAAGTGGTCATCTGGAAACATGAAAACAGGAGTTCACAAAGAGCTTTCTATTCATTAGTTCAGTTAGTTTTACAGATACTGAGCTAAAATCTGGTGTGACAGAAGTGGAGAGTCTTCAGCATCTTTCATAAAATAATGGTGCCAATTTGCCGCAAAGGTGAGGCGGCATCTGGGAGCCTTAGGTTGCTTTTAAGTTGTCAGACCATGGCAGTAATGTGGCGCAATCGTGTCCTTTTTACAAAAGAATGCGTGATGGCGGTATAAAGGGCGTATGGGGACGGTCTCTGCGCTGTCAAAGACTTCCATTTATCTTGGACATAACTTGCTTTTTATTGCAATTGAAAACGTGCTCCATACGTTTTTTGACAAGCCACTCCTAAAGGTGTCTGCCCTCCACAGTCTTTGTGAACTGTTTGATGATCTAAGCTCCAGCTCTAACGAAGAGAAGCTCCCGGAGCTCTGCATCACTCCAGTTTATCATCTCAGCTGATTCTGTCTAAAAAAGTGAAACTTATGACCGTGTTTACTTTCATTTTCAATATAGTTGCCGGCAGGAGCTCGGCATTCATTTATCACAAGATCATGACACCATCCTCTGTTGCGCTAAGGCGTGATGTGCATTCACAAGTCCAGCATTGCGGCAATATTAATACCGAGCCTGGCGGCACAAATGCCGCAAAATTACTGCATCGCCATACCGCCACGGCGCTTTCATAAGACACACCGTGGTGGTAGTATTACGCTGATTTGCCGGCATGATGTGTCTTATAAAAAGGGCTTTCTACTTCTCTGTCTCTGATTCAGCCCTCAGCATTCAAACAGCATTTCTACCAAACAATGTAATCCTCCTTTAGTTTAAGTTCATATCCAGTTGCTCAGGTTGAATACTTTGCTGTCAGCAGGGTTGCATTCAAACTGCAGGTTTTTCCACATTTAATTTAAATTAAACTAGATTTAATCCCTTGTATCATGTAGTTTAGTATTTGCAGGTTAGATTTGAACTCACGCTGTTGGCCCACGTAGAAGCTGCATATGCAACAGCCTCCTTTTTATTCAGAGAGTACGTGTCCTCCATGCGCTTCCTGTACTTCTCTGTCTCACCGTCCTCATTGGCAAAACTCCTCACTGTCTTCATGCAGGAGAAGGTCTCTGTGGCCACCTGGTTGGCCTTAGCCAGGGACTCCTGGACCTTCACGGCGATGGTCTAACAAAACAGAGCAGACTCAATTCAACTACAGGTCCATTTTATCCTTGACATTAAGACACATCTACCAGTTTGGAGGTTTTCCAATCAACCAGTGATTCCAGAATGGCTGTTGTAAGATCACCTGGTGAAAGTGTCCAGTGAGCTCAGGGATGACCCAGATGATGGGAAGTCCCATACAGGTGAGCAGCGTCATTTTCCAGGACTGGCTCATCATGAAGTACAAAAGGAAGCCAAAACGAGCCGTGTACCACATGACGAGACTCAGCTTCTCACTCAGCGCCTCACTCATGTCGTTGGTGTCCGTGGTGATGCGGGACACCAACTCACCTGAGACAAAAATTAGCGTTTTAGATGAGATTACACTACCAGAATGTTATTGTTGCTGTTCATTGTTTATTTCAGCCTTCTTGTGACACTAGTGTGCATAAAATTCCAGAAGATGGAACAAAAACAAACTGAAGCTTTCTGCAAATCCACTTGTTTGTGGGACTGTGTCTACCTGTTGGTGTTGCATCAAAAAAAGCAATCTCCTGTTTGAGCACGGCCTGGAAGACGGCTCCCTGCACCGAGGTGTGTATGAGGCTCATGGTGATGTTGTAAATGAGGTCACACACAAACTCGGACACGGCGCTGGAACACACATAAAAATGTGTAAAAATGATCAAACATCACTAAAAGCAAGGGACTGAAAGTTGAAGCACCTAAAATGGCTTAAAATCAGTTTTATTAACATTTCACAAACTAAAATTACAAGTTTGCAGTAAAAATCATACATTTTATGTGCAATCTTGTAATAAAACATGTACTAAATTAAAAGGCTGCACTACCTGGCCATGGTCATTATTGTCATGATTGTGATGGCCTTTGTGAACTCATCAGGTGCTTCTTCGTTTATGATCCAGTCAGCCATGCGACCCGTGTACTGGGGAATAGCCATCTCACCTGCAGCCAGATATTTAAATAATCAGTCCTGACCACTGGAAAAGCAAAACTGTCAGATAAATGAAGTAACGAGCCAACAGAGCCAGTTTAATAAACATTTAAAGCTTCATGACAACCTCCACAAATCTCAGAGGGTCCTAGAACAACTTTTTTATAATAGGAATCTGCGCTTTAAGCCTCTATTTAGCATGCAAAACTTTGTTGGGGCTCAAAATGGCCCAGGAGCCCTGATAAACACAACCCCACAATAAAAACCTACAATGAATAGATTGGTTTGCCCCGCCCATTCCGCCAGAACATGAATATTAAATTAACAGCGTGCTGATTGGTCGGTTTACCCAGATGGCTCTATGATGGTGCTTGAAGCTAGAAACTCTGAACTGAATTCTAGGACACCTTTAAAGTATGCTTTCATCTAACGTACCGTAAGACGAGAGAACCACCAGAATCAGCACGAAAACAAATCTCCAAAAATAAGGCTGCATGTATCCCATCAGTCTCTTCAGAGAGGAACTACTGTCCAGTCCGGGCTTCTTCCCGGACGGCATCTTCCTCGTGAAAAACGATGAGACGTATCGACTCCAGTAGAGCCAAGACACGGCCGTCACGGCGTAACCCTGCAACATCTGGGACAGAGATTATCTTAATCAGCACAGAGAAATTTTATATTTTTTGAAGGATTCAAATAAGAGAAAACAAACGGTCTGAATCACCTGATTAGATTATGTTATAGAATTTCTATGTCCTGTACGGCTTCTCTATTTCATTCTGTATCTCACACACACCCCCCCACACACACACACACAACATCTAAACACACCCACTACCTTATCTCCTACTTTAAATAAACTGTGTTGGCAGCCGCTCGGGGCAGACTGTACTCTGTCCTGAGTTGGCTGCCAACACTCATAAACAACAGAACATAAATGGAAGATAAATAATGATTTAGTTTTAGTTTCACTTTGTTACCAGTTACAAGTTAAAGCCTTGACTTTAAAGACCAAGTTCACTCGTTTTTCCAACACATTTGCAGTGGTCTCTTAGCCTAGAAATCTAGAACGAATGTAGCCGAAGCAAAATGGTTTTGCTGTCCAGGTTAGTCTAGCTGCGCTACATAGAAGCCTCAGCAGGTCCGATCTGAGTAGCTTTTCTAATCCAAACATTTCCCTGTCTGTTTTCTATTGGCAGTTAATTCAGGAAATAGGGGTAGAAAACTGCTGACACTGGGGCAGCAGTAGCTCAGGAGGTAGAGCGGGTTGTCCAATAATCGGAGGGTTGTAGGATCGATCCTGGCTCCCAGCAGAGAATGCTGCTGTGTGTCCTTGGGCAAGACACTTAACCCATCTGCTGGTGGTGGTCAGAGGGGCCGGTGGTGCCAGTGTACAACAGCCTCGCTTCTGTCAGTGTGCCCCAGGGCAGCTGTGGCTACAATGTAGCTCATCACTACCAGAGTGTGAATGTGTGTGTGTGCACAGGTGGATTGGGGGGTTCTAGGACTCTAGAAGGCGCTATATCAAACACAGGCCATTTACTATTTAGCCTGCATGTTAAACTCAGAGTGATGATCGTATTTAAAGGGTGAGTAACACCATGGGTGGATTAACTTCACCCACACTTCCTGTTAGAAAAATGTGCCTAAAGGAGGCGTTGCCTGGCGAGAGAGCAGCACTGAGGCAGTGACTGACAGCACCCCCCTTAACCCCCACGCATGCTCTTGGAGTTTCTCAGTCAGAAAAAGGCATTGTTACCAAGCGTTGCGCGTGCACTAGATCACTAGAAGAAAGGGAGGAGGACGTTATTTTAAGGAGGTGAACGGCTTTGAGCCGTATCTTTTCATATTGGCAGGTGAGTGGCCACCTGGAGGTGCGGCTGACACTCAGCTGGAGTCCAGTGCAGTGCAGCTACATAATACCGTACAGACAAGGTCACCCTGTAGCTCTTAGCCATCAGCTGTGGCTGATTCTAAATCAATGTGGAGCAGTTTTAACCTGAAGATAAAGATATAATTACGGTTTTGGGCTGAATTATTACATTTTAAAATGCACTAAAATGCCAAAATAATGACTACACATGTCTACAGCACTATTAGGCACTCATCTACCGGTATACAGGTTATCAGCAAAGAAAGTTGATTTAGGTGTTACTCACTTTTTCAAAAATAACAGTGAACTTGGCCTTTAAAAATGCTTCCTAATAAGAAATTTGGTTTTGTTTTCCACAAAATTCAATTTGAGCACAAATTACATGATCTTAGTACTATTTGTAAAAAATTGTGCACGCTCTTCTTACTCTTAATTAAAAATACTTTATTATTTAGAAGGTCTAAAACAGCTTGTTCATTTTTATCCCTAATTATCTGAGACAGAGGTGTATTATTATTATTATTATTATTATTATTATTATGTTGAATTATGTTAGAAATAACCAGTATAACTCATACCAGTGTAGCTGAAGTGTTACCAGTGTCACAATCTTGTGGAAATACTACCTAAATAATCCCTAAGCTGGCTCCCAGTTTCAAAAAGTCAAAATATTTCTAATTTAAATGTTTCTACCACTATGACAGATTTAGATTTCATCACATCTTTAATTGAAACATGTTTGTTTTAAAACTTTAATCTGCAACGCAAATATGCTGCAGTGGTTAAAAATGGAATAAAAAACATTTTCCACTTATTTGTATGGAATATTCTATACTATTCCATCTTCCACCATCTCAGAATAACAGTATCTCTGGTGCATTTACGTGAATTTATTAAAGCCATTATTTCTGACTCACTCGTTCCCAGGAGTGCCAGCCCCAAAGTTCCTCTACCGTGGACTTCCCCAGAAACCAGAGAAGACTGATGTACACCGGGAAGTGGAAGCAAAGGACCCCCAAGCTCTGGAGCCCCTCGAAGCTTCTCATCCACGGGACCCCTCCAGGGTAGGTGAAGGCAAGGAAGGTGAGGATGGAGGCTCTGGTCAGTGCACCCCCCCACAGGGTGATAAAAGGATGTGGGAGGAGGAGAGGCGAGAGCTGGGCAAGGCGGATGGCGTGCATCACGCACACATCCAGGCAGATGGAAAGCAGAGGGAAGAAGTAGCTCATCTTCTGCATTACGGGGGTGAGAGGATTCTGCAGAAAAGAGCCAGAGCCACAAATCTCTGATTTGTTTGATTTAGTGATGAACCGCTCCTGTAGAAACTAATGAAGGCTGAGGAGACATTTCAGCAGTTAGATCAAGACTAACACACAGACAGGAGTAGTTTCACTTAAGGTTTTACTAAACGGACACTAGGGGGTGCTAAAAGCAAGCCAAAATTGTATAGGATCTCTTAAAAATGTTTGCATTTACAAAGAGGTAATAAATCACCCAACATTTTAAAAAGCAAGAAAATGTGTTTTTCTTTGCAAGATTTTAACCTTTTAACTGGCAGGTGGATGGTATCAGTCCCTAAATCTTACTGAATCATGCACTGAACTTAACACACTAAAAACATTATTACAGTAAAACACAGGTTAATTATTACATCACATTACTGCTTCATATTATTTTATATTGCTATGATCCTCACTTCCCCAAATTATTTTTTAAAATTACTAAAAGAAAATGTTTACTTAGTTTTTTTCCCCACTGGTTTGGAGTTAAAGAGTTCCTTCATTTAGGGAATGTGGCTTATAATAAAGTGTAAAGTAAGATTAATGTACAGTAACAGTGTAATAATAAAATGAATAAGCAATAGTTTTCAAGTTTATATTTAAAAATATTTTTTATTTTACTAGATTTGTTATTTTATACTTTATATGAAATAAAGTTCAGAGCGAGCATCACTCAGATAAAACAGACTAAATGGTTTAAATAATGACAGAAATAGTTAATTTTGTTAAATTTTGTCATTCCTTTATGATTTTTATTCATACGAGCACCGAACATGCATCCTAATTCCCATTTATAATAATAATAAACACAGCAGGTCTATAGCTCTTCTGTAAAAGTTACTTTCACTTTGCTTTAGTTTTAATGTTACTTTCATTTTCTGCTGCTCAGCTCGTTTCTGTGAAACTCGGCGTTTGAACAACAAAACAATTCTAACTGAAACATCCCGCAAAGACAAACGCACAAATAAAACTACCCGCATTTATATTAAACATCGTGACATATGTGTTTACTGTACTGCTGCTATGATCATCTCAAAACTCAACGTACTTACGTAATTTCGTCTCGACAAGGTAACTTTAACGTGACGAACGTCTCGAAGCCCTTAAAGACTCAAAACTTATCCTAAACTCTCCAAAATTATTATCTTTGACCCTTCGACCGGCAGCCAAACCAGACGCCTTCTAAAAGCGAGCTGCTTTTGTGAAGAACGAAACTGAAACTAAACTATTTAACATCTCCCTCGAGCGGAAAGCCCCTTGTCTGTCTGGTCGGCAATGAATGAGAATAAAACCTTACCTGCTGGCTGTAATAACTGGCTGTTTTACCAATAAAATTTTGTTAATTCAAAATAAATATTTTCTGCAGCTCCAGACATAAACGACGGGCTGTTACTTCTTCCTCTTCTGTACTGGTTCTCTGTGACAGCTGCTGTCCAACAGCGACACCGTGTGGCTAAAAAGTGAAACCACAAAGTGTGTGTGTGTGTGTGTGTGTGTGTGTGTGTGTGTGTGTGTGTGTGTGTGTGTGTGTGTGTGTGTGTGTGTGTGTGTGTGTGTGTGTGTGTGTGTGTGTGTGTGCGTGTGCGTGTGTACGTGTTTCAAGCATTTCATGGGGACATTTGCCTGTTTACACACGACTGGGGACTTATTTCCTGTTGGGACTTTTTCCAGGTCCCCATGGGCACAACACCTTTTAAAGCAACATTCCGCAACTTTTACACCTTAAAATTATGCTTTTTTGTAAAGTTTTTGCGTCATATTATTATCTATTATGTTCATTTTCATACCTGTGATAGTGTTGGGGGGTCCCACGTCTGTTTACTGCGCTATACAGTTTTTGTGCTTCGGGTAGCGCCGGAAGTACTGACTGGGTGTCGTTTTACGGCAGAATATGGCAAGCCAAAGGGATAAAAAAGCACGAGTTCTAAACGCGCATTATGTCTGCCAAAATGCGCATCTTGAACGCGCGTTTTGACGCCAAAGGGGGCAAAAACTCGCGTGTTCTAAAAGCGAGCATTATGTCCGCCAAAACGCGTGTCTTGAACAAGCGTTTTGGCGGACATTCAACTATGTAAAAAACAAAGATTTTAATAAGAATATTTCATTCACTCAGATCTAGGATATCTTATTTTTGTGTTCCCTAATCAGCTGATTATGTGGTTAAAAGTCAAAGTCCCACTAGCTGACACACACACTGGTGTGTGTGAAATTTGTTCTCCGCATTTGACCCATCCCCTGGGGAAGCGGTGAGGTGCAGACACAGCTGCGCTTGGGAACCATTTGGTGATTTAAACCCCCAATCCAACCCCTTAATGCTGAGTGTCAAGCAGCGGGAGGCATTGGGTCCCATATATTCTTCTATAAACTACTTTCAGCCCTGCCTTAGGAACTTTTGTTTTAGAAACCAGAGCTATAACTTTGTGATTCATGAAGCCAACTGGTAGTGAATTAATATTATAATACTTTTCAGCACAATTTGTGTCGATGTGATCATTACATGTAGATGTAGTTAATCCATGTTAGTTCTAAGTCTAGTCAGCAGATTTATTAACTCAAGATTACAGTTCTCATGTTTGTGGCTGTTGAAATTAACTTTTATTTAATAATATCAATAATCTGTTTCAAATGCATATATCAGAGTCAAATTACCTATTAAAACAAAAGTTCAGCTGAAATGTTTTAGTTTTCAAGCTGCAAAATAAAAAAATATTAGAAAACAAAATCACTGATTTGAATGATTTTATTTGCAGCCTAATCCAGAAACCTTTGTAAAATTAGGGGGAAAAAACAGTCTAAAAAGTTTTGAAAAAAGCATAAAAAAGCAACAAATAAACCCTGGATAGTTAGAAAGTTTGTAGAAGTTTTCAGTTGGCGGTGTCAGGTCCAATTACTGTCAGAGTAAATAAAGGAAGACCAGGAAATGTTGTAAAGATCAGAATCAGGATTTATGATTTACAGGTTCAGAATTATTTACATGATGTTTTTCCACTTCAACTCAGAGAGCTACATCTGCACAGGTCTTCTAACCTTTTTCTGAATATCCTGGTGAATTTGAGTATTTTCATATGGAGCTCTTTGCTTAAACTGTGACACCTGAAAATTTTTTACTGATTCATCTCTGATTTAGAACGACTGAATTAATCTTAAAATCGGTTTTAAAGTAAACGTTCAGCTGTGTTACAGATCAATCAGACTCTATTACGTGTTCCAGCAGGATTCTAATAATTCTGTTATTTATGCAGAATTTTCCTCTTTTATGATTCTGCAGAGATCAAAATACAAACGGTTCCAAGCATATATTAAAAAAATGTACAACAGCATCCACCTTTATAAGAAAACTGTCCAGAGCTTGAGGGAGGGGAACAAGGGGACAAATGAGTCCATATTTTAGGTCCAGGTCTTCCTCGCACTTCATTTCTGCTGAAATTAAAGGCAGCAGAGGGTTCTGTCTCCTACAGGACGGTTTGAGTGGAGTCGGTGGTTCTGTTGGACCTCTCACCGCTGGGTTTCTGCTCTGTGTTTGTAGAAATCACTGCTGCTGGTTCTGCTCTGCTGGGATGGTCACCGCTCACAGCTGGCTGGCGATCGAGTCGGGTGACAGCGTCTGGGGGAGGAGAAACCAGCACTCGCTCGATTTGCTCGCTGGCGGTTCTGTCTGTCACAATCAGATAGTTGGGCTCAGGATGGTGGGCGCTGGATCGACGCTGCAGTGCATGCTGGGTGCAGGAAAAGGAGCGCTGCCGGGGGGCGGGCTGTGGGGACAGGAAATGAGGCGTGGTGGCTCGGGGTGTGTCCTGATGCCTGTCGCGGTCCTCATCCTCTGAGGTCACCTCCTGTAAGGTGCTGATTGGCCGAGGGGAGCGGCCCATGATTCTTGGGGGAACAAGTGCTGTTGCTGATTGGTTGAGCTGTGGCCGCCAGTTCTGAGGGGAGGGGTACTGAACCCGGCCCACCGACCAATCACTGGTAAGAAAAAGATTGAAAACATGTCAGACACAGCACCTTTAGTACTGTTGGTGACTAGCTGGAGACAAAAATTTTCAGGTCGAATCACACTTCTGACACTTTTGTTACAACGTTAATCTCTAGCTGGGTCACGTGAGCACATGAAGTCACTAGTCAGTTTAGATGCAAATGTTGTTCATAATTTACCACCATTATCCTTCCAAATTGATCCTTCCCAAAGCTGTCTCACATTTTTTGCACTTCTGACTTGTGGAAACTAACTTGGGAAGAGTTTGAGAAGGTTCCAGACTCCCACAGTGACAACATGACAGTGAGGCCCTGCGTCTCACACTGGGAAATGAAGAATCCTTCTGAATATTTGGGGACATTTAGGAAACACCCTCACTAATGTTGTCTAATGTGAATTTTTACCGCCCAGTGAGAAACTGGCTTTAGTGAGGTTTTCTCCCTGATTCTCCAAACTGAGCTCCCTCTGACTGCTGTCTGATGCAGGTTAGATACTGAAGGACTCCACACAGCCCCACCTTAAAAAGTACAAACTTTTTCTTTAAAACAGATCAGAGATCAGTCATAGTTATTTAGTTTAAGATGTCCTCTCTGAGTTCCTGGAACCTTACTTTTGTGTTTGTGGGTTCATATCTCTGTGACCAATGATTCCAGAGAAGGAGGCGCTTCTTCCAGGAAGGCCCTGTGATCCAACCCATGGAGAGTAGATTAGAGCGTGCTCCTCCCACATCACGTCGCTGGCCGGGCTGACAGGAACCGGCGCTCTCTGCATCTGGTGAGCCAGGAGGAGCTCCAGGACCTGGTGGTGCATGGCCTCTCTGGCCACGTCGATCGGACGACGACCTCTCCGGTCGTGCAGCTCCAGGTTGGCACTGTGGAGGAGGAGAAGCCTGGCGGTGTCGTAGCAGCCATGGAGGGCAGAGAGGAAGAGCGCCGTCTCACCCTAACAGGAAATTCATTTAGAGGTGAGAAAACTACTAAGACATCTTCTTTATTCTTAATCCATTTAACTTCAGCACCATGAACATCTCCATATGTTTCAGATTTTATTTTTGTTTTCTTTAATTTTTTGGGAACTAATATAGGAGCTACCCAACAGCAGCTCAAGGGTTAAATATGATCTCTGAATAATATTCATAAACAGCAAATACCTTGTTGTCCTGCAAGTCCACCGCAGCCCCGTAGCGTATGAGGGTCCTGGCCAGGGAGAGGTGGTTCACTGAGCACGCCCAGTGCAGGGCCGATCTCCCTGAGAGAGACAGTGTGAATGAAGGGGCGGTCAGGGGGGGAAGAAGGGAGGGAGTAAGTCAGCCAGTAAACAACCATTACACAACAGAGTCGAGCCCAGATGATGAAGAGATGGGGGGTGAGGAGGAGGAACGCCTCGGCTAAAGTGGGGCGGTGATGATGGGACAGAAAATAAAGACTGAATGAAAGAAACTCAGAAGTCTTGCAGAAAGCTGAAGCGAGGAGGATGATGAGACACAAAGCTAATATGTCCATGGACCCGAGGACATTAACTTTGTTCTGAGTCAGAGGAGGACAGCAGGGGAGCTGGAGGAGGACAGAGAGAAGAGACAGAAGGGACACAAAAAGAGGACGTGAGAGAGATGGGGTAAATTACAGATCACTCCACCCCCTTCAGTTTAAAGTTCAGAAAAAAAGATCATTTTCTCATCAGCCACATATTGATTTTTTAAATTAGAGACACCTCTATAACAATTTCAGCACACAGCCAAATTGAAATGTGCTGAATAAATAATGTTTGAGTAGAGAAACAAACTTGACACCATATTTAATTAAGACTTGCAGAAACCTCCTCCATCACAGCCAAAATGGCACTGCTGCTGTATACTCCTTAGAGATGAGGGGAAGCAGATTACCAGAGCCAGATTCAATCAGAGCCTCCAGGAAAGAGAAGCCTTACCAGTGTGATCTGTGTTGTTGACGGGGACTCCGGCTTGGAGCAGCTCCAAGACCACCCTGTCCAGTCCGCTACGCACAGCTCGGATCAGAACCACAGACCCATCTGGACCACACCACTCTGCCGACTGTCAACATGACACATACAAACACATAAAGCAAATCCACGATACACATAGATAAATTAACTTCTGTTGTAGGTTTCAAATAACAAAAGAACAAAAATAAGGGTGAACAATTTAAAACAAAAGGAAAATAAACAGAAGACCTGCTGAGGAGGACTGAGCAGTGGAGGAGGCATGGCGTTCCTCTCCCATCCTCTAGATGGAGCTAAAAAAACAAAGAAACTTTCAGAATGTGTGTGTGCGTGCGCGCGCGCGTGTGTGTGTGTGTGTGTGTGTGTGTGTGTGTGTGTGTGTGTGTGTGTGTGTGAGCAAAGAAAATTAAGGAATTTTGATTGTTGTTATTAGTTTGAAGCATTAAGAGGGTAATTTAACCCTTTAGCATTCTGACGTCCCGCCCACGGGAAAGGACACATTACGTTCATGTGTTAATGAAAGGTAATAATGTTGAATGTATAATATCAGTAAGGTAATTGAACATTTTACTCTTTCCTTACGCTGTATAGGTCTGCAGTTCTGGGAGGCCCCAGGCCGAAAGTGTCTCTGCTCCGGGCTTCTGTGGTCACAGATGGACGTGTCCTCCTGTCTCCTGGAGCAACTCATGCTGATGTCCTCCATTGAGCTTTGGGTAAAGTCTGTGTCACTACCCACTTCCTGGTCCCTTTGGAGAGGCCTGAAACCCAAAATATGCATTTATTACAGCAGCATTTCTCAAACCAATGATCTCTAGTCACAATGTGCTTTTATTTATTTATTTTCATTATTTTTTAAGTGGACATGGTTACAGTCATGAGTGCTGCAGCACAGCAACTAAGAATGCCTTGCTGCCATGTTGGATTTAGGTCTATAAAAAGGTAAACATGTTGGTAGTTTTAGTCTTGGGTCAAGGAGATATTTAATGAGCAGCTGTGAAATGTTATATTTGTTTACCTAAACCAATCATGTCTCGTATACTTTGCAAACTTCCACCACTGTGCAGCCAAAACCTTTCTATCAATACTTTAGAGCAGTCCAGGGCCCTCATTCATCAATTGTACTTACACACATCTGTGCAGATTTTGTGTATAGGAAAAAGTTTAAGCATTATGTGGTATTATTTACCATTTTGTACTTTAGATTAGAAATGTTCCTAATTATAAGGTCAGCTCTGACCTTGCATAAGAACAAGTTCTCAGTCATCCACACATATTCCTCATCCACAAATTACATTTAGCCAATAAGTAATTATGTCTATAGAGAAACAGCTTTATTGCATAACTGGCGTTAGAACCTATAAAAGACACCTGACTGACGGGAATTTGACATTATGGCTGATCTTGTGTTATTGGAGGATTTAGTAGAGTGTGCACTCCGGAGGGAACGCATCTTCCGTGAGCGCACTGATCTGATTCCTGAAGAAATTCAATGTTTGAGTCACCTGTTCGGCAGGTCTTCAGGTCCAGCAGAGTGGATTAGAATTAGGGCCCTCATTTATCAAACGCTCGTAGAAACTGTCCTATATTCCTTCCTATGAAAAAAATTAGAATGTTCGTACAAAGGCCAAAATCCTGATTCACAAAACACGCGTAAAATTGTTCCTACGCACTGATCTGTGCATAAGTATGGTTGATAAAGGAGGACCCTGGTGTGTTGGAGAGAAAACATCTGAAACATGCAGGATAATGGACAACACTATAGATCCTAGGGGCAATTATGAACCCATAGTCGGTTGCTTATTTAAAATACAATAAATGTTTATCGTTATCACATGAAAAAATACTTTTGTCTGAAATTTTTACTTTTTGTACACAGGACTTTACCAAATTAACACCAATAGTTTGAGAATGCTCCTGGTATTGCCTCATGTTGAGTTATAAAGTCATTTTTGTAATATTATCTCTTTTTAATGTTCAATGAGATAGATTCAATATTAAAGTGACAGTGTGTAGTTTTTACCATTAATCTCTGGAAATATCCATTGAAATGTTGTTGAAAATTAATTAAATGATGCCCAGTTGTTGAAAAATATTGGTGGCTTCGTAACATATAGTAACCATAAAATAGGGTCTGAAATACATCGACGTGGGTCTAAGTCTATGGGCGACACCATATTAGATGCGATGTTTCCTTCTACGGGAGCCCACGAGGACAAAACGCATTTACAGACTTTCGCCATTCATAAACGTTGTTGTTTTAAACATTTACCTCTTTGCTTGTTGCCAGTGATGAAAGGGAGTCTGATGTATTTGTCATTTTGCTGGAAGTTGAACGATCTGATGAAGTATTTGTTTGAAAATTGCGCTCCCAGTGGATTTTTGACCCTAATGGCCATCCGTTGGTAAGGTCTTACTCAAACACAAAAATACCGCTCGCTTGCAATGATTTAGGTATGTACTGCCCCCTATCACCAGCAAAAATACACACAGTCACTTTAAGCTCTATTTAAAAAATAAAACTATAAAAACAAGTGTGAATTAGTCAGGTTTACATGGACCGTCCCACCAACCTGTTTGAGTTCGACTTTAAGCAGCTTTTGTTTCTTTAAATAAATTATTTCATATTATTAGACTAACAAACCTTTGAATGACTTCTAAATGAGTCAGGATTCAGTTTTAAATATATTTTTTCTCAACTAACAAAAAATACTTATTTCCAGAAATAAACTTCTTTAGACTAAAATAAACTGAACAGGGAGACGGGGAAATTCTTTGACTGTTGTGATTACACAGGAAAAGTGACATCATTAATCCGGTAGCCACAACATCCTCCCAGAGCAGCTCCAGTAACCTCATTCGGATGGCGTCCTCCCCCAGCGGCTCCCTCCTTCTCTTCTTTTCAGCTTCTTTTGCCTTCTTCTTCTTCCTCAGGCTGATTTTATCTTTCTCTCTGTTGGATTTGACTCGTTCCTGGTGCGCTGTGTGCTGCATCCAGGCCTTCTCTTTGCTGTCCTCGTCCTCGGGGACTTTAGGCCGATGTCTGACCCTGACGCTGCTGTTGCCATTGTTCTCTGCTCGCTGTGACCTCACTTTCCTCATTACCAAAAACGCCACCAGCGGCAGCACGAGCAGAAGGCCAATCGCTATGGCAATCACAGCCCAGATCCACGCAGGGGTCGCCTCTTTGAATAAAACAATATAAAATTAGAATTTAAATAACTGTGAAGTATTTTCCTTTTTTAATAATCACAATAATAAATGTGTGGAGAGTGCTGCCTAATTAAAAAAATAAGATTTTTAATCAAATACTTTCATAATTTTTGTGTGAATGTGCACACTTCTCTATTCCTGAGATAAAATATGTTAAAAGTCTCGTAAAAATGCACAATAGATGACCATACTGGAAACACAAAGTTATTTCAGTGTTTTGTTTGGATGGGACTTTAAAGTGTGAAGAAACCAGAAATGACAGTGCCTACCTCCAACTTCCATTTCCTCCTCTCTGCTTCCTATTTCCTCTCGGACTCCTCTGATGCTGATGATGGCCTTAAACTCTGGGAAGATGGGGAATGTGGAGGGCTTCAACACCATCACTGCACGTAGGAAACTGGCGGCCTCGGTAGCGTAAGGGAAACAGGTATAAGATGATCGGGAGCATGGCCTATTGTCCACTTGGAGGAAAAGAAGGGATCTAAGAGAGACAGAAGGAACTGGTCATTTCTTTGGCTTGCCTCTTTTTTTCAGTATTAACGTCTCTATTGTCAGACTTACATAGATCAATTAACTTGTTTTTGTTTTAGGTACCACTATTTGTTGTGGATCTAGAATGCCTTTTAGATTATTGTGAGCTGAATTAAACTTGTATTCTAAAAATGACAAGATTTAAGTTCTTAGATGTTCTGGAAGATGAGTTTCATTTTCTGTTATATTGTACGGTATATAATACGGTGAATTACCTGTATTTGTATAGCACCTTCTTAGGGTTCTACAACCCCCCAAGGCTAATTCACACACACATTCACACGCTGATGGTGATGAGCTACAATGTAGCCATAGCTGCCCTGGGGCGCACTGACGGAGGCGAGGCTGCCGCACACTGGCGCCACCGGTCCCTCTGACCACCACCAGCAGGCAATGCGGGTTAAATGTCTTGCCCAAGGACACAATGACAGTGACAGACTGATTGGGACGCGAACCTGCAACCTTCCGATTGCAAGGCGGCCACTTTTTTTTTCTCTTTTAAATTTTACTGTTCCCAAAATTTGAATTTAAACTCTCCATGTTTCCAAAGACATACAAAAAGTATAGCCATGAATGAACAGACTCTTCCTAGGTCAAACATAACATTTGCAGTGCTACTTTAATTTCCTCAAAAAAAGACAAATTACTTTTCATTTTCAAACTAATAAACACATTTTACAAGTCAAGAGCTCAAGCATCCCTTTTAGTGCTAAACATTATTTGTTAAATGACTCAGTAGCTCAGCTGGAGTGTCTCATCATGTCTGCTGGAGTCTATTGAAGTAGCTGAGTTGGAGTGTCTTTTGTTGGCTGTGTTGAGCTGATCCTCTGTTTTTTGGTGCAAATTTCCTGTCGGTGCAAAACAACCTTTCTTTTGAAATCACCCTGAATCTTGTTTAATTCGTACTGAATATTGCTCAGTTCTCCCTTTTTGAGCTTACTTGTAGCTTTAACTGATTTTCCAATGTGTTTAAAAAACATGGACAGACTTCTGATCGCATTTGTCACCGATGTGGTTGCATGGCCCTCATTAGCCAGGTAGATTAACCAGGTTTGCAACTTGTCCAGTTGGTTTAGAAACCTCAGGTCATAGGAGGTGAAACAGGAAGGCAAGCCTGCAGCCATGTAAAGGCAAAAGCCATAAACATGGCTTGCGGCCTGTCTGGTATTTCTTTGTCTTATGCCCAGGTAAAACTTGTGAAAATCTTCAGTTACTTTTTTAAATAAACACATGTCCTGTTCTCCTTTGCAGTGAAGTGGCCAGCTGAAATGATGGTCAATGGAGGACAGCTGATCATTTCCAGAAAGTGTGGGCGTTGAACACGAGTGAATCCTCTGGCCTGGCTCCAGTTCTTGTCTATCCATTGTCTCCACCCCACCAAGGAGCTCTTTCAAAGGTTCTGCTGAAGCAGGGGAAGCACTGCTGTCATTGGTTCCAGCAGGATGATCAGAACTGGCTGAATCATTGGAGTTTCAAAGTCCAGGGCATGGGACTCATCTTGGTGGTCCATTTGTTCAGGCTTCAGGCTACTGTAGGTATTACCCCATACCTCTGCATAGTAACTAAGATAGGGGAGAATAAATGCGTAGTATAAAATTATTAGAGCTTTGTGGTCCAGAAAGAATTGACATTTTCTCATAATTGCAATGTTCTTAGCCAATTTCTTTTGTATACTATGTATATGAGATCTGCAGCTAATATTGTGAGTGATTATCACTCCCGAGGATCGATATTCTTTTACTTTCTCTGTTTCATTGTCATTCATTTTGATTTTGATTTCAATATCTTCACTGCAGATGCGGCACCAATCCGCCCATCAATGTCCTGCTCCATTTTTTTAAAATTTGTGAACGAGACCTTGAGATATTTAAACTCCTCCACTTGGGGCAGGACTTTGTCCCTGATCCAGAGAAGGACCCCTTTTCCGACTCAAGACCATTGTCTTGGATTTGGAAGAGCTGATTCTCATCTCAGCCGCTAACGTAAACGCTGTCGTAGGTCATTCATTCCCACTGCAGTATGAGTGTAGAGCTCCACAGTTTAACTGTTACTGGCATTATTCTGTTACACGCTAACATCAGTGTAACATCAGTACTGATGTTGCAGATCTTTTGTTTACACCAAAAACATGTAACCACTCTATTCACTACCCACCCGTTTGAGTCAGATTGGGAGGGGTGAGCGAGCAGCTCAGCAAGCTCCTGAGGGTCGAGGTCAAACAGGTTGATGCTTGCAGCGAGAGACAGGGAGCCTCTGAGTTTGAGCGGCGACTGAAGGAGGCTGCTGAGCGTCCAAAGCAGAGGGCTGATGGAGAAGCTGATGTTTTGTTTTGGGATTTTAGTGTGAAGGAGCAGGGTGCCTTTAGCCCACAGAGGGCTCTGGTCTTTGAAACAGTCGCTACCGTCCCATCCACAGGCGGCGTTGTTGCATCCCTGGTCACAGCGGCCGCTGGCGTAATAAGCACGGCAGTACTCGGTGTGGCCAGGACTGAAGGTCACAGAGAGAGTGATGTGAAGAAAGAGACACAATTAGTGATCAACACCCAGACATTATATATGAAGCACCGTGATGTTTGGTATCTTTCAGTCAAAGTAGTACTGATATAGGAAATCAGGAATAAACATGACTGGCTTGTCAGAAAATGAAAAAAAAAAGTTGAAATAGGAGCAACATAACCATCGTAATCACAGTCGGTTTCAGGTGAAGGTTTAGGCATCTGAAAACAGAAAAACGGTTTGTGGCCTTATATGTAGGGTATAGTTATTTATGGAAAATATCAAGGTTTAAATGGTACAAGTTAAAAAAAAGAGGCCAATACAAGCGACATTAAGATGAAGATTTACAACAATTTCTTATTTATTTAAGCCAAAATGTAGATGTCTTCTTCACTCAGGTTGACTTTAACTTTGAACCATTGCATCCTCTTAATTTTTTAAGCTGTTGTGTTGTAGATTTGCTGCTGATCGTTGTTCTGTTTCACGAGCCAGTTTGATCCAACCTTCAGCTGACGGCTCTCAGGTTTTACTCTAGAATACTTCGGTCTACAGCCGTTTGTGTTCCTATGCTGTTTGGTTTTATCCAAATATCCTGCCGTGCATTAAACACCTCCATGCTGGTCTAATCTGTCCAAAGGGCTTTGTTCCAGAAATCTTGAGATTCATTCAGATGAAAAATTTCAAACCTAAATTGTTCTGCCATGATGTTTTTACAGAGAAGGGACTTTATCCTGCAACCCTCCAAACAAACCTTACTTGTTCAGTCTCAGCCTTGTTGTCCTGTCATTACCCTGCTAACTGAGGCTGGTAGAGAGAAGTGGAGCTTTTGGGGTTCTGTAATTTCTCTGAGTGTTGACCTCTGACCTCAGGGTGAACTAGTCTGAATTTTCAGACCTGTTCTAAATGTTTTCCATGAATATTAAAAGGCTTGGAAATGACTTTTAACCCTCCCAGATTGATGGGCAGCGACAGTTGCTTTTCTTATAGGTCAGCTTGATGGTAAGGTGTTTACACACACCTGTATGCTCCAGACCTGAAAACATCTGTGTATTTTAGAGGAGCTCAATAATGATCAGGTAACCTAATTAAGAGTAGGAGGCTACTGATTTAGGTCATTTGTTGTATTTGTCAAGTTTCTCCAGTATAAGGCACTGATATTTTTCCATAATGTCCTTAAATTGAATTTGCTTTTCCATAACTACGCTGATATAAAGTAGACCAACACAAAAACAAAGTCAAGCTTTTCTGCATGAGGCTTATTTGTTTTAAACGATTCAAAGTTCTAAACGTTGGATCAGTGGAACCAGTGTTTTACTTGCAGTGGCCCCGGTCCTTCAGGCAGTCGAAACCGTCTCGAAGACACTCGGGGTCTAAGCAGTCTTTGTCACAGGACCCGTCTCCAAACTTGTCCTTACATTTTCGGATTACTGGACACTGGCCCCACGGGTCAGAAGAAGCAGCTGTGGAGGTAAACTAGAGTGAATGGTTCCGGTTCGACTGCTCCCACAATGTATTTAGTTTTCTGCCACTACAATCTTTTATCAAAGAGACCAAAAAGTACTTTTAAATTGGATAAACGTAGACGGTCCACGGTGGATGTTCGTGATTAAACCAAATATGCATCACTTTAACCCTTTAACCATTAGGTCAATCATGTTAGTAAGTTTGAAGCACTTCCCTAAAACCAGGAAAGTACCTCAGGTAAGAACCCCGCCCTGGTCCCATATGTGCACCAAACCAGAGCCGATCTGATTAATGGTTAAAAACAGGGAATGTGTTTTTGTTCGATTTAGCTGACGTTAAACACGGCTGCAGGAATTTAACCAACAGAACCAGCTCTCACACACACTCAGTCCCAGTCATTGTTTCAGACCGCCAGCAGCTATTCATCACAACGCAGGTCGGGCCACGAAAGGTGGGTCCCGATACGACCCGCTAAAGGAGACAGGAAATGGGCCCGACATAAACAGGAAGTTTCCAGAAAGAAACGAATAGCTAAAGGAAACGGAGTGGGTCGGGAACTCGAT
This sequence comes from Aphyosemion australe, assembly GCA_006937985.1. Lineage (NCBI taxonomy): Eukaryota > Metazoa > Chordata > Actinopteri > Cyprinodontiformes > Nothobranchiidae > Aphyosemion > Aphyosemion australe. Next base: position 1,085,633 of record SSNS01000086.1, read on the forward strand.
AAAGGTCGAAGGTCGTCACCGAGGCGATGAGGAATGTGATGAAGCTGGACAATGGGTTGGGCAGGTGTTAACGAGACCATAAAACCGTAGCAGAGGATAGTGCTGACAATAGAGCTGAAATTAGACGTGTTTGAACTTCTCACTAACTTAATCCCACATTTAAGGAATTTAAATTCTAAGCTTTTCACTTTAACAAAAAAATAAAACTATCAGTCACTCATTTCAGAAATTTCAAAGTAAGTCCTGAAAACATAAGAATCAAGTCAATCAAGTTAAATCAAGTTAAACTGTTAATGCCACTTTTGTTATCTCTAAACCAGAACTTTAATCCAGAACCTTCAGGAATCCAAGTCTTCATTTTAACACATTTATTATGAATGATGATAAACTCACCTTGACACGTGCAGCTTAGTCCCAGCAGAACAAACGTCCCAAGAGTCAGCATGTTCAGTGTTCTTCTTTCTGCTCAGAACCAGAAACCTTCTGCTGAGCTGCCAAAATGTTCAGCTGAAACTCACACCATCACCTGAACAATCCGCTGCTCAGTCTGGACCGTTAACTCTGACTGGGTGAAGTCATCAAACTACCTCACCGCCAACGCCATCCAGCACGAGTGCCCAGCCCACTCCTCGCTCTTTTTCTTTTCTGAGGCACTGCGGATATCTGGACTACTTCCTGCCACTGTGTGGAGATGAATAGGAAGGGCGATAACTTGTGTGTGTGTGTGTGTGTGTGTGTGTGTGTGTGTGTGTGTGTGTGTGTGTGTGTGTGCGTGCGTGCTTGTGTGTTTGTTTAGAATACAGAGACGAGGGCCTCCTCGCAGAGCTGTATGTTGAAAAAACTCAAGTGTGGTTTGAATTTGAATTTTGAAAAACAATGATTTTTTAAATTCAAACACTACATGAACAGATGAGTGTGTTAAAGAGGACCTAGAATGCAGTAAATCAACAATCTAAAACTGTTCTGAGCCTCTAAAAAGCATCAGAAATGTTCTTTAGGCTTTCATCTGTCCCAGGAGCCCTGATACAGGCCATTCTAAACCCCCTAAACCAGCCTTGCTGTGTAAAGAGCTGTTAGCCCCTCCCACTCGACCAGGACATGAATATGATAATGAGCTGCTTGCTGATTGGTTGGTTTCCCCAGAAGGCCTCAGACACTGGAGACATGCAGGTTTGAGGAGGCGTGGCTCCCCCTTATGACGTGTTAAGGAAGACTTTCTCACAACAGGAGGTTTTCTCTCGCCTTTTTCAACTTTCTAATTTACATAAAAAGTAGGTCACACACGGCTTTGACTTTTTGGCATGCTACTGTTGACCACCCAAGCTGTCTTTATTCAACAACCACAAGGAAAATGTTGGTTTACAATCTAGATGATCTTTAATATTTATTTCAAACATTTAAAAGGGCATTACCACCATCTCATTCTGAGAGTGACACTCCGATTTGTTACCATAAACTGAACAGGTAAAGTCCAGCAGTGTAATATGTCGAGGCCACGAGTTATTTTATTTTCTTCAATGTCACCGGACGAGCACTGTAAAAAACTGATTTCACTCACAGATATTTGACAGTCAGATGGATATGTGACTTTTGGGTAAACAAACATGGTGGAGTGTGCTCACAGACAAGCTTCCTTCACTTTGCTTTCTGATTGGCTACACACAGCCTACCTCCGAGTCATCTTGGTCATGTCGTGTTTTTAAATGAGAACATGTTCTCAATCTTTCACCTGGTAAAAAAAAGACAATTGGACACGACACATTTCAAAGCCAGGAGCTGTTCTGACGTGCTTGTTACAGCCCCTGGCTGTTTTGTGTTTTTAAACTTCTCTGGTTTTCCTCCCTTCCTGTGTAAGTGAGAGGAGAGCACCTGCAGCAGCTGACTCCACTCCCACTGATCACCTTCCACTTTGGTTGTACCAGCTGTCCCAACTCTCAACCAGCCCAGACACTGCTACAAAGCCCAGCCACACCTCAGATTCTGGGGGCAGCAGGACAGAGCAGTTCTCTGTGTTGTTGGCTCCCCGGCGGTGGTTTACGTTGTGTATTTATTGTGATTTCTCTAGTTTGGTCTCTTAAGGTTTTAGCAAACAATTCAGTATTCATTCTGATAGCTGTTTGAGAGAAACTATGGGTTAGATATTTGTTTGAGTGACAGTAATGTGATGTCTTTCTGACAAGCCTGCTTAAAGCAGACTAAGACAATCACCTCAGTTTAGGGTTTGGTTATGAGACCTTTTGTTAATTCTGTTTACCGCCGGTTTCTTTTGAGTTTTGTAAATAAAACATCTTGCTATGCTTTTAACATCCGGACATGCCTCTTTTTATTGTTACCCAGATCACCTAGACCAGGGGTGCCCAATCCTGGTCCTGGAGGGCCGGTATCCAGCACATTTTAGTGGTTTCTCTGCTCCAACACACTTGATTCAGGGCTTGAATCACCTGTGCAGCAGCTCACCAAGCTCTGCAGAAGCCTGCTAATCACCTGCTGATTGAAATCAGGTGTGTTGAAGCAGAGTTAAAACTAAAACCTGCTGGATACTGGCCCTCCAGGACCAGGATTGGGCACCCCTGACCTAGACGGTCTGGTACGTAACAGTGCTACCTCATGTTCCATCACTACCCAGCTGTGTTTGATAGAAACGTTCTTAGTCTAATTCTGAAAGCTTAGCTTTAAGATTTGCTATGAAAACACCAGTTTTATGTTTTGAATTGAAATGAACAGTGCTGATTAATAGAAAAGAAAATCCATTTATTGTCCCTCAGTGGGGAAATTTTGGTTCAATAACTAACATACTGCAAGAGATGAAGCTGGCAGCACGGAGGTGTGTGGTGAAGATCAGAAGAACGACGACTTGTCACTTTCCTCAGGAACTCATTTATTTTGAATTTAAAAGAAGAAAAAGGCAAGCTTTACCACACGTTACTGAAGAAAACACACTAGTCCACATGCGCACACACACACACACACACACACACACACACACACACACACACACACAGGGGAATTCCTTACTGGCAGACTATAAGGAAGAACTGATCACACTAAAGCAAGTGTTGCCACCCCGTGGTGGTGCACTGTATTACAGCAGCGAGTGTAGAAACTAGAAACTGTTAAATTTGCTCAAATATTCAAAATTCAAGTTGCTGGATATAAACAGATTAGACATAAAATTTTAAAATAAAAACCTGATTACGAAAACCTGCTCTACCTCCTGAGGTACTGCTCCTCTATGATAAGTTACTGAGACACATTAATTACAAACCCATTAATATTGGACATATAAGAAGTTCTAGGAAGGTCCCGTCGTTCTCACCTCTGATTGGCTTCTGTTTTTAATGCATTGCTGAAGTATCGGAACGGGACTCGGTATCAGCAAATACTCGAGATAAAATAACTTGGACTCAGATCAGACATCCCTAGACATGTCAGCTTTAAAAACAAAAAAAAGTTATTAATGAAATAACATTACCTTCTATTATTGACACTGAGTAAAATAGTTTGCTTAGTTTATTATTTTGTTTGAACTCAATGGTCTCTCATTATCTGAATTTTCAGAAATATGTTGGATCGTAAATCTGTTTAAAAGTCTTATATGTGCCCTTTTTTAACTTTGAGCACCCGCCCCTTCAAAGGTCTCTGCACGGCCCTGGTTGGGTCAGAGCACAAAGGTTCAGGAAAAAGGGCGCATTTAGCGCCTGATCGCATCCTCTAATCATGCTCCAGATCCGGCTAGTTTTAGATGTTTTCTCACTAATTCAGATAAACATCTACAAAACAGGCGGTGTAGTGGATTTGGAGAACTACGGTTACATCACGTCACGTTTTGGATAGTCTTCCTCCTCAACGTCCCCACGGGTGTTTGGACCTCTTTGGTCAAAGATGTAAATTGTGTGTATTCATTCAGTTTCCTGCAGAGGAATGCAGATGCAGGACCCCTCTGGTGAGCTGGGCGCGTGCAGGTGCCACTTGCGAGCAGCACGCGCCTGAAAGGTGTTGAAGGCTCGTGCGACTCCTGACAAACATCCGCCAAAAACAGCATGAAGCTGTGAGACAAATGAGGTGATTCCTCTCGCCCTCGTGGAGAAAAAGGTTCGATGCGATTTTAGGAAAACAAGTCGGACTGAAGCGGCTGAACCGCGTTTTTAAAAACTAAATCTTCATTCACCAAATGCGCCTAATTCTCCAGATGGTGCAGCTGCGCGCAAAACAGCTCCACTTTAGAGGTGTTTAGACTAAAGTGTGCCAGAGGATTTGGACCCGTGGGAACCTGAAACTCACCTCCAAGCTCCAACGCTTTTTGTCATTGCTCTTGAAGAGCAATCAGCTAGAGTTTCTCATCTGCGCCAGATGTTCGCTGCGCACATTTCCTCATTATTTATTCCCACATTTCTGTCAGTTTAGGTTTAAATTGGATAATCTACTAGATAATTATCTGTTTTCTTATTTACATCAAAGTTGTATAAAAGGAAAACGTTTCTGCCGGAGATAAACCCAAGGAACGCTGTGCGTAAAAGTGACCCAGATATGTAGTTTTTGACAGAATATTTGCAAAGTTTTGCGCAAAGCAGCCCAAACAATAGTTTGATTTATCAGCTTTTTTTCATAATTCTTTTACTTTTTTTCAGTTTTATCCTTTTGCATCTTGGGTGAGACGTGTGCAATGCGTGGGAACGTGGGGGGTCAGCGATCCTCCTTGACTTCTGTCATGTTTTAACAGGCAGTAAAAGGAGGCTGAAGCTTCATGATCCACATTCCTGCGACGAGAAAGAGCAGGAGGGCGCGCTCCCACTGTCACACGTTCACCCCGCAGCATTTGTCTGCGTGTTGCTCTGCGTCAGATCTTTGCAAATGCGCATTTCAACAAACCTTTTTGCCCTTTTTGTTACTTGGGTTTGAGAATTCGGACCATTTGCTTCACGCAAGACACCATCTCTCCAAGAGGAGGAGGGAAACATCTGACCAGGTTTTCAAGCAATCTTGTGGAATGTTGGGTTTCGATCGTTTTGAAATTAAAAAGGGAGAAGGATGTAATCTGGTGGGGATAAAAGATCCTGAATTTGAAATAAAATTCGACACATTACGCTGGATGAGTCGCTTTTACGCGCACTGATCCTAGACATTACAGTTTTCCCCACATTTTTTTATTTATGTGCCCAGAAACTCTCAAGCTCTTTGATCTTAATGGACACGTGCGCAGCGGCTCGAACGGCACGCGCCCACTTTTAATTCAGACACGTGCCAACTGAAAGCAGCCCGACAGATTAATTCATGCGTTTCAAATAAAAACTACAGGAAAGGTTTTTGCGCAGACGATCCCCAAAAATGTATTTCTGGATAACTTGTGCGTCACGGACCTAATTTTGAAACTTTATGAAAATGATAATTTTATAATATCAATAATTTCATGTTGAAACTTTAAAAGACATGTCACTCTGAGGGTTTGTTTAGGAAGCAGACAACATGTTTAGAAAGAAAGTGGTCAGATGAGCAACATTAGTCGGGAAGAGCTGAACCCAAACGTTCCCACGCGTAATGCGCGATTAGCACCAGTGTGCGTAAAGTGTGTGTGAACGGCGGCTATTCACCCCGACGCATTCTCTTAACGATGCACCAGTTCCAACAGATAATAAAGGTGCAAATGGAAGCGTCTGGGTCGGTTTCCCACGAGAAAGAAGCAGAAGTCTCACATTTCAGAGGAGCTCCGAGGACAAAAATAAAGTTTTAAAGCTTTGTGAGAAAGAAACATTTAGATTTTATACATTTATCTTGAGCTCCTCCACATTCTAACAGATATTTTCCCTTTGAAACGATTAAAATCTAACATTTCACCCTAAAGGCAAATATGTTTATTGATTTGTCTAATATTGAGCCCTAATTTAGAGAAATGTTTGTTTTAAGCAAATCATTTATTGTTCAGTAATAGATGAAATAAAAATGTTGTGACCTTCATGCTTGTAGTTTTGTTTATGTTTGGGTCCCCCCGGAAAACAAATGGATCATTTAAACATCACCTATGTGCTTTAACTGTTTTCTGACTGCAAAAAGAAATCATTTAACAATAACATTAAAAACAGAAAAATAGAGGGGAAAAAATCATTATTAAAAATTTATTTATTGTATTTTTTTGTATTTTATTCTGCATTTATTTTTTTATTTATACTGCATGTAATACTTCCTATAATCATATATTTAATTTTATGTTTAAGGCAATTGCACATCAATGCAATAAGATGAGCTAAAAGTGTGCTTTAACTTTTTCTAGGTCTTTTTTTTTCTAATGTGGGACAAAAGTTCTCTTGTCTTTGAAGTGAGCGCTGCTTTTAAGAGTTTGACTTCACACCAGGAGGCTGCAGCTCTGCAGGAGTTCCTGCTTCACACCCCTGAACAAAAGGCCTTCAGCTCGGACCAGGACAAAAAAAAATCACTTCACATGTTTGTTTTTTTCATTTTAACAAAAGATTTATTGCTTTATTTATATAAAAAATAGGAATAATGCTCACCATAGGGAGACAACCAGAATAAATTAGTGTGCAAAACAGACAAGATATGTGAATCTCTCAGGGAAGGATGCGTGTTAAATTGTACACAGAGCCACAGATGTCACTCATGCCTGCAGACATCATGGCACATAGATGAAAATGAGGCTCTCCCAAACTGTAACCCCCAGGTTCCACACCTGGAAATGTGACGGATGGACATGCAATCATTATCGACATCAGCAGCCCACTCTGGAGTAGTGGTGGCAGAATCGAGGTGAAAAAGGTTGGATCGGCACATACTCACCTGTTTGGGGGTGTCTTGGGCCCAGCAGGAAGGATCCGGGTTCAGGAATCCTCGTTGGGAAGAGAAACCTGCCAGCAGATTATCTGGCTGCCAAACTGACTGAGCATTAAGAGTGAGTAACCCTACCACACTACACATGTACAAGTCAACTTTATACATTATTTACAAGGTTTGGAGTTAGGAGCTTATATACGACTATGATGTAAATATTCATCTGTGGACAACATAAAAACGAGACTAGCTTATACTGATGAGGTTAGTTATTTATAGTTCTGAGGTTCCTGCCTGACGTTCAGGGCCAAGGTCTCCACAAAGTTTGGCTCGTGGGGGAACTCTGGGACGAGCCCTCTTTGGTCGGGGCTCTCTCTGCTCTCATCTCCAGCCCGCTTTGTGTCTGAGGCTGCTGGGGAACTCTGGGAAAGCCTGGCTGGACTGGAAATCGGTAGCTGCTCACCCCTAAGACCTGCTGACTAGACTTGGACCTCTGCCTGAGCATCTGGAGGATGGACTTGGTGTGTGTCAGGGAGCTGCTGGAGGGTTTACTCTGGTCGTCAGCAGGATCCTTGTGGGAGTGCGTGAAACGACCAGCGAAGGTTGCGTCCAGCGCTGGTCCAATCCAGAGGCCTCTCCCTTTCGGCCCCAGGAACCGGGAAGCTCTCTGCAGGCAGGTGGAGAAACCATCTTGGAAGGAGGGTTTCTGACCTGCAGCTTTAGCGTTGCGTTCCTTGGTGTTCTGCAGGAAGAGGACCGTGTGCTCCAGGATCTCAGCTTTTTCCACTCTGTGCTGCATCCCACCCTGCAGGACAGCAGCAACGGTCCAGTTAGTGGATTAATGAACCGGCATCTTAAAGCATTCCTGTTATTAGATATGTGCTACTTCCTGTTACAGAAGAAAAACACACTTATTTGGTTCCTTTTAGCAACAAAACATGATAGTTTGTTTTGGAATGGGCTTTTATGTTAACGAAACATGTTTTTGATGCATTTCATTTACTTGCTGAGGTTCCTTCAGCAGCATGGTCCTCAGCCGCTCCAGGCTGTGATTCATCCTCTCCCTTCGACGTTTCTCCACCTGAGATTTTACCAACTAAAAACAAAAACAAGAAGAGAATTGACCCAAATTTTGGGAACTAACTGATTCCATCCAAACACTAAGGGTCAGACTCGTAGAACATGGCAAACACAACACTATTTACTTTAAAATGTGAGAATGGCTGTAGAAGACAACACGTTGCTGACTGATGTTACCTTTCTCTTGTTTATCGCATCTTCTTTCTCATGAAGCAGCTTCATTATCCCAGACTTCCCAAAGTTCCAGCTGTAGCTGCTTCTCTCCCAGTCTGCGACTGATCAGGAAACCAGGATGCCATCTCTTGTATCTTCCTCTAACCCCTCCAGACTCCTCCCACTTCTCCAGCAGGTACCCGCCCCCCACGCATCCTCTCACAAACCCCCTCCCTATCCAGGTTTACCTCAACAGATCTGTCTCTACACGAAAAATCTAAATTAATAAATATAAGTGATGTCTTTTATATTTTCCCACAACTGTGGAGACCATTACGCACAGACGCGCGCGTAAATGCGTAAAATCAAAAGAAAAAAAAATCACGATTTGAAACGTGATTTTACACAAAAGGTCTGCTTCATTTACCTTATGCATGTGTCAGCTCTCTGGAAAAACTGGATTAAGTTAAAGGGAATCATAGAAAAAGGATCAAACGTATTTGGAACACGGAGAAAACAATTGGAATCACAACATTAGGCCAGAGATTAAAAATCTTTCACTTGCAATGTGCTGTTATTCCTCCCACAATCTTCAAGTTTTGTGTGCCAAATAAAGAAATTCCCATTATCAGAGTTGTTGATCATGTTATATTCTTTATCAGCTCATTTGCCCTTTTTTCTTCGTCTCGTGCGCTCTTTTGCGGCGAGTGCCTGCGCGTCTTTTCTCACACCTCAGAATTTCCGCAGGCTTTTAACATTTATACTTGTTCACACGTGGGTGCGACTCTGGCCACGCGTGCCATTTGGGTCGCTGTCTCGAGCTGTAATTGGAGCTTTGTGTTGGAACATCTTTGAAGCTCCGGACCGCTGCACGGCCGCGTTTACGCACAGCTTTTAAATTCACCCAAAGCCTCAGAAATGCTTCACAGATGCAGAATATTCAACGTTTTAGCAGCACGTGGAGCTCATTGTAGTTATAATCATGTCTTTTAGTCCATGTGACACGTGGCGCACTCAGCTTTAGATAGACTTATCTTGTTTGACTAATTTAAAAAACAAATTTAACTGAGTTCCATATTCATGTTAGTTCAAAACCAGAAATATTGTAAGATAAGACAAAATAAATGCTGATTTTTATTGTAATAAACAGAATGAAAGCAGGTTCTGTGTTGTTTGTGAGCAGGGCCGGCCCAAGCCTTTGTGGGGCCCTAAGCAGGTTTTCAGTTGGGGCCCCCATAGCAGCAAGCAGTGTTGTGCTCAAACGAGTTCATTAAGTGATCGTTCATGAACTTGTTCATATTTTTTGTGAACGTGAACTAAACTCGCCCGTATTTTGCCTGATGAATGTTAAATTGCGTGTGGTCATTCCGGTGTACGTGAACAGGTTCATGAGCAGCACTCTCTCAAAGTTTGATAGCTCCAGATTTCTATGGAGCAAAAGCCATAGCTAAAAATATCCTGTTAACCGTACACATTATAACGTTTTTTCAGACGCTACCTTGGTGCTCATGGGGGCCCCCTGGTGGTGTGGGGGCCCTAAGCAGTTGCTTAACTCGCATATGTCTAGGGCGGGCTCTGTTTCTGATAAATTACACCACAGGAGAGAATCAGATAGTCTTTAAAATAAGTGCTTTACAGATAATCTTCCTCAAATGAATACAAGACAAGCAAAGTCCAAAAGCAAGTCCTCATTTGCATAAAGCCAGTAGCTTTTGGAAGTATTGATTAACCCTGAATTAAACAATTTTAAAATCTACTTTTAATAACTGACGTATGTGTTGTTTAATGTTATTATAACAACAGAATAGGTTTATTATAAATTATATAACAGTAATAATGAAATAGAAATGGTCCTTGCCACCTGTAGATCCTCCACCAGGGGGCAGCAGACATGTGGCAGGTTTCTCACTAATCCTGATGCTCCATCTGGATGCTTGTGGACTAGAAGTGGTTTGATGTGACTTTCTATACTGGTTATTAACAGTGTGACCACCTCTGTAACAGCTGGAGTTTAGTCGGTTTGTTGGTCTGGAGCATACAGGTGTGTGTTAACACAGAGGAAAAACAGCAAATCATTTTAGCAGGAGGATTATTCACAAAATGTTTCAAACAGAAGACGTCCCAACTAATTCACCCTGAGGTCAGTGATGAAACTCAGACTCGAAAGGTTAAAGAAAAACTCTCCAAAGAAAACCCGACCTTGCAGCTCAGACTTGTAGAGTTTCAAGTAATAAGACTTTTGGAACAATGTCCTTAGGATAAATGAGATAAAACTGAAGGTGTTTACCCATAATGCACAGCAGCATATAAACACAAACAGCTGATTCTGTCAGCATAACAGCAGAGTGCTGAAGGCTGGATTATGAACATGAGGCTGTCTGACAGCTGAAGGTTGGACCAAACCCCGTTTCATGAATATCCCCGTCGCGTTCAGTTCCACTTCAATAAAAATCAAAGCAAAACCTTGAAAATAAACATAAACGTTTGTATTTCAAGGGTTTCAAGCACCCATAATAACCTGTAAAATAAAAAACTAAACTGTTTTTGCATTTATTTTGAATGCAAATAGTGTAACTCCGCCCACTTTCCAAGCTCTTTGATCTGGCAAACAGAAGTGAGCCCAGTCGAGAGCAGCTGCTGTGAATACAGAGTCTTTATTGTAAAAGAGGTAGAGAGAATACAGATGTTTCACTGTACAGAAAAGAGACAGAACTGTGGACACACTCATTCAAACCATTAATACGACTCAGCCACGCCTCATTCGCTTTACTGGGACAAACGAGCCCAGTACCAACAACACAAGAGAGGAAAAAGAAAAAAACAGGACAGAAAAACAAACAGAACACACAAAATCTTTGGATATTTCTCTATTGCCCTCACTCTCTAAATGCATTCTCTCCTTTCTGAGTTGTTAAAATGAAAATATGTGTTGCACTAATAAGGAAAGCAATAATAATATTAATAATAATAATAATAATAATATGATATAGTGTGCTAAAAACAAAGATAATGCCATCCCAGTCCTCATCCTTCCCCCGTCCCGATCACAAACACAGTTTAGTAACAAGTCAACGTAGTGGAAAACAAACCCTACAAACCAAACCTGCATGCACACAACACACACTCACTCTACCGTCTGTGCACTCGGCTAATCACGCAAACAGAATAATAATGACCTACGCTGGGCGGTTCCAAAACAAACAAAAACAACAACGTTCATTTAAAATAACCAAAACAAACAATATACAAAAACAACTGCAGCCAAGTGGGAAGTGTGATATCATTCTTTCTGTCTTCTCCGTCGTCAATCGTTCCATCGCTGTCGTTACGTGCCGGTGGGCGGGGCCATCAGTCGGAGTTTTCCGACTGGTCGCTATGGGGCGAAGTGCCAGAGGGGGGTGAGTTTCGACCCGGCCAGTTCCCGTTAGACTGCGAGGTGGAAAAGAAAAAAGTGAAACCGGCGAAGTAACTTTTATAGTTTATGATAAAGGATTTAATTAAAACAAAGAAAAAACATTTTCACTTTGAGGCAAACAGAATTTCATGTGATGTAAAATGAATCATCAGTGTAAGGCTTAGAAAAAAACATCCACAGAGAAATCAGGATGCGCCAAAAATACACGTTGGTGTTGGCTGCCCTCGGACTAGTCGTTAGCATATCAGTCCTGATTGATATAAACTATTTCCCCAAACAAAGACTGTTCGGGAGGCTATCTACATCTACAGATCTTTTGACAGAATCCCCCACAGCAGCATCAGCCGAGCTTTTCCGTGATTTTTCAGACATGAACAGAACCTCCCAGCACAACATCTCCCACCCTTAATCTCTGTGGACAGATGTTGGTCTTTCACGTTTCCTTTGATTCCAAATCGTCCGTCATCACCGTCGTTCAACTCTAGAGCAGATCTTCTCCATTTAGAGCACATATTTTATACAGGTCTCAACAAGTCTAATGGAGTTTTTACCTCCTCTGAAATATGTCAAAACCACTCAGTATGGACATGCAGCAGAGAGAACGAAACCCCTCCAGCTTCACTGAAACACATCTGTTCTAATCAAGCCCAGATGTTTTCTTTAACACCTCAGTACGTAGGAGGTCTAAGAACGCGCAGCTGTGAAGCCTCAACTTTCGTTTTCAGCTGAAAGAGAGAATCTAAACTCAAAACAACAGATTCAGAAGAACCTCGTCACCCATGGAGGTAAAAACTAAGTACGGATGCATTTTCTGCTTTTTGGCATCACTTGATCATCAGCTTATCCTGAGTGGAGTGGGCCTCCTGTCTCCACCTGGTGGCCAGAGTTTAGCCCATGGGCCCAGTCCAAACCAGTAACGTGACAGAAATCACGAAGGGTCTGGTGCTTTGTGGATCAGGTAGTAGACCAGGGTGGCTTTGGCAGTTCGATCCCCTGAAGGTCATCAACCTATCAAGCACTCAACCAACTGGAAATAACCCCCAGAGAGAAAGCGGTTTAGAATAAATCAGCAAAAAAACCCAGATTTGATTATTTAACAGTCTGTGGCAAACCACAGGGAGAGCAGTTGTCTAACAGGCAAAACTTTCTTCCTGTTTTCTTATTTTCACTTGTGGCGCCTGAGTCATCACCACGTCACAGGACTGAGAGCTGCCAGCTGCTGTGCAGCTTTTCTTAAAGACATTTCACTTCTCATCCGAGGAGCTTTGTCAATTCTGACTGGAATATGGGAGGGTCGAGCTGGGTCACACCCTCCTACATCTAACCAAAACAACCATTCCCACACAATAGAGGCTAACGACTCCAACAACTCCTCAGGAGGTAGGGAGGAGGGCTATTCTTAGGTAGTTTCAGCTCGTTAAGCAACAATAGACAGCTACAGGTTATAAGCTTGGCCCTCCCAGTCAGAATTAAAGCTCCTCGGATGAGAAGCGAAGTCCAGTTGCCTTCATTCAAACCTATGATTTGATGATGCAGCAGGAATTTACCTGCATTTGGTAGGCGGACTGCTCTCCGTTCACAGATGGAACCCCGAGGAACATGTCAGCCGACCCGGAAAGAGAGAAGGACCCCGACCCTGAACAGAAATCAGGAGAGAACAATGTTCAGTCTTCAGCTTCTTAACTTTCAGGACTCTAAGTTAGACCGGGATGCAAAAAACTCGACCAAAACACAAACATGGTGAAACGTTTAAACCTCATCTTCACTCTAAGGAGGCTGCACATCTAAAACACCTATTTCAGTTTCTCATTAGAACATTGATACAGCTGTTAGCTGCACCTCCAGATGTTTGTCGTCTCAAGTTAAAGTGGTTAGTATTTTTTTTGGATACAAATCGGGTGACAAAGACGTAGCTCTCAGTAAAATACTTTAAAATACTAAAACATCTGAGGATCTTTTTGACTTTACATGAAACAAAAAGCTGCTTGTTGACATTTTATAGCCCAGTATTAGTCTCTGGGATCTCATTTTCCTCCCGAGTCTGGTGACCTCGCTTTCATGTTGTTAGAGATTTGAACATTTTAAAATACGTTTTGCAGCTAATGTCCTTTCAGACTCGTCTCAGGTTCACTCGGAGCATCTGGAACTCTTAATTTAGCTTCCATGAGTCAGAAAGCGTCCGATATATGAGACAGCTTTGGGAAGAGAGGGGAAAAATGCAAATGAGTTTAAAATGTGAACAAATCACATAAACTGTAACAAACCAATTATTACAACCATCATGTCAATGTTAGTTTGTCTGCCATTACATCATAAACGCCACATGACTCTGCCATATTTAAAACTTGTAGCTACCTGCTGTAAAACACAGATTCGCTGATTTTAAACCAAAATTTACTTTTTCCTTTTTGACATATTGACACATTGTGTCTCCTGCTGGTCGCCTACAGGGAACAGCAGGATGAAACCCACCTGTTGAGTTTGGAGTGTGTGGAGAATCGTCCCCCTGTCTGGCCCCCAGGGCCGTCTTCATGGCATAAAGGTTGGCCTCCTCCTGGAACTTGCCAATGTTTTTCTTGTAGCGAATTCTTTTGTTGCCAAACCAGTTAGAGACCTGGATTTAAAAAAACAAACACAAAGTCAAAACTAAATCTGAGGGTCAAACAACAATCATTAACAAGGAATGTCCAAATCAAAAGCTAATTTCTTTTTTCCATTTTAATAAACAACAAATTAATGTGATTATTTTTGTATGAAACTCTTATGACCAAATACATCATTTCACTGGTGTGTTACAAAAATCAAATATGATTTCTGCATGAGTGCAGATATTACATTTTCATTTTACTGACAAAAAACTAGAACACAACCTCAAAACCGCGGCATCTTCTCCACACGTCCCTTTGGTGTGAATTACCTGAGACACGGTAATGCCACACTGTTTGGCGAGTTCTTCTTTGGCTTCTTCACTGGGATACGGGTTGGACAGGTGGGAGTAGAAATACTCATTGAGGACCTCCGTGGCCTGTTTACTGAAGTTACGTCTCTTACGTCTGATAAAAGAACAAACAGGTGAAAGTTAGACTAATTAAAACATATATATATATATATTGGTGTCTACTCTGTCTTCTCAAACCCCCAGACAGTCATGGCAGACGGCTGCTCATGCTGATCCAGGTTCTGTTGGAGGTTTCTTCCTGTTAAAGGGGAGTTTTCCTCTCCACTGTCGCTACATGCTTGCTCAGTATGGGGATTGCTGTAAAGTCTCTGACACAAGTCAGTGACTCAATGCAATCTGTTGGGTTTTATTACAAAGAAAACCTTTAACTAATTGGAATAATGAACTGAGCTCAATGCACTGATAAGTTGGTTCAATTGGACTGAGATGAGATGACTCTTGTTGTGAATTGTTGCTATATAAATAAACTGAATAGAATTTGCCAGCACCTGGCTTGTTATTATTTTATTCCCATCATTTGTAAACACTCATCTAAACGAGACCTAAAGGAAAATAAGCCTCATTAATGCAGCAGCACATTTAATACACAAATTATTTCACTTTTGATTTATTATTAAAAACATAAATAGTACTTAGAAAATCAGGCAGTTGCTGTTTGACATTTTGATGAATTTGAAATGTTATTTCTGTGCTTAGATTGCAACTTGAATTGAAAACAACCACTGGGAGTTTATGTTTTCACCAAGTTTAGAGTCAGAACAAAGGACTGAATGTGTGAAATGAAACAAAACGCCGCCACAATGCCCACCTGGCATCCAGGAAGCGGGACCTCAGGATCATCACGGCCTCACATGTGCTCTGCTTCAGCTGAGTCTGGATGGAGCTGAACTTGCGGTGGATGATGGCGACCATGCGCTCGATCTCCCGCGGGGTCACGGGTCGAGTGCGTGACTGCTCCCTCAGCAGGTTCATGACGTGGGTGGTGAATTCAGTGCACGCCTACAAAAAGGTGAGCAGCAAACTTAACAAAAGCAACAAATTCGATTGGTTCTTTAAAATGTGTGAAATAGTTTTGTTTGTGGGGAAAAAAAATGAGAAAAATATTTTACAACAAATCTGCATTTTGTTGCAGTAAACAGCTGATAAAAAGGATTGATTCACTCACTTACACATCTTATAAAAATAGACAAAAATGCACCCCACCCCCAAACCAAAGGTTATGTGCTGAAAACTGCGGCTTAACATGCCTACGGATTTCACTCCTGGAGGGCAGCTTAGGTACAGGCAAGCGTGTACAGGTAAGATCAGGGGCTGGACTCCTGTAGCGACACGGTACCTGCTCATACTTCTCCAGCTCAGTGTGGTAGATACTGCGAATCTGGCTCAACTTGCTTTTGTAGTCGGAGTGTTCGAGCGAGCTGTCAGGTGACATTCCCCCCGAGCTGGTGGCGGCGGACACAGCGGCGGCAGCTCCTCCACCTTTCTCCGGCCCTGCGACGCCCTCCGCCAGCAGCATGTTGTCCAAACGCACCAGCTGGGGATCCTGAGGCTCCTCCTCCTGGTTGTTCCTCATCGAAAGGCCTGCCAAAAAATAAATAAATAAAAAATCTACTTTGTGGATAAAAGAAGTAAAACCTGAACTTATTCATCGATTTAAACTTTGAACAGAAGTACTTAAAGACAAAACTAGCAAGAAGAAGAAAGCAAAGTTTCGGCAAAAACAAAACGTGGCATTTTTCTCTACTTTCATGATCGGCCAACAGAAAAACAAGAATTTGGAAGAAATCAAATCAGTTTATAATCTCGTTTAGACAATTTTTTATACACCAAGGCTGTTGGGTTATGGGAAAAAAATCATAATCACAATCATTCTTTCAATACTGAAAACACCATTTTATAACAATTACTGAGCTGGGAAAAAAGTTGACATTTGAAGGAGACAGCAGGCTCTAAGTTACATCAGTAAAATGGCAGAATTGCTCTGTTTAGTGGTGATTAAAACTACTTTAAACACCAGAATCTATATGTATTACAACAAAAATACATTGGATTATTTTTAGAATGAGACATATATAAAAAGTGTAACATTCAGACAATAGTTTAATCACTATTTAAATGGAAAACTAAAATTGATGGATCAGTTACATGAACAAAACATGGGCAGACAGCTCTGCTATAAAAGCAGAGAAAGCTGCATCAGGAGCATCCATGTTTATGTATACAAAATGTGTTTTGCTTATATATGAAACCATATGGAAAAAGAGCAGTAAATGCTATATCAAAATGTGAGCAGTGGTCATAGGTGCAATAAATTAAAACCAGATTTTTCAAGCTTAATTTGCCATCAGTGTGTTTTGCCTTCCTTCTGCCATCTTTACTTTACAATGCCCTGACAGCTTAGCTTTCAGAAGGGTGTGTCATTTTGAAGTCATCACTAAATAAGATTATGTTAAAGAAACAAAATGTGACAAAAACAGTTTGTTTTTGACAAAAAATGTGACAAAAACAGTAAAACTGATTTTTTTGTGTTTTTCTGTAATTGTTCGGGGGTGAAAACAAAGTAGAAATACTAATTTAAATAATTGCACGGCTCTAAACACTCACTTCTATTGTAAGACTGATCAGCTATTGTTTTAATTAAATATGTAATAAACATAATTTTACATCAGAAAGGTTAGTGAGTCTATAAAGCATGTCCTGTGTGTTGGACATTGAGACATTATTAGTTTGTGATGACAGGATGTCAACACGGGCTGATTACTGTCTCACAACAACTCACACACGGTGACGAAGACTGACAGCATTACAGCCCCGTGTAAAAAAACAACAAAGGGTCTAAAGTTTACCTACCAGTTTTTTCTTTAATTTCGCACAAAACGCTGAACAGTGCAGGCTTCATGCGGTGACAGTTGAGTGCGTGTTTTCTGCAACACACGGAGAAAAGAGCGGGACTTGTTAACCCAGAAGAGTGCAAAGGAACGGGGTGACAGCATGAATAATGACACAAACAAAAATCTCAAGTGACGGACCAGCTACATTAGCAAGTTAGCAGTAGCTAGCCAAGTTAGCTAGCCGAAAGCTAACGAGCAGACGACTGTTTAAAGGTAAGCTGTCTGTCCACGACAGCCAGTTCGCTTGTTTTATTTACATTTCTTCGCAGTGCACACTATTATTCAACGCTATGTGTATTTATTTTGTTCATTCTAATACACGTTTAGCTGTTTGCTGTAGCTTTAGCCCGTTAGCTTTGATTAGCATAAGCTAGCAGGCTAACAAAGGCTACTTAAACAGTCGTCGCTGAAGAAATACGACTTATTAACTGCAAAACTCTCATAATTCTTTGTTCTATCATGTTGCCATGTGCATTAGAAAGTGAACACATTGTAACAAAAGTGAATCGTTGTGTTAGTCCAATAGTTTTTTGTTTAACTACTGTGTAATTAATCTAAACAATAGAATGAAGTTGAGGAAACTTTGTCACAGCAACACAGAGTCAAAACAAAAACCAGCTACCACCTCCGGAGCCTTAAAACATAAAAACCTCAAAGTTGTCACTAACTTTGCTTGTGCCTCATCCAAACTTTGGTCGGTGATGGTCATGATTTGCTGCAGTATGTCACCGATATCTCTGCGGGTCTCATGTCCGTTTTCTGTGCCCTCGAGGCCCGACTCGTCCGACCGGTGCTGGGAAGGTTGATGAACCGAGTTAAGCGCATGCATCCCGGGGTGGCCGCTCACGCCGAGTCCCCGGCCGTTGGACGGCCCATTGCCCGTCAGAGGCTGCTGTTGCAACATCTTCAGCGACGCGCAGTGGCGACGACTGGTGCCCGACTGTGCTCTCGCAGGCAGCGCAGCCTGATCCGAGGCATCGAGCCGAGCAGGGTCCCCTAGCGACTGGCAGCCAAAGGTACAGCAGGAGCCTGCAGACGCTGTGCAGCAGCAGCTTGTGGCAAAGCTGCAGAGTAAAAAAAAAAACCACAACAACAAAACTTTCTGCAAGCAGACGTCTGCATATTCGCGTGTCAGTGGTTGGGTAGGTGGCAGATTAACAAATAAACTAAACGAACCGGAAGTATTGTGTTTTACTGTCACTCCATGTGTCACCCGAACCAGATTATATTTCAGATCAAACACAATCTGCCTTCTTGTAAAGTGAAAATCTCACTCGAAGCGCTTATCTCTCTACTTCTCGTTTTAGCTGCAAGTCAACAGGATGTGCGCTGAAAACCACAACAGACTCAGGAGAACTTTGCGCCTGTTTCAACATGTCGCAGCTTGACACATCCAGGCGCAGAGCAGCTGCTGAGCTGCTGCCACCTTCACATTCACATCAGATTATTTAAACCGTTGTTTGGGAGAACACCCGGTCTAATCATCCAGGCAGGGGGTTCTTTTCTCCTGCCTTTTATTAACGCTCATATCTCATGAGAGCCGGGCAAGTGAAATGTGGGCCATGTAAATAGGAGGGGGCTGTTAGAAATAGGAGGAACAGGAAGAAAAGAAACGAGAGAGAGAAGGTTGAAAGTGAGGGGGAGAGTTTGTCACGTCGGTATGTGAAACTTCTCTCAGTTTTTTTACTTACATAAAGATATTGACAAGACGAGAGACAAGATGTTACCCAGCCTGCTGCGGCGTAAAGAAATGATGTTATAAAAGATTAAGTCCAACAGATAAAGGTAAGAATTTTAAATTTACTGTGTGTAAAAGTTGCTTTTGTGAGTTTTTTCATTCAAATATGAGAAGATTAGTGTTATATCTGTATGTTACACATAATAATAAACATTAAATACACATTTAATCAAATCTGGGGAGAAACATACAACATAAATATATTTAAAAAATCAGTTTTAAGCTTTTAAACTGATTTTGTCAGTCGTGTGTGCTGTCACGTATTTCCCAGAAATGAGCTTTATTGTTAGATTTTCTGCTTAAGCGTTTCCAGCCACTATATTAGAACCTGCTTGACTGGTTTCTCACATTTCTGAGCTAGAGACAAACAGCTCCTGGGCTGTAGCCGTGCCTCCCCTCACACCGCTTTGTTGAAAATGTACAGGCTGTGTTTGTAACTCCCTTTAAAATTGTGAACATTGGGAACAAAAATGGAATTCTGAAGGAAAACTTTCACCTATAATTTAGTTTCTTCCTGTCAGGGTTTGACAAAGACGAGAATGGACTGCACAGCGACTAAAGCTGAAGTTGAAATGGAGGAGCTGCTCGAACCTCTAATCATCACAGAGGATGGGGACATAACTGAAGCTGTCCCCGAAGGAGACACGACAAGCAGTTCGTCCGCCGTTTCACAAAGCTGCACCGACGAATGGTCTCTTCAGCAGGAGGAGGAACTCTTGGGAGGGGACGAGAAAAAAGAAGCTGTGGAGAGGAAAACACCCTTAGAGGAGCAAAGATTGGAAAAACGGCAGAGCAACACAGAGGACGAGCACAAGCCAGAGGCTGGTAAACCAGAGGATACCGAAAGAATAAACGATGGACAGAACACAGAGAATAGTGAAAGTAAAAAGCCTTCGCACAAAGTGACGATGAGTCACGAAGAACCCGGTAAAACGGAGGAAGAAAAGGTTGCACAAGATGATCGCCGAGTGGAAATAAGAAGGTTTCATTCCTCTGAGCAATTACCTATAAAGGCGGAGAGCCAAGAGGAAGATGCAAAAAAGGTTAGTAAACTTTTCTGATTAGTCTACTTGTCGTGGTGTTAGATGTGTGGTGAATCAGTTAGTAGGTCGTACGGTATCAAAGTGCTTTTGTAGAGTCTACCACCACACGCCACTCAAGAGAAGCTGTCTGGTGGTGGAAAAATGTCAGATTTGTTTTCTTCGAGCGTGTGGGAGTACGTAGGAGTGGAGTGAATGCTTTTGCTGTGCCAACAAACAGTTTGTGCCACTCAGTCAGAAACCTTTCGTCTCCCCTCCGCTCTTTTCTCACCACCTACCTGTCAGGCTCACCAGTTAACCCCCGACTTCCCGGAGGCGCTGTTCGAGCTGCTCTGCACCCTTCAGGAGGGACGGCGTCTCAATGATCAGCGCTGCTCCTTCAGGCTTGAAGAAGGCATTAGGAGGAGGAGATGCCACTCGGAGCCCAACACCAGAAAACCAGCTCACAGAGGTGGGAACGATTCTCGAGGCTGTGCCGATGTGATGAAACTCATCCGGCTGTTCCCAAAGCGCTCCAAACATCTCTCTGTGTCCTCTACCCATGACCCTTTAAACGACTGCCGGTGTTTTTCTCTCCTCTCTCCTCAGTGGTCTTCTCCTCCATGACTTCACTACAGAAAGAAGAGTTTTTTGACCTGCTGGCCACTGCACAAGCCCGCCGGCTGGATGACCAGAGGGCACAGCTGGGAAAGAGTGCAGCTCCGAAACCCAAATGCCGGAGTTTCAGAGGCAGCCTGAAACAACTCTCTGTAATGAGAAGGCCTGAACCAGTTCCAGTCCCCGTTCCCGTCCCAAAGGAGGATCTGTACGACATGATTCTGACGACACAAGTAAGCCATCGGAGCTTGTTTTGTTTGGTTTTTCATCCTGATAAACGATGCTGCTCCTTTGAAAAGTGACTGAAAACCTCTGGCTGTTCTTTGTGACTCCAGCCCTAGTTTTACACTCTCCTTGGTTTTGCTTCGTCCTGCAGGCCCAGGGCAGGCTGGAGGACCAGCGAAGCAGGGCTCCCGGCCCCATGGACGACGACGACTTCTTCTCTCTGCTGCTGAGGGTGCAGGGGGGACGCATGGATGAGCAGAGGACTGAACTGCCACGTTTGCTGCAAACCTGAGATGGAGAATTAGAAACTGTGAGGCCAGTGTGAGAGCCAATCAGTGTTTTATCCTTTTTGCTTTGATTTGACTCTTTTTAAACCCTGATGATGCTTCGTTTTGAGAATTCTCCTCATCCTGAGTGTTATTCAGTGTTAACGTTAAGATTGCAGCAAAAATGTTGATAAATGAGGATTTTAATGTGACTTTAGGTTTGTTCCAGATACGTTTACTGTTAGTTAGTCTCTTTTCCTTATTCATGCGATCAGCAGATATGCTTTCTTGCCTGAAATCCTTTCTGAATGTTTGCATTGAACTGCTGAAATAGGTGTGTGTTTTTAATTGTGGAGGAATGGATGTGTGTTCCTCTTTGTACAGATCATATAGGATAGAAACACCAGGACGATGATGACGAGGAGGAAGCTTCAATTTCTCACTGTTTATGAAGCTTTTATGAAGCTTCTCCTCCTGAATAAACATAATGTGTCTAAGAAATGTTCAGGTTTGTCCGTTTATGCCCCCCCCCCGGACACACACACATACTTTTTTGACAAGTTGGACATGTTCCTTGATCGTGTTCTCATCAAAGCCTGTTTAGAGTGGTGGTAAATTACCAGTATGAAAACACAGCTCTGTTTATCATTATCAGTTCAGACCACGTTCCCGTAAATCGTGATATTGAATAAAAACACTCGCGTAAATCAAACTGTTGCAGGAATAGCAGAACTTGTAACTTAACATTTAAGGCAAAGATAAAGGCATTAATGTTTTACAGGATGGATGGACAGGTAACAAGTCTTATCTGTAACTTCCTGAAATCTTTCAGTGTGTTGTTACATTTTATTGATGATTTAACACCCAGGAAGAGTCAATGTTTACTCAGTATTGTTTTATGAATATGTACTTTATTGAATTAGGTAAAGGTCTCGTGATTAGGATCTCGATGCCTGGCCAAGATGGCAGTAGTTCTAAAATAGAACAAAACATTTCTCTTCTGGCTTTTCTCTTCAGGAGTCACCACAGTGAATCAACTGTCTCCATTTAGTCCTGAATATATATTGTATATTATAAAACATTACATTTTATGAGTATTCAAGAACTCATTTTAGATTGTTCTCAGATCTGTTTTTAACAATTTCCCCTCCTTTTTTGTGTTTGATGCTGTAAAAAATGTTGATTTTTAACCAAGGGGGAAACTCCGCCTGCCAAACTGAAGCCAACGTGGAAGTGACAAAAGTTGCAGTTCCCCCCTGATCCACTAGGGGCTGGCTCCATAAAGAAGCAAGTTCCTATTGACTTTCATGTTAAAAAAAATGCCAACTTCACTGCAGAAATAAACATGTTTACATCCTGGTACAAAAAACGTTTAGATGTACTGTATTAGGTCTAGTTTACCATCATTACTCTGAGGGGGGTGAATTTTTTGTAACTTATTTGTTTAGATGTAATTAAAGCTTTAAACTATGAATGATTAGGGGCGTGTCCTTTTGACTCACAGGTGTCTGATGAGCCATCTGCGCTAGCAGCTTGCCCTCTTGCTTGTTCCTCAGCCTTGTGTCAAAAGTGTTACAGCCTAGAAGGCAGAGGGTAGCAGAGTTGCTGAATCGCAGTTTATCTGTCTAAAAGCACCCACCAACCTCCGTTAGCATCGGTTAGCTCAGTTAGCTCATTTAGCTCGTAGCTACAGCAGCTCAGAGTTTGATCGGATTCAATCATCTGACCCCACCCTCACAGCCCCACTCTCATCACCTCCTCTTTGCCCATTTTTTAATTCTCAGGGAGTGACAAGATGGCGGTGGTGGGACCCGCCCACTGGGCTTCAAGTCAGCTTTTCAGAAACCTATGGGTGATGGTGCGGAGGGTCCCTCTGTCTCATATACAGTCTGATTTTAACTCGTTTTCATCTTTGTATTATTTAATATGTGTCTGTTTGATTTTAATTCATCTTAGCTTTATGGTAACCCATTTTTTAAATTGTATTTTTTAGTTTTGTTTTGTGGTTTGTGATGAAATGGTTTAATTTTGGGTACTGTGTCTTTGGATTTCTGTGTTTTATAAACAGAGCTGGATTGGAAGAAACAATAATTAAATAGCTGTGAATTTAACCCAGGCTATAACAATAAATGATATAATAATGTAATTAACTTTCCCAAACAAGCTCAACAAGCTGCAGCAGATCACTGCTGCCTTGCAATAAGACAGTTGCAGGTTCAAATCCCAGCTGCAGCATTTCTCCCCATACATGGATGGGTTTGCTCCATATAACCATGCATGCTAGGTAACTTGGAAGTCACTTTGGTTAAAGCTAACTGCAAACTGCACAAACACATATGAGAGCGTCACCAACCGAAGCTTAATGTTTTTAGTTCTGCTTTGCAGTACTTGTGGTTAAACAGAGCATAGTTATGACTCATCTCTCACCATGATCAAGTTAGTCACTAGGCCGAGGGATGACACAGAAATGTTGCAGACAATAACGACGGCCATAGTGTGTCAACAACCAGAGGAGGCTTTGTGGAGATCTGTGACCTATTCTGGTGCGGGTTTGGTTTTGTCCACTCAGCTCAGAGGAAACCTTTCAGAGGAAGTCCTGTTCAGCCGACGCAAGGGGAGGCTGGAGGTGATGAGAGGCTGCTGTGTCACTTCCTCAAACAGAAGAGTGCTATGTGATGTGTGAAATTAGCTCTCATGTATTTGGTTTTTGTATGTTTGTGCGTAAACAGATGGTGCAGTAGAACTGTCGCTTTAACACTAACACTTCTGGTAAAGAGGAACTGAAGAATTAAACATAATTTTACTTTATTGGTCCCCTTGGGGAAATGATTTCTCTATATTTAACCCACCCATCCATGAGGAGAATGCCATTTGTACAGCATTCAGCAACTTCAGGGTTCAGTTATTATGTTACCCAAAGATACTTCGACCAGTGGCCCGCCTGGCCTGGGATTGAACTGCTCACCTTCCGATCAGCGGCTAACAACCAAAACAATTTACATGTTGAACCTTTTACCAAAAAATAAAACAGGAAGGTAGGCAAGCAAGTTCAAGTTCCACTTTTAGGGTGGAAGTGTGCAAACATGTTTTTCCATGGGTTGTGTGTTTCATCAGCTTGTTCCTGATCAAGAAAAATTCATCACAGAGCAAGTTTCAGGCCCCATATATACTGCAGATAGTTTTGTGTCACACGTAAGTAGAGTTTTTGGTGAGGAAAAAAAATATGTTAAAAGTGGTAGTACTTTAGACAGGGCCTCAATCAGATTAACATACTTTTGTCGGTTTTTGTTTAGATTTATAAGGCTGCTTTGTTTATTTCTGTAGGCTATTTCTTTCTTCTTATTTTAACTGATAAGTAGCTATCTAAAAAATAAAAATATGTAAAAAAATTGTTAAACTTGATTTGAAAATATAATATAATTTATTATAATAAAAATGATGCGCCTAAGAATGACGTAAGTGATCACCTGACTAAACTATAGGACTTTTATAGAAGGTGAAGACCATGGACTTCATCGACGGAGGAAGGAAGTTTCAGAAAAATAAATTTCAAACATAGCATACAAACTAACAGGAATACGTATGCTTTTTTAATTTTTTATTTTAACTTACTAGGAAAGTCTGTGTCACTTTAAGGGATACATTTTCTTCCCTCCCTCTAATTTTTTGCGCTTTCAGCGACGCATGTTTTTGACGTCATTGTCACATCCCAACGCCGTTAGCTTTTACCGAACTGAAACAAGGATGTGGGTAGAAACAAAATTGGGAGATATTTGCAAGTTTTTACAATGTGAGGTAAAACTTACCCGTACACTGGTGAAAGTTGTGACTTTATGGTAAGTTTTCGTGCTTAGACTTAGCTGCTTTAGAGTTTTCTATTGTTAACTAGCTTAATCGGGTTAAATAGTTAATCTGAAACCCAGTAAAGTTAGCTAAACTTGTGTAGTAAAGTGAAAATTAACGCTGCTCGTATTAAACTATTATAGTTTACTTTTCCGGGCTTCCAGATGAGTTTTAAAGTTAGATTATTTTTTCATTCATTTTCTGTTAAACTAAAATATGTGTGAGACTGAAATATACACAAATGTAAGAGTAGTAAGGCAGATAACAAAATACGGCTAAAAATATCTATTTTTTGTGAAGTCATTAGGATCTTTGTTGCTAGATGTTTGTTGCTGAAAAAAATCCTGATTTATTCCTCTTATGGTAACAGGTGTTATATCGAAACGAGGTAAACAGAAGGTAGTAAAAAGCTTTCACATGCTCCCCGAGAAGCCTGGAAAACTTTACTGCCACTATTTTCATCCTGCTATTCTAATAGATGTTTGATCCTGAGACTGTTGCTTAATTCTTCTGAACATTTGGTTACGTTGTCTGCAAAAATCTGTGCCCAAAAGGCCTGATTTATAAATTTATAAGCACACTATCCAACCACAGTCAATTAAACACAAATTGTTGTCATTGTGATTAATGTTCTTTTAAATGTTAACGCTGAGAATTCCTTGTTTTGTTCCTAGATGCTTTTGTTTCTGTCCCTGTTAGTCGCCTGTGTGCCACTAGGGGGCGGCACAACACCAATCAGTTGCTACAACGACCAAGGAGATGCAGTTGATTGGTAACATTCATTTTACAAAGTTTTTATTTTCTTTTGTTTCATAATTTCTTCTCAAGCAAAACTCTGAATTATTTGACTGCTTTAAATTTTCTCACTTGTTTCTGTATTTCAGGTTTTATTTGTACAAGCTGCCAAAAGAACATGGCACAAAGTCTCCAAAAGAGGGTGAGCTGTATTTATTGCTGGAAAAAGGGAGTGAAGGATGGACCGAGGGGAAGGTGACAGTGAACGACACCCTTGGAGCTCTGGGCCGGACGGTCGGACAGCTGTACTCGCAGGAAAAGGTTTGCTTTCATCAACCTTTTCCTCAACAGACTGAATATAGAGCCTAAAAACTGTGAGTTCAATTTAGTCTTGCTGAGAGTTTTACATCCTGTTTTTGAATGAAGGTCAGTATTTTTCTAAAATTAATTATCAGGCAGTTTTCACTTCCTTTATAGTCATGTTTCTGTTCTTACCAAATAAAATGGCTGCAGGCTACGTCTTTTTGAAGCTAACAGAAACATGAGTTCTTCTATCATATATCAAAAATCTCATATTCGGCTTTAGAAATTCTGATTTAAACTTTTCATCAAAGTTAAAACAAAACATGGTCTGCATTCCAAATGATTGGTTCTGTGAGCAGTCTCTAAATGTCTAGAAGTTTGTTACATCTGTAGTTTCCACTGCTCTTTAATGGAATTCCTCTTACTTTTTACATTTTTAGGGCGACTGTTTAAAAATGACGAATATCAACTTTGTCCAAAGGTTTCCAGTGGACTTCAAATCGCTGTGCATATAATGCTTTAATGTTCAGAATATACAGTGAAACCTAAAAGTAATGCCCGTTGTTTACATCACTGTTCTTCAAAAGTCATTTAAATATATTTTTTCCTGCTTCTGCTTTTCAACAGCAGCAATAAGACTTCTCTTTGTAGGGCACACACAGAATGTGGGGCTAAGCACATTTATAAAAAAAATCATGTCTGCAGTTAATATTCCAAGACCAGAAAAATCATTTGATAACGAGAAGTGAGAATTGATTTTTACATGTCTGAATTCTGTTGGTTTGTTCCCCAACAGTTGTATTTTTACAGAAAGCTTTTACCTTTTTACAGAACTCAGAGGTGGCATACGTTCTGTACAACGACCAGCAGCCTCCTGAGGAGTTTGGTGGTGCAGGGGGAGGTAACGGTGAAAGCCATGGAGGACACACCAAAGGTGAGCAGCATCTCTAAAGTCCAGGTGGCCTAAAAAGATTCTATTCTGTATAAATTTATAAATAATCTTACCTGTTACTTCCTGAACAGCCTCTCTTTGGAAGAATGGAGGTCACGTCCTAAAGGACTGATAAGCTAATGGCTAGTCTGACTCTGAACACAGCCAAGACCAAAGTGTGTTGCTGATATTGTAAACTGCTCCAATCTCATTTTATAAACCTTGAGACATTTTAGAGTCACAAATTAACCAAACATGCATGTTTTTAGACCCAAAATAATGATGTGGTATAATTGTGTCTGAAAAAACATGAAACACTGAGACATTTAGTAGACTAGAGCTGTTTTATAATAGCAGAAACTCTGGTCTTAGCTACATTCAGCCTAGCTGTTAGCTTATTAGTCCTGCAGAAGGTAAACTCTGTTTCTCTCAACAAAGGTTGTTCACAGGTCAGAAAGTAATTATTTATACAAAATGCACTTCAAAAAGGCCAAAATATTATTTTTATATTAAAACTAGGCAACTATGAACAAATAATGTGTTACTTTATGGTATAAAATCACTTTTTTGATATGAAGTTCTCTTTATGTACATGTATAAGATACCTATTGTTCCTAAAACTCATTTAAGTTGAGTCCAATTTAGTTTCACTGTAGAGGAATCTGTTCTTCACAAGGGGAAAAGTCCGGCTGCCAAAAGTGAAACCAACGCAGAAGGGACAAAACTTGCAGTTCTGTTCTCATCCACTAGAGGCTGGCTCCAGAAAGGAGCAAGTTCCCATTGACTCCCGTGTTAAAAACGCCAACTTCACAGCAGAAATTAACATGTTTACAGCCTGGTACAAAAAACCATTTAGGTCAAGTTTACCATCATGACAACTCTGTGGGGGTGATTATTTTTTGTAACTCATCTGTTTATAATTAAAGCTTGAAATTATTAACAAGTATGGATGTGTCCTTTTGATTGACAGGTGCCTGAGCTAACGCTAGCAGCTTGCCCCCCTGCTTGCTCCAGGGAGGGCCTCAGTCTCAGCCTCACATTAAAAGTGTTAAAGCCTAGGAGGCAGAGGGTAGCAGTCATTCAACCGTGGTCTTCTGGCTAAAAGCGCCTGCCAACCTCCGTTAGCTTCAGTTAGCTCGTAGCTACATTGGCTCAGAGTTTGATGGGTGTCAATCATCTGCCCCCACCCTCACAGCCCACTCGGCTCCATTTTTGTATTTTATGGAAGTGACGAGAGGTATAACGCGGCCAAGATGGCGGTAGTGGGAACCACCCACTGGGCTTCAATTTTTCTCTTCAGAACCCTACGGGTGACAGCGCAGAGGGTTTGTCCATTATAAACAGTCAATGGTTCTCCATAGATAACCAGAATATCATGCTGACAAGAGTTCTTCTCTAAAAGGCACAATAAACAATCAAACTGCATGTTCACCTTCATTCCGTTAAATTTCCTTTAACGTCTAAAACTCGTTAAGCTTATCTGAGTTAGTCAGATTATGTTCAAACAGCCATCTGTGGAAACACTGGTGAGTTGTTTTCTAACCAGTTTTACATCTCTGCACTTTAGGTGTTGTGCTGCTGGATAAAAATCAGGGCTTCTGGTTGGTCCACAGCACCCCTCACTTCCCCCCCGAGCAGCAGGCAGGACAGTATTACTATCCCAGCAGTGGAGTGAACAATGGACAGAACTTCATCTGTGTTACCTACCCGCTCGACCGCTTCCAGACCATCGGTAAGAACAGGAAGATACTAAATGATGGCATTTAAATGCATGATGCTCCAGCTGTGTGAAAGCTGAGAGACGGTCCAGGTGGTAAATAAGCTTCATTGTCTGATTTATCGCCACTTGAACACTTTAATCAGCCAGAAACTACTACAGTTTATTTACTACAGTATGTTTTTACTCATCTATATGTTGAACATTTAATATGGTAGAATTGTATTAAGTTTATTTAAAAATAACACAAGAAGAGCAAGAGAAATGCATAACAGTTTTTATTTACTGCATGAAATACATTAAGGGGGTTTTAAGTGTATTTCTGTGTAAAAGTTGCAAATCGTTACTCTTTAGTAGATTCACGAACAGCCTCTGTCCAGAGAAACAGAGTTTATGTTCTTTAGAACGATGAGTTGATGGCTAGTTCAAACCAAGGCTTATTTCTGCCATCTTCTTTTTAGGTGAAGTGATCCAGATGCAGCACACACGCACGCACGCACACACACACACACACACACACACACACACACACACACACTCACTCACACACACACACACACAGTAGTGCAGTAATTCAGACGTTGTTCAGTTGAGACAAACGGCATTATGAACAAATGAGCTCAGGTTTAACTACAGAGGTTTAAAAACAAGTAATATAGACTTCTGGTGCATCAGTACGAGTTTATTGAGCTCAAGTAGTTTAAAAAAACAGAAATTAGCCATTAGGTTGTTAGCGATCTGGCTAGCTGCTAGTATTGCTTCAGTCAGAAGACTTTTTTCTATTTCTATAGACCCCGCCCAATTTGAGTGACATCACCACCTGCAGGTTGGATTCTCCCTGTAGATAAATAACTTCTACAGGACCTCGTCTTCAAAATGAATAAAATTTTAAGAGTTTGTTTTTTATTTCTGCTGGTTAGACCAGGGGTCACCAACTCCAATCCAGGGGTCTTATTATAAAAATTCTCATTATAAAACTTTGGAGCTTGAAGGTATATTGTGTTCACATCTGGATAATCTGTGCGTTTTCTGTTCTCAGTTTTTTTGGACTTGCTCTGCGGCGGTCTGCTTCGTGCAAAACCGACCCAACACACCCACTACCGGTTGATTGACCGACTGAAGTTCACGCCTACCTATAGGGAGCCTCTGATTGGCAGGTAGAATGAGTTAGCGGAGGTTTCCCGAATGCGCAATTCATTATCAGTCTGCATGCGGTGGAGTAAACATCTACTCTGTTTGCTGATCGGAGCTTCTGGTCTAGCCGCAGCAGCGTGAGGACAGACTACTGTGAGGAGCATGCAGCAGTCAGTGAGAGAGAGTAGGAAGCTGTGCTTCATATCAGTCTCCAAAAGCAACACTGCTAATGGTCGTCTTTGTTTACTAACACGGACTTCTCCCCGCGTCTGTTGCCCCGCTCGCATGCTCTGAGACATCTGTGTTCCTGAGAAGGATATGTGAACAAAACCTGGCTGCGCGGGGGCAGGCCAACACTATCAAGACCGGACCGGGCCAGGCCAGATGTGAAAATGCCATAAATTATGCTCCCGACCTCTAATGCACCTGAATCAAATGGTTGAATCACCTCCTTATCATGTTACGGTATGTTCTGCAGAAACCTGTCAATCACTCCTTCGTTCAAATCAGGTGTGTTGGAGCAAGTAAATGGCTACAGTTAGGCCTTGAGGCCTGGAGTTGGTGACCCCTGCTTTAGACTATTGTAGGAATCTTAGAACTGAGTTTTAGTTTGAATCTAAAGTTTGAGAAACCAGATCTAAAATAACAAAAAATCAAACAAGAAGCGTACGTAGATGATGCTGATGCAGCAAATAAAAGGCCTTCTTTTATTCACAGTGAACAGATTTATGAATATTAAATTAGGTGTTTATTATTATTATTTTGAGGATTTATCGGCTTGTTGTCTCCAGTATTTAACAGTCCAGTCAGGTATCGACACAACAGCGGTACAATCAGTGTAAACAGGTGTCCTCTCCGTGTCACCGCAGCCTCCTGGCTCACTCAGCAGTTGGCTCAGTTGCTATGGCAGAGGCTGGGATAATGTAATTAGATGGTGTGTAACCATAGCGATCCCGGCTCTCGCACTGCAGCAGGGATTTGTTTCATCAGATCTTCGTCTCTCCAGCTGAGAGGTGATGAGTGTCTGAGGGTGACGACGAAACGGCAGAGCTGTCGTGTTTTTTTGGTGTTTTTTTTTTTTTTTTGCTGTTAAATCTGAAGATAAATAAAAGGGAAAGTAAGTAGCTTTAAAATCCTCTCATAAACATGTCTGACAGAAAATTAGCTCATGTATTTTTACTCATGAATTCAATCCACCCAACTGTGTGTTTTAATAATCTAGTTTGTGCTGAAAGAACGTAGATTAAAAAAATGACCTTTTCTATTTGATAATCAAAGCATCAGAGAGCATACCAGTATTTACTGGTTTATCTGTGTTAATGGTTAGGATGATATCCTGATGCTTCAGAAGCTACACATTATTATTATTATTATTATTGAATTAATTATTATAAAATAGATGGAAAAAAGAAATCAAAATGGAACCTTTTAGCTCCTAGATGTTTCTCTGCAGCTAAACCAAACTAAACTGAATTTGTGTTTATATGAAACTCAAAACCAAAGGAACAACTCATCAGGTTTGGTTGTTTGTTTGTGTGTTTTGTTCATATGGAGAAGACCGTGTCCCGGGTCAGGGCTGCCATCTGTCCCTGGTCCTGGCGGAGACGTCACTAGCATTAAAAGACGGAGAGGGCTTAGCCTCCAGGGTTATAGGAAGCAATTTGTGCCTGAAAGTTTTTCACCAAACCCAAACAGACATAATTTTAATTAAATAATGATAAATAGACTATTTTTCATTTTAATTAATACGCTTGCCATTCAGAATCAGCCTAATGACATCCATGGATCCTGGTATTCATGTGGGGATCAGATACTATGGCAGCTGAAATGCGTTTCCTCCTCAGGGTGGTGGGCTCAACCTTAGAGATGGGGGAGCTGCTGCTGAGGGGGTTTGGGCGTCTGACCAGGAGGCCTCATGTGGTTGCCTTGCTTTGGAGGTCTTTTGGGTTAGGGACCAAGAACTCACTGGAGGGGTGTTAAATCTCCTCTGCCCTGAGATCCCAACCTTGGATAAGTGGTGAAAAATGGATGGATGCAGTTTTTAGTTTTCGTTACACCAAGAATAAAACTGAAATTTTCCTGGATATTTGCTTAGAATTGGCCCTAGAAGATGAATATGTTTAAGATTTAAACTTGTTTTTGTGTTGATGTCTCCACAACACAGTCAAGTACCAGTGAGTTAGATCCAGAAACACTTCCATTTCATTTGTTTTGCACCACAGGAGAGCAGCTGCAGATTAATCAGCCTAATGTGTACGACTGTGACGTCCCGGAGTCCCTGGCGTCCTTGGTGCCTTCGTTGGCCGCCATGTGCAGCAAAAATCATCAGCTCGGGCAAATTTCCCCACATGTGAGGCCTGAATCCAACCGCAGCATGACCCTGACCTCTATGGACGGGACTGACTTCATCAGCTTTGCTAAAGGAGCGTCATTCGATGACGGTAAAACCAAAAGTCACATTTTAGAGGTAGCAAAATCATAAAACTGGAGTCTCATCTGTCCTCCCGCTCCATCAGACCTGTATCACTCGTGGGTGGCCCCCACCCTCAAGTCAGACCTCCTGGTCCAGTTCTGGGTTCGCTCCACGGGCATCCTCCCCTCTGACTGCTCACGGGGCTGGAAGGTCCTGGACATCACGCTCATCAACCCGGGGCAGACCTTCACCTTCAAGGCCACCCAAGACCACTCCAAGTGGGCGGTCAGCCCCAAGGCGGCGAGCGGGGGGGCCAAGGGAGGCTGGGTGTGCGTGGGGGACATAAACAGGAACGAGGCGGAGGAGAGGCGTGGAGGAGGAACCGTGTGCCTCCAGGATCCGGTGGTTTGGAAGGCGTACCGGACGGCAGCCCTGGAGTGTGAGGCGTGTGGGGGTGGGACAACAGAGTGCTGAGTCAGCTAAAATCACACCTGGAATGAGTTATTATGCTAGGAACAGCTTCAGTTTATTCTAACATAGGATCCAGTCTGATTATCTAATCTAATTAATAGTTTGTCCATTTTTTTTTTTTTTTTTTATAAAATCAAGGGTTTGATTGTGTCAGCTCAAAGAGTGACTCATGATGGGACACTGTTAGGATAGAAACTGTTAATTTGATCAAGTACTTAGGTCTTCTACATGCTTTGGATGATTTTTTTCAAATTCTAATAAAACAATAATTTAATGTTTTTGCAAATTTTTTGTCCTTTATGGGAGAAATTTTTGTGATTTGCAGAATAATGGAACATTTCTTTTTTTAACCTTTTAATGCTGTGAAGCATTATATAAATGTGCAGTGTTAGTATGTGCAAGTCCTCATGTGTAGGCTTATCTTTGCACATGAGAATGCAAATATTTGTAGGTTTTTATGTAAGATGGGTAAAACCACTGAACTGCTGTGCTTTTTGTGTGAATTCAACAGAATTTTTGGTAGAATATATTTAAAATGCTTTAAAATCAATAAAACTCAATTGAATATGTTTTATTCTCATTTTTTTTAGTTTGTATTGATTTTTTTTAACCAAACGTTTAAGGTTTCAACAACAATCCTGAACTCACCCTTCAGCATCTGGATGGATGGTTCTCAGGTTTAAATGTCTCAGCTGTCAAATTCAACAGCAAGTTGAGAAATATGGTGCTCATTTTAAAACCACACACAAAAACCCAAAGTGGCACTTGAACAGGAAATTTGTGGTTCAAGTGTTTTTTACAGAATCTGAAAGAACTCTGAGTTTTTGTTTTCTGACTCGTATTCAGAGGAGAAAGTTTATAGCGGTTGAAAAGGAGATTTTTAAATATTCTGTTTTATGAATACATGGCTTTCTGGAAGAGTCATCTGATGCACACAAGATAAATTGGAGACCAACATGCAGAGAGGGATGCTTTTAGCCGCTAACTGATACAAACTCACCTCTGAAGAGCTTTGCTCCCTTTTTGTGCTTTTAGGTTTTCTTCTTGTGTCACATTTCTACAAACGCTCTGACCTTGACGTCCCACGGAGATAAAGATGGTGGCTGAATGAATTTGAATAAAAAGCCTCCAAAGGTGTGAAATGATTTCTCATTTCTTTCAGATGTCAGTCGACTCGTATAAAGACAAATTTTGGCTTTTCATGGGAACGTGGACTTTGTTACGGCACAAAAACAACACAGTTCATAGAAAAGTAAATTTATTTCCACAAAATAGGACATCCTGTTTGTAGTGCATAAATAGGTTTGATGTGAAACTGCTCAACATGGAGGTTTTTCCTCTGCGTGTTCTCGATACATTCTGATGGGAAAGGTGAGCACCCAGTAGAGAAAAAGGCACTAAAACAGCCAGGAGCACAGCGCTCATACATGTCGTTAATGTTACCCAGAATCCTCTCCCTGGCCCCGCAGTCCCAGTGCCTCGGCCAATCAGGAGGCCTCATCGGCGCTGAGAAGGAAATCAGAGGTCACAAGATTCATCTCGTAACAAGTTTACATCAAACTTTGTGTTCAGAGCAGTGATAGTCCGGCCGAGCAAATTAAAACCAGGAGAAATTAATAATTCAACTTTTGTTTGGTGGAAAAGTTCCAGTCTGGAACCTTTTATTCCTTAAAAAATGCTTTAAAATGTATTGTCTTGTGATTTTAAGATTACACTAAAAAGCCAAAGCCACACATTTTTAAAGTGCTTGAAGTATTCTTTTCTTAAAGCTGCAGTAATCCAGCTCTTCCGCTGGAAAAAAGAAAAAAGGGGATATTCTGGCCTTTTTAAAGACTTTCTGTGTAAAACAAAACAAAAATATCTCTATCCTATGACTTCCTGAACAGCCTCAGTTCAAAGAATAAGAGTGAAGTTCCATCAGGACTGATGAGCTAACGGCTAGCACTACCATAATCTAAACAATAACAAAAAAAGTATCTGTCTTTCATTTTTCAGGTTTTTTGCTTTTAATTCAATTTCCCGGTCACTGGGAGCACAGGCATGAATATGTAGACGCTCCACTGATTGCTGGAGAGTGTAACAGTGTCGTCGCCATATTGGATGGGTCTCCTCACTCTCCAAAGTCAACACAGAGTGAGCAGCTATGACTGTTTTTGTGCAGCCTACGGTTGCAAGAACCAGCATACTATTGAAAACAGATCACGTGGGATTACTATTGACTTTTCTAGCCTACCTGATGAGATTGTATATTTTCATTTATTTTGTTTAATTATATTCATATTTTAATTATCATGCCATAACGTGTCTGAATTTGTGAAAAAGCTTGATAAAATGTGTTTTTTAGCTGGGTAAGCAACTTCCTCAGTAGAAATGAATGCACTGGGGGCAAATGGAGACCCATCAAAGATGGCTGCCGGCCATTACGGCAGCGCCAGTCCACGGGGCGTATATATGTCTGTGACTGGCAGCACAAACCCTCACTGACTTTTACCAAAAAGCAGAGTTGTGTTCTCCATACATAAAACGTGACCCAGATTCTGTTCTTGTTGCTGATAACGAACTCACATTTAAACGTTCCACCCATCAGATGTGACTTTCATGTTTGCATGAATCATTCTGAGTTTTGAAGATTGCAGCGACATACTTTGGTCTTAACTATATTTGTACTAGCCGTTAGCTCATCAGTCCTGTCAGAGCTCTATTTATCTGAACAGAGGCCCTTCAGGAGGCAAACAGTAATTATTTATACCCCCTAAAATAGCCTAAACATCCCTTTAACACGATTTATGTTCTTCTCTCAGTAATTAATGCAGCTTTGTGTTCATGCTGAAAAGGAAAAGTGACATAATTCACATCGTCTGCAGACAAAAGCCGAACTCCATCAAACCTTGAAGGTGTTTTTTCCCGCTCTCAGTAAATCAGTTGTCAAAGCTCTTAGTGCTCATGAAAACACTTGCATACAAAATATATAAATACATATAAAACCTGTAAATGTCTCACTGACATGCTTCAGTGGGCTGCTACACATCTCCAGCGGCGCTTACACCATCCTGCTCACTGAGTTGAAAATGAAATAAAAAGCATCAAGTGCTACATGACAGCCACTTGCGAGCCAGCACCAAAAGCACTCAGGTAAAGACCTCCAGTGCTCTTCCTCTTGGTTTGATGCATATTTTGTAGGAATCGGGAAAGCTGACAGCGTTCCTCGGCAGCAGATGGCTCCTGATGAGCACGGCAGTGTCGCGCCTCGCTGCATGAATTCATTCATTAAAACACAAACAGGATTCTTCCTGGTGGGTTGGGCAGAACAGACTTGGTAGGAGCACGGAAAGAAGGCATGTGTAGATTTTGCTTTTGCACGCCACGCAGCACTACTCCCCGACACACACACACACACACACACACATGCGCACACACACACATCCGGATCAATCTAGTGTCAAAATAAAGTCCGGACCAGCCTCCTTCCTTTGGCCTTGATCCGAGGAAAAGTGGCGCTCGTCTCTGTGCTGATTGGCTGTAAGCCCAGTAGGGTGTTCCCCTCCTTCCTCCTCAACAGGAAGTCAACACTAGATGATGTCATGGCGTAGAACACATTTCCTGTAGCAGGAATGACCAGTTCTGGATTAAAAGAAAAGGAGAGACATAAAATGTTACGTTTTTTAAAGCGGTCGAGT
The DNA here is from genome assembly GCA_006937985.1 of Aphyosemion australe. NCBI lineage: Eukaryota > Metazoa > Chordata > Actinopteri > Cyprinodontiformes > Nothobranchiidae > Aphyosemion > Aphyosemion australe. Next base: position 1,121,998 of record SSNS01000086.1, read on the forward strand.
AAAGAAAAAAGTTAAAATAGAAGAGACTCAGGGTCAGGCACAAGAATAAAGGAAGAGTTTTTTAATGATGAAGGTTTTAGAGGAGGAACAACTTGATCCAATCATGGGGAATAATTAAGGTCGTTGTCTCCAAGTCGCAGGGCTTTTATTTTGAAGAGTTTTAGTTTGCATCCTGTTTTGAAACCATTCTAATGTTTTCAGTATTTGTTCATTCCAATAAATATGTTTTATTAGTAATAAATTATTTCTATTTTTCTGCTTCCTGACAGCCTGTCAATGTGTTTTGATCTCAGGTTTGCCTTTTCCTGCCTTTTTCCTGTTCCTGTTTGCTACTCCAACTGTCCACCTCTGGACCAAATTTGACTTTCTTTCCACTCTGGATACTTTCTCTGAAAAGATTCAGAACTTTGCTCCGTATGGTCCAAATCTGATCAAGCAGCATAAAAAGGATGGAAATAAGTTTGTGCTGCTTGACTTTTGGTCTCCAAACTGTTTTCCTTTGCTTTTATTTTGTTAATTTCTGAGAACTCTTCACAACAATTTTGGGATTCTTTTAAGGTTTACTTCTTTTAAACAAACATTACAATGAAATTTCATAGCTTGTTTAGTGTAATTGTAATTCTAAATTCACTAGCCATTACTTTAGTAATTCTCATGTTTCCAAATACACACTTCATATTATTAGTTAGAGATGCACCAACAAAATTGGCTAGTTATATTTTTCAAGCTTCCTAGAAAAAAATGATAAAAGATGGTAATTTGATCTTTGGGGATTAAACTTGTCCTCGACTGGATTCTTTGTACCTTTTCCTTCAGGCAGAAGCTGGATCAGCTCATGTCTGGACGCCTGTTTGGGGTCCTGATTGTGTTTCTCCAGGGCGGAGCTGATCACCGTGGGGGTCTTATCGTTACTCGTAACCTGAGTGGAAACAGGAGAACAACAATGAACCGGACAGCTCCTTTTGCTGTAATGATACCCTGACTCTGTTGTCTCCGAGGATCGGATACTGATGACTATTATTACGGGGGAGCGTGTGCTCAGCTGCAAGTGCAGTGTGTTAAATTCAGCAGCATTTCTGCAGCTTCTGAGTCAAATGTTTGGGTACCAGAATGCTTCTGTACAGGTTCCCATCCTGTAAGTCCATTCGTATCCTGATGATCCGCATGTCGGGTCCCGACCCCTGGATGTTACTGGGGGGGTTGTTGCCGCAGGAGGCCGATCGGCGGTGGGATTTAGTAGGAGAGGATGGAGTCAGCACGTTGGGGGTGGACTCGTTGGTTGGAGGGGACGTGTCCACGTCCAGACAGGACACAGACGGAGATCTCATGTGCTGCAACAGAAAAAAACAGTAGTGTTGAAGATGACTTTTCTTAAAAAAAACTGCTTTGAACGAGTTCATATAAATACAAACTTGACCAAGAATAATAATAACAACCTTTGTTAGTTTTGAGAAGAAGTTATTGACGGGTGAGTGAAAGTAAAAGAGACTGTCGTTGTCACCAGCCAGGCTGGTCCGGGAGTTGCTCAGACTGGAAACAAGAGAACACATTAAAACAGCCAATGATAAAAGTCAAACACAAATTAAAGACCAAGTTCACTTGTTTTTTCAACACGTTTGCAGAGGTCTCTTGGCCTAGAAATCTAGACAGACAGTAGCAGCAGCAAAATGATTTTGCTCTGCAAGTTGGTCTAGCCACGCTCCACCGGAGCCTCAGCAGGCCCGACCAGTCTTGTATCTAGCCAATCACAGCACTCTATCGGTTTAGTGGGTGGGATGTTACCGCAACTGAGTGACACAACAAAGATGGTGGCGGCTTGTTTGAAACGGCTTTGGCATCAACTTTGGACTATTTAGACTTGGGTTTTTCTTTGAGTCAAGAGCAGATAGAGGTCCTTAAGTCCTTTATTTACATAAAGGATGTATTTGTGTCTTCTTTGACAGAGTATGGCGGACTGACCCGTTGACTGACATCTGTAGCGGTGAGTACGTCACATTGTTTGTTGTCCAATAGCATGCAGACAGTTTGAAAGACAACCGTAGATCCCGCCCCACGACTGAGATCTGTCTATGGGTCATGGCCAGATTATATATTCACATACTGTATATAGGATGGCTTGTTTTCAGACTGAAAACTGAATAATTTTAATAGCTTTATGAAACCAGGAGTTAATAAAAAAAACATGGGTATAAAATCAGCTTTAACTTGTCTTTATAAACCTGTCATTTACCCAAACATCTCTAGTGACTAACAGTAGTAAATTAACAGAGTTTAATTTTTCTAGGTGGGAAGTTGAATGACTGGTCATCCATATTCTAGAACAGGTGCCCCTTCAGTCTCCGAGGGCTACCATGCTGCAGGTTTTATCTTCTAACACACCTGAGTCAAACGTTTTCATCACCTCCCTATCATGTAGAAACGTATTAATTACTCATTTATTTAATTCAGGTGTGCTGGTCCCTGAGGACTGGAGTAGATGACCTTAGTGTCCAGTCCTGGAGGACCACTATCCTGCATGTTTCAAGTTGTTTTGCTGCTCAAACACACCTGATTTAATGGCCGAATCACCTGTTCAGCAGCTCATCAGGCTCTGCAGAAGCATTTTTATCACCTGCTGATTAAAATCAGGTGTGTTGAAGCAGAGAAACTCTAAAATAAGCTGGATGTCATTCCCCTGGTAACTAGCATAAGGGGGAGGAGCCAAACCATTGTGGCTGCATATGCCACACACATATTGTGCAGTAATTAAATCCACCAGGCAAGTCAAAACAATTGAATACCAAACGGAGAATATTACAAGGAATTTGGTTCATTTTTAGGAATTCTACTGACATTTTAGGCCATTCCACACATCCACAATCCTTACAAGTTACTACTTGTACCTGGTATTGAAGGTGACTCATTAAATTTTCCAATGATGGATAATTTTTTTGCAGTTGTCACAACAAAGAAATAATCCACTAAACAAAAATTTCCTGGCTTAAGTTAATTTGCTGTGTGAACTTTTGTTTACTTTTGAAATAAACCTTCCCTTGGCGCTAACCCACTTACTGTCAAACGTTAAATCCCCTACTGTTGCTGCGGCCATATTGGCTCTGTCATCATCGACCTTGGTCTGGATTCTGAGCTTTTTCATTCGATGATCTATTTAATGTGTATTTTCTGCGTCTCAAATTTCATTAAAATAAAAAAAACCTGACTCTTATCATCCCGTTTCAACATTAAATGACTGGATCCAATTTTCCAGACACTAAATCACTAAACAGTCAGCGCCAGTGTGGTAATCAGGTGTTGTGTTACACCTGGTTGTGCGTCACTTACCCCGGACACTGGGTGATGATGACTGTCGGGGCAAGGCCGCGAGGACTCGGATCACAGGGAGCTTCGATCTCATTGGACAGTCTGTAACTGCAGTTAAACATCAGTTAGTGAAAGTAAAACGGGAAACCTGAGTCATGCAGCGGTTTTAATTTCAGTGACGGTGTGATTTAAACGTGTACCTCTGCTCCTCTGTCAGTGTGGGTACGCTGTAATACCACTGTAAGAAGCTCTCGTCGGCAGTGAAAACACAGTTTTTGCAGGACGACTGCAGGAGCCGGATTTGGGCTAAAACCTCAAATTCCTGTTAAAAAAGAGCTTCATCATGACAACGTTTCACAATTTAAAAACACTCGTGTAAGCTGACTGGGGAAGCACATGAGAATTAATGATTTCCTTCCTGGGTTGATACTGCTCATGTTTGCAGACATCACCAATAAACTAAAGGCGATGTTAATGCTGGATGTTCTGGGTGGTGTTATCTCAGTCCCAGATGACTGATGCAGCTAACCAACATTAGCAAACAAATAAATGTAACTCAGTCAGTTTTACAGATACTGAGCTAAAATTTGGTTTCCAGGTAGCCGAGACTATTTCACAAAACAAACTCTGACTGCTAACAGATTGCACGACTTCTTGCAATGTTGCATGAGATTGTGCAAAACATTATTTTCCAGATTTGACCAATTTTGATCTTAGTTTAAAACTCTGACATGGATTAATTCAACATCAGCTTCATGAAACATAATTCTTATCCCACTGAAATCTGACTTTTGCCTCTTTAAATGATGCACATTTCAACACTCACCCTTCTCCTCTTGTCAAAGTTGATGTAGCCGTTCTGCAAAAAGAGCAACAGGATCAGGTCTGTCTGAAAGCTTTTAAAGAAACACCTCAAGGAATGTGACAGAGGGGAGCTCAGCTTACATCCAGCCGGTCTTTGACTGCCGTGTCCAGCATGGTGAGGTCAGTGAGGAAGATTCCCAGGTAGGGCACGGTGCCCTGAGCGTTGGACTGTGTTCAAACAAGAAAGAAGTGTTTCATCAGTTCCCCTGAGGTTTGCATTTGCAACCCAAAGAGCCCACCTAGACATGGATTTCAGAGCAGCTTCCTGCCTGCAGCCATTTCTCACATACGGAAGCCCTGAAAGGCAACGGAAAAAATATTTTTTTTCTTGTGGAATTTTTCTAAGTCTTTTTTATTTTTT